>JAMPIV010016818.1:0-60000 GCA_024509875.1 Oreohelix idahoensis | reverse complement strand
AGGTATTGGTGCTTTTGAATTTAATTCCCGTCTTATGGCGGGCTTTTGCACTACTCTCATAATAGTCGTATTCTACGACATGCCTGAGTGTGCAGTAGTCCTAGTCATTCTGTGTCTCTTCAGAAACCCCCCGGAATATACCCGTGACTGTACAATACTTACAATATACATTTTACAAGAATATGAGGCTCTGTATTTCTGATCTTTTTGTTTAGATTAGTACATTAATTTTTTTTTTTTTTACGGTCCGTATAAACTATTTTTAATCTGTCTTACAATTCCCACCCACCTCCCCTCCCAAATTTCTCTCACACAATCATCAACAGAAAATACAGGCAATAGTCATACATTTATCTATCACCCATTAGCTCACAAAGAGACATGGGCTGTCAAGAAATTAATGCCAGGCCGTATCCTGTTTCAGCCGCTCCTGTATATAGACAGAGCCATTGAAAAGTCCCTATATCATTTTAAAATGTTGATTTCTTCACTCCTATGCAAGTAATTTCTAGGAAACAAACGTCAAATTAAAGACGTTAACTGTCATTTTATTACATACAATTTTATATCATATTGTTAAGAGCCTTTTTGCGCACCATCTAGGTCGCTATATTTGAAGACTGCGTGATGCACAGGCGTGGATGCGAATGGGTTTATGCGTGGTTGTGGGGATAACGTGTGATTGTTTGGTGTAGCAACGGAGTGTGTACCAATAGACTAGCAGTGTCGGATTATTTGAAAGGTGTCCTGAAGGGCTGATAGTGTATGTATGACCAGTGTCTGGATCATGGTCAGCTGGACCATATGTATTTGAGAATGACGTGAAAAATATCCATTTGAATTATATATAATAAGCAGTGTGGAATCTGAGAATCGACGTGCTATATTGATATAGTAATTGGCCGCGAAATTGAAATTGAATATGTATATAAATGATTGCAAACGAATAAGTATTGAGAAGCAAATGGATGAGTGATGATTAAATATATGGATTGTTTAATATGAAGAGATCCAAGAAGAATCATGTTGTTGTTCAAGTAAGTGGATGTCAATAATTGGTGTTACGTACGATCTGGACATTTGTGAAGATTATTTGAGAATTGAGCCGCCGTAGCATAGTGGTTAGTACACTGGCTTCCTAGCTCAGTGGTCTATCGTTCGATCCCCAGATGATATGGGATTTTTTTAGGCCGCAAACGGCTTCTGGGTCGACCCAGCCCCAATTGGGTACCAGAGCAACTTCTGGGAAGGTTAAGGCGGCCGGCGTGATGCTGAACACATCACCCCTAGTGTGCCGATGGTCAAGAAAATATGGACCTAACACCATATTCCCAATATGCCTCAATGGGCGTGTAACGGGATCCTTTCCTTTCCTTTTCCATTCGAGAATTTGAAGTTGGCCGTTTGAGAGTTGTCGTTTGTGCATACACCCCTAGCCCGGTCATATCGGAACACACATTAGCATTACAATTCATCAGGGCATTCAGTTTGTTCAACTTATGATTTCATTGTGTGTAGCATTTTATATTCTGTCTTTTATAGCCGCAACATTTTTTTGTCAATGGAAGTAAGAAAGAGAGTTCTTAAGTGTAATGTAGAACCAATCCTGACATATGGGAGTGAGTCATGGCCAATTAGTAAACAAGTAGGGAAGGCACTAGAGGCCACAGAGATGGGGTTTTACAGAAGAAAGTTAAAAACATCACGGACAGCTAAAAGGAGTAATGAGGATGTCCTGAAAGAGGCCAAGGCGCAAAGCAAACTTATTTCACACATTAGAAAGAAGCAATCCACTTTTTTTGGGCATGCTATGAGAAGAGCAAAGCTGGAATATATCGTAACAACAGGTAAGGTTAAAGGAAAAAGAGATAAGGGAAGAAAAAGAGAGCAAATACTGGACCGTTTGACATCGTGGCATGGACAGAGGTAAGCAACAGAAGTGATAAAATGTACTGGAGACAGGAAGTTGTGAAGAGGCATGATCTCCCACGCCACTATGCATGGTACTTGAAGAAGAAGAAGAAGAAGAAGTAAATGTAGTTTATTTGGCCATTTTCCATTTTATTTTATTTATGGTAATAACAAATTAAAAAAAAACTATAACTTATTTGTTAAATGGCATTTTTGTTCATTTAAAAATAACATTTGTGTTGCGTGCATATTTTGACGCACATATTACAAAAATCGATATGGCTATTTAATATGGGAAAAATATAGACATTCATTCATTTGTGTATGAGAATGCTGTCTATGGGGAAAGCGAGATAATCCATGTTTGATTCACACTTTTGTTTATAGGAGTAATCGTTTTTGATATTGATCCGGCGCAAGGATATTGCTCTTATATTTGTACTTATTTTTTAGGGCCAGAAAATATATTAATTTGCTTATTGTGTTTATGGCCTGAATTCATATGTATTACATATTATTAGTACAAGTAGAATCAGTCCTATATTGTATATTTTGGATGGGTAGGAGGGACTAGATTCTTGTTATTCCGGTCTAGCGGAAGTATGAGTTGTCTTGACAAGTCGTGATGAGTTCCGATGTACCGTGATAATGGCGGGTACGCACTTTTCAAAGGGCTGGTAGATTCTTAAGGAAATATGATTCATGAAGTGGTTTTCTTCTAAAGGAGATGGTATCTCTACTATAGTTTATGTTAGAGATTCTCCTAAGGTACGGTACAATGTATAATTCGGACTCCATGTATTGCCAGACCCTATATTGATGATCTCATGTCGATTCGACCTAGATGGAACATTGTGCTTCGTATCGCTAGGGTCGTGTTTTGTATCGACGAAGATGACAGACTTTCCTACAGCGGTTATGGCTACGTGAATTAACCTGATCACCGTAGAGCTGTATGGAAACATTTATGAAATCATTTATATACCCTTTATAAATTAACTCTGGCTTATATTCTCCTTCCTATGAATGAGTGAACGACAACTCAGGGAGGCAGCCATGTTAGATTTCGGTCATCATATGTTTTGATCACTGCCAAGAGAACAGATTATTTATCCTATTATCGGACAGTGACAGGGAGATCTCAATCTTGCTAGAAACCCCCCTTTCGTGGTTTCATAATATATACTACAAACTATAGACGTCAAGTAACTTTAGTTATTTACCGATCTGCCTTCACTGACGCGTTTAGTCAGATAGGGGGATGCGGCCATAATGTATCATGACATTGAACTTTTGATGTACTGCCCATTATTTCTGAATGTGTCATGACTTCAGATCTGCTATGTATACCTACAAATTGATATGTCAACATACCATGATGTACTCGTATGTCCCAGTGTGTACGTCTGAATAAATTGAGTAAACAAAGATTCCAGCAGTCTACATTGGTGCCTTGTAGACACAAGTGTATGAGTGGTTATATTGGTCAGCACACGAACAGTACACCATTCGCGGTAATCACACTCTACACTTCTACTTCATACATACACCATCCTGCGTCGGTTGGAGTGACCAAGTTTAGGGCCTGCTTCCCCTGGAGCCTTTGCCTTCCCTAACTCAGGACTAGGGTGAGTTACCCATTTACAGCTGGGTAGACTGGAGCATGCCTGATCTCAACAACACACCACTCTTCCTTACAGAGCATACAGACTGACACTTTACAGAGTGGAAAGAAGAAAAGAAACTTTACAGTGGCGAGCCAGATTCCTGGGTCCAGCTTACGCAGTTTTGTGTTGAGAATCACAGTTTACAGCTGAAAGAACATTTGTTTGACCACATCAACACCAGTAGGACAGCTATACAGTCGATGTCAGCTTGACCTGTATTACCGATAGGATGCTGTATCTCTAGGTCAGCGCTTGTTGACAGTTTTTCGCTGTACAGACAGTATTACACAGGACAGTGGTATCAAGTGTAGAAAATATCTGGGGCAGTATTGTTGACATTTCTCAACGTACAGAAGAATCACAGTGTTGGTGAACATAAAGTGCATATTTCATCGTTGGATCTTCATATGCTCAACGAAAAAAAAAATTGACAGTGTAATAGTTTAAAATTAAATCTATTACTGAATAAAGTGGCAAGTTATTAGTATTAAAATAAACTGTGCCTGCTTTGCAACACCATACCTGCAACACATTCCATTCATGACATAAATTATATTGTATGCTATATGCTATTTATGCTTACATGTTATTTGTTTATATGTGTAGGTGTTTATATGTTGCGGGCCTGGATGGGAGGTGACTAGAACAGGAAATACCGAGTGATATTGGTCTTGTTCTGGCGTTCGATAGGGAGCAATTTCTTAATTGAAATTTGCATGCAACATAGTTTGCAAATATTTGGTTAGTTGTGACGACTGTTTCATATTTGTATTTGTAACATTTTTTTTTTGTTCTTTATTTTTGTTTGATTTGTTTGTATAATTGTAGGTCTCATCTTTCCTTTCATTTCAGTTTTTTACACCCTTATGTTTATACACTGTGGCGTTATTTGTCTTGTTATCTTATTGCAGTTATCATCACGGTTTCTGTGATCATTTTTTTCATTTCTCCTATTTAATTTAATTTGATCTCTGCAAATGTGTTCATATTGTCTTTTCTTGTTTGTCCTTTGTAATGTCTTTAGTTGACATATGACATAGGAGTTATAGTGGTATACACTGATAGTATAGTACAGATCAGTACTTTATGATTGTTATTGTTATAAAACAAAATGTACAAGACCTTTGTAAGGCTTGTCTCCCAAAGTGATTGGTAAAGGGAAATATTTTTTTTCCACAGGTACTCAAGTGATCTTTGATTACATTGAGGTATACAAGACCTTTGTAAGGCTTGTCCCCACAGTATTTGAGATACAGTTATTGTTGTCCACAGGTACTCAAGTTATCATTGGTTATTATAAACCATACAAGTTTGGACTAAGACTAAGTCTATGGTATAGACTTGTCTCCCATTAAAGTGAAATAGGGTAATTTATTTACTTTTTCAGGTTTCTGATTTAAGAAGACAATATGTCTACATTAGATTATTTTATTGCACAAGGAAAATCTCTTGATAAGACTGGAAAAGACTTAGAACAATGGGCTGTTGCTCAATATGACAAAGCATTAGCTGCAGAAGAGAAAAAAACTGCTGCTGCTGTTGAAGAAAGAAAAGCTGCTGCTGAGGAAAAAAAAGCTGCGGCTGAGGAGAGAAAACTTCAAATAGAAGAAAAAAAAGTTGCTGCAGAAGAAAGGAAAGCTCTAGCTGAAGAAAAAAGATTAGAAAAAGAAGCTGATACTGCTGCTGAACTTAAGAAATTGCAGATGCAAGTGGAGGAAAGGAGATTTGAGGCAGAACAGAAAAAATTAGAAGCTGATGCAGAACAGAAAAAACTAGAAGTTGCTGCTGCTGCAGAACAGAAAAAACTAGAAGTTGCTGCTGCTGCAGAACAGAAAAAATTAGATGCTGCTGCAGAACAGAAAAAATTAGAAGCTGCTGCTGCTGCAGAACAAAAAAAATTAGATAGAGAAGCTGAAGAGAGAAAAGCAATAAGAGAACATGAGTTTGAATTAGAGAAATTAAAATTGACATGTATGAGTAATGTTAATCAGGCATCTGGTGGTAATGGTAAACCCTTTGTGTACAAGGTCAAGGTACCAGCGTTTAACCCTACCAGTGATGACATAACATTTTGGCTTTCTAGATTTGAACGGGCTTGTCGATCTCATAATGTTGACAAATCACAGTATGTGAATCAGTTGTCTGAAAATCTAAAAGGGGAGTCTCTGAGTAAGTTATATTTTGTTGAAGAGGCCGACAAAGATAATTATGATGCTGTTAGGGCAGCTTTGATAAAGAGATATCAGCTGTCGGAAGAAGGTTATCGTCTTTTGTTTAAAACAATGAGACCTGAGGTAGGTGTAGAATTCTCAGATTTCATCTCAAAAGCACGAATTACACTTTCACGATGGATTGAATTATCCAAAACAGAGAAAACATTTGATGGTCTTACGGATTTATTGCTAAGAGACAAGGTCATGTCTTCTGTAAATAAATCATTCCTAGAGTTCTTACATGAGCGTAAACCTGGTACAATAAAGCAAATGGAAGAATATTGTGACCAGTATGCCACGGCACACCCTGACATGATTCTTAGTAACTCTAACATTAAAGAGAGTATGCCAGTTGCTTCGGCAACAGAATATAATCAGAATTACTCACACAAATTCCAAGGAGCTAAAAATAAATTTGATAAAAAGGTTAATTGGAATAAGTATCAAAACCAAGATAACCGCTCAAATCAGAGTTCTTCTTCGAAGAACTGGAATCGGGCTGATAGTCCTCGACACGCGAGGGGTACCCATAATGTTAGAAATTCTCGGAAAGGGAGTAGCTATAGGAACTACCCAAGTGCTTCATGGAGACAAAAAAAACCAATATTACAGGGATACTCAATATAACGAGCATGATGATTATGATCATGAATATTATGATTCAAACCCAAATAGGGGTTATAACAGAGGCAATAATAATTATAGAGACAATTATAACCGAGGTAGATCACAACACAAAAGACATGGTAAATCGTATTACCAGGCTAACTCTGCACAACAGGAGTTCCACGACACCGATAATCAGAATAATGATAAAAAAGACTCCAACAGTGTAGCAAATTCCGCTTTCGATTTTGCTAGAGCATCTGAGTGTTCGCAATGCAAAACATTATTCGATCCAACCACAGTTTCTACTTTAAGCTGCGGTCACCCGCTTCCCGCTCTCCATGCGTCAATTGCGCATAATGGAAGGGGTGCTCTTGTCTTTAATAGGGGCCTAATAGATGGTACTCCGGTATCAATTCTTTTCGACTCGGGGTGCACTACCATTGGAGTGAGGCAATCACTCGTAAATCCTTCTCGAGCTACAGGCAATATAGTCAAATGTGTAACATTTGGTGGCACATTGGAGAAGTACTCCACTGCCATTATAAATATTGCTACGCCTTTCTTTACAGGAGAGGTGCAAGCATGTCTCTTGCCGAATCCGATCGCTGATCTTATCATCGGTCGCATTCATGGAGTGAAAGAATGCACTCCACAGCAAATCTCTAATTGGGAAAATGTTAATATGCAATCTGCTAATGCAGTAATCACTAGGGCTCAAGCTCTTAATATGCCACAATCTTCACATTCTGAAGATAATGATGCGCAGATCCAAGATGATCCCTTGGAGATTTCCCACGATTCCTTTATCAAACAGCAGGAAGATGATCCTACTCTAAAGAAATTCTTTACTCTGGCAAAAAAAGGTGATCCGAATAAGGATACAAATCGTAAATCTTGGATTACGATGAGGAATGGCGACTTGTACGTATGGTACAAGACTCCGCTAAGTCCATTCATTCTCAAATCCTTGTGCCTAAAAATATGAGAGTTAAAATCTTACAGCACGCTCATGATTCGCAGTGTGCTGGACATATGGGTTTTTCCCGTACTAAAGCTAGAGTTCTTCAATCTTTCTTTTGGCCTGCTGTGAATAAGGACATACGAATCTATTGTCGATCTTGTAAAGTATGTCAAGAGATTAAATCCAGAGGTCCACGCCATGATGCACCTATTCAGGCTGCAGACATTCCCATTCGGCCATTTCAAAAAATGGCGATAGACATCATTGGTCCATTTAAGATAAAGTCTGCTAGAGGACACCAATTTATTTTGACGTGTGTTGATATGTGCACACGTTGGCCGGAGGCTGTTCCTCTAAAGAGCATAACTACTGCTGATGTCGCAGATGCTCTTTGGTTAATATTTTCTCGTCTGGGGTTTCCAGCAGAAATATTATCCGACCATGGTACCCAACTCATATCGGATACCATGTCTCAAGTAATGTCGACTCTGAAGATAGAGAGATCGCTGAGTAGTATTTATCATCCTATGTCCAATGGGATGGTGGAACGTTTGAATAGAACTCCGAAAAACCTACTAGGTAAGATAACAGAAGATCATCCTCAGGATTGGGATAGGGTTTTACCCGCGGCTCTCTTTGCATATAGAGAGGTCGCCAACGAACATACAGGATTTTCTCCCTTTGAACTTGTCTTTGGCGCGAAACCGCGAGGTCCTATGTCCTTACTTCATGATCTTATAACTGCTGATAATATTGTCGATGACACAAAATCCTCTTATGAATATGTCATCGCACTTAGACACAAGATTATTGAAGCATGCAAATTGGCAACTGCTTCTTCTGAATTTGCGAAACAGAAGGCAAGGGAATTTGCCAATAAAAAGATATGTTTGCGACAACTTTGTCCAGGTGACAAAGCATTTGTCTTGCTACCTTGTAGGGAAAATAGACTTCTCATTTCTTGGAAAGGTCCGTACGATATAATATCAAAAGTTTCCGATGTTGACTATATCGTCGATATTGACGGGAAGCGTAAAACCTTCTACATCAACATGCTCACGGAATTCCATGAACGTCCTGATTATTTACAACCTGTTTTCCAGGCAACGAACGATTTTCCAGTCCAACATGGACAGTACTCATCTCTGTCAGTAATACAGGATAAGGAAACGAGTTTCTCGGATGTAAATTTACCTTTTCCAATGATTCCTCTTCACTCTAATGAATCATGGAAGGATGTTGCAATTTCTCCAGAATTATCTCCAGGAGAGCAGAAACAAGTTTCTACTATGTTAGAACAATTTCAGGATGTCCTTACTGACATTCCTGGTCAAACTGATGTCATTCAACATGACATTATTCTTACTGACCATAGTCCTATAAGAGTCAGACCGTATCCTATCCCGATACATTTTCAAGCACAGGTAGAGAAAGAGTTAGATGAGATGATAGAGTTAAAAATTATTGAACCATCCACATCAGCATATTCTTCGCCGATGGTTATAGTACGAAAAAAAGACAATAACATACGTCTTTGCGTGGAATATCGCAAATTGAATCAAGTGACTAAATTTGATGCGGAACCTATGCCTTTACTAGAAGAGCTACTTACGAGACTATCGAATTCTCATTTCTTTACTAAACTCGATTTGTCTAAGGGATATTGGCAAGTTCCATTATCCTAACACGCCAAACCGTTTACTGCTTTTTCGACGCCTAGGGGTCTATTCCAATGGAATTTCATGCCTTTTGGTCTTATGAACGCCCCTGCAACATTTGTACGCATGATGCGTCGAATCCTATCTCATCGCTCAGATGTCATTGCGTATCTTGATGACATCTGTCTTTTCAGTGATACTTGGAACGATCACTATAATGGTATAAATGAACTATTGTCTATCTTACGCGAGCATAACCTGACAGCGAAACCATCGAAAGCATGTATTGGTTTTAGCGAAATATCTTTCTTAGGACACCGTGTTGGTCATGGGTTCCTAAAAACAGAAGACCATAATACAAGTAAGATACTTAACATTTCTATTCCTAAGACTAAAAAGCAAGTACGAAGTCTCTTAGGTCTAATACAATTTTATGGACGATTCATCCCGAATCTGTCCTCCATTATGTCACCTCTTTCTTCCTTGCTAAAGAAAGGGTCTCCTAATGTAGTCCATTGGACTCAAGAATGTCAATCCTCTTTGGATAAGGTTAAAACTATGTTTTCTACTTCACCTATCCTAGTATTGCCTTCTAAGGATAAGACATTTATTCTTCGTAGTGACGCTTCATCCACTGGGATTGGAGCGGCACTAATGCAAGAGTACTCTGGAACTCTGCATCCTGTGATGTATATTTCTCGGAAATTAAATGCCGCAGAGAAGAATTACTCGGTCCTAGACCGTGAATTATTGGCTATGGTTTGGTCAATCCTTAAACTGCAAAGATTTCTTCTGGGCGCGCATTTCATTGTGGAAACTGACCAGAAAGCTCTTACGGCTATTCAGAGTAAAAATCTGAAGAGCGCGAGATCAACGCGATACGCGATTGCTCTACAGCCATTTCATTTTTCGGTGCGAGCTATCCGTGGGTCAGAAAATGTGATGGCAGATATTTTGTCTAGATGCCCACATGATTCATAACTGTTATACAACTTTGATACAGTTGTTTCTATGTTGAAATGTGTACACATATGTAATATATCATATATTGATTGTAACACTACTTAGCGGTTCATTGATATTTATTCACCGCTGATCTTTCAATGTTTTTCGTCTTTGATGATCATGATGTTAAGATATCTTAGATGAAATTTATGTATAAACTAATGTGGAAATTGTGTCATTGCTAATATTGTAGTTTGCGTTGGTGACACCTCTCTGGAAATATTAATACTTAGAGAAGTACCTTCTCCAAGGTCATAAAACTTATGCTTATCATCTGCGCATTGTTATTGGTGCGTTGTGAGCCTATTGTATGTTGCTCCTAGATGTGTTTCAAAAAAAAAATGTACCATTTTTTTTTTCCCGAGGGGTGTGGTAATCTGTTGCGTGCATATTTTGACGCACATATTACAAAAATCGATATGGCTATTTAATATGGGAAAAATATAGACATTCATTCATTTGTGTATGAGAATGCTGTCTATGGGGAAAGCGAGATAATCCATGTTTGATTCACACTTTTGATTATAGGAGTAATCGTTTTTGATATTGATCCGGCGCAAGGATATTGCTCTTATATTTGTACTTATTTTTAGGGCCAGAAAATATATTAATTTGCTTATTGTGTTTATGGCCTGAATTCATATGTATTACATATTATTAGTACAAGTAGAATCAGTCCTATATTGTATATTTTGGATGGGTAGGAGGGACTAGATTCTTGTTATTCCGGTCTAGCGGAAGTATGAGTTGTCTTGACAAGTCGTGATGAGTTCCGATGTACCGTGATAATGGCGGGTACGCACTTTTCAAAGGGCTGGTAGATTCTTAAGGAAATATGATTCATGAAGTGGTTTTCTTCTAAAGGAGATGGTATCTCTACTATAGTTTATGTTAGAGATTCTCCTAAGGTACGGTACAATGTATAATTCGGACTCCATGTATTGCCAGACCCTATATTGATGATCTCATGTCGATTCGACCTAGATGGAACATTGTGCTTCGTATCGCTAGGGTCGTGTTTTGTATCGACGAAGATGACAGACTTTCCTGCAGCGGTTATGGCTACGTGAATTAACCTGATCACCGTAGAGCTGTATGGAAACATTTATGAAATCATTTATATACCCATTATAAATTAACTCTGGCTTATATTCTCCTTCCTATGAATGAGTGAACGACAACTCAGGGAGGCAGCCATGTTAGATTTCGGTCATCATATGTTTTGATCACTGCCAAGAGAACAGATTATTTATCCTATTATCGGACAGTGACAGGGAGATCTCAATCTTGCTAGAAACCCCCCTTTCGTGGTTTCATAATATATACTACAAACTATGGACGTCAAGTAACTTTAGTTATTTATCGATCTGCCTTCACTGACGCGTTTAGTCAGATAGGGGGATGCGGCCTTAATATATCATGACATTGAACTTTTGATGTACTGCCCATTATTTCTGAATGTGTCATGACTTCAGATCTGCTATGTATACCTACAAATTGATATGTCAACATACCATGATGTACTCGTATGTCCCAGTGTGTACGTCTGAATAAATTGAGTAAACAAAGATTCCAGCAGTCTGCATTGGTGCCTTGTAGACACAAGTGTATGAGTGGTTATATTGGTCAGCACACGAACAGTACACCATTCGCGGTAATCACACTCTACACTTCTACTTCATACATACACCATCCTGCGTCGGTTGGAGTGACCAAGTTTAGGGCCTGCTTCCCCTGGAGCCTTTGCCTTCCCTAACTCAGGACTAGGGTGAGTTACCCATTTACAGCTGGGTAGACTGGAGCATGCCTGATCTCAACAACACACCACTCTTCCTTACAGAGCATACAGACTGACACTTTACAGAGTGGAAAGAAGAAAAGAAACTTTACAATTTGTTTGGTGCATATGCAGTGGATATAAGTGAGAACATAAAAACCTGAAAATAGGAAGTGGTTTCTAAATATACTGATACAATCTTACACACAGGTACGTCACCATGGGAATCATGTCAACAACAACTGGGTTCTGTCTGCTCTTCATTGTCATCTCCACCATCATCATTAACACTGAGGCGGCTACAAGGACAGGGAGGACATACGGGACATGGGTGGACAGACGGGTAAGTTGTGTATTTATACATAAACAATTTTACTTGGAGCCGTTTCTGGAAATACCCTATATTTACACGCCCACACGATGCTTTTATCTGTGCTTTATAAATAATACAAGTATGTTTCAGGCACTCGTGAGAAATTGAGGAGAAATTGAGCATAGCTTCACATGGAAGAAATAAGTTGATCTGAGGGCATGTTTATTCACGTAAATAGTGATCATGTTTAGGTATTGTGTCGATGTCTTCTTCTTCTTCCTCGTTCTCCTTTCATGGCGGTTTGCGTTGCACTATGGTGTGCGCCTTTCGGCTCAATGCTTCCGTTTTGAGCATGTATTTATTTGGAACTGCTTCTATAGGCTTTGGTTTTCTGTGATCTCCCTACAAGGCTGTAGTTGTTTGTCATCAGAGTTGTCTTTCCCAGGAAAACTGTAATTCTGGACTAATACGTCTTTCATTCCCAGGGTTGTATCGATGTGGGAACAAAAATTTTTGTTTAAAAGGCTGTTTAATAAAAAGAGAAGAGAAAAATAATGTAGATTTTTATTGCTTCTTGACTTAAAATAGACACATCGTGAAAATTATCAGTTCTTCTTGCCCCAGGCAATTTTTAGGTTTAAAAAAAACACCAAAATGGATAGCAAGTTCTGTTTCCATTGCGGCTGAAGAATGTTTTGAAGTGCTGTAAGTCTTAAATGCGACAATTTTGTTTGTTATATATCGAATAATATACGGACATGAGAAAATCTGACTATAGCCAAAGAGCATACCAGACGGTTGCCAGTTCATTAATGTACCATATTATGCCACTTCATACGGTTCGTGGAATAGAAAGAGTTAATAGAGGCACATTCTATCACAGATCCAAGATACTTGTGGTAATGTTTGCAAGAGTTAATAGGATTAATTATCAGATTCCTGGTCTATGGATTATTGTTTAATATATGTTTACTTCCTGTAAACGATCTTTTCATTCCCGTGCATTTATTTGTTAGCCTGTTAATATCATGTTTAGTGTATATATTATGTGTCCATATGGGGAAGACAAAAAAAGAGTAGAGCATGTCCTCCAAAAAAAAACAACAACAAAAGGTCAACTTCATGAAAGGGGCAATCCAACAGCATGGCTTTCACCATACCCGTTGAATAGGAAAATTATGGCGACGAATAAAGCCTGAGACAGGCCGCCAGCTTCATGAAAGAAATGTGGTTATATAAGAGCGAAGCCCCTTGTAGTCCCAGGGGGTATCTGATGAGAAAACGAAAGAATATGTCTACTGATCACTCAGACATTTCGTACGTCGAATAATATGAGGTTGTGTATGTGTATGCAGGCTGGCAACTTCACCTTCTAAAACAAATTTCTACAGACAGCACGGCAGTTCAAGAATATAAAGGCTTCCTTCAAGATGATAAGCTACAGTGTTGGCGCCATGCCCCAAAAGTAGCAAAAAATAAGGGATCATTTAAAAGTCAACGAATAAGAGAAGATTTGGTTTGTTTCATTTATTTACTATGGCAATATTTATTATTTTTACATTACTTTATCTCGCTAACAATTACACAGGTACGAGCCCTTATGTACCCATGTGTACATGTGAGTGCAAATATGCGTGGCCGTTGCTATGGTATTTGATACCCTTAGCAAATAGGCTGTTTGATACCCTTAGCAAATAGCTCATTTGTCGCCGCCAAGAAGTATATATATATATATATATATATATATATATATATATATATATATATATATATATATATATATATATATATATATATATATATATGTTTAGTGTGTGTGATTACTTACATATACATACAGTCAAGCACATGAAATATGCCCATATATGTGCTAATATAAATATAGGTTTGCACGTTTATTTACAATGAAGGGTTATTTACAAACAGAAGGGCCTTTTGTTTTCCTCGAAATTACGATTTATTTTCCGTTTCACCAGTTTTATTATACGAGGAGTGTTCAAATGAAACCCGCCCGTGCTGCGCGAAGTGGACATTTGTAGGAGGAGCATGATGACGTCACATCTGACGTAATAAGCACATACGCATGTACAAGTGTGTAAGTGTTCATTCTCCTAGTATTCATTGTTTGTGCTGCAGACCGTTAAAATAATGGCCGGTGTGATACGGAATCCGTCCAAGGTCGATCAGCGAGCTGTGATCCAGTTCCTAACAGCCGAAGGATGTCGACCAGCCGACATTCATCGCCGAATGAAAGCAGTGTATGGTGACGAAAATGTGTCTAAGACTATAGTGAAAGACTGGGCACGAATGTTTCGAGAAAGACGTCAGTTAACGAAAGATCTTCCGCGGCCAGGTCAGGTGCATATTGTTGCAACAGAAGAAGCCATCGCCATTAGGAAGAACGCATGGGGTGGAGTTTGAACCACCTGCTGCGTTACGAAGAGGAGGGTGATGCATTTCTGTTGCGCATGGTGGCAGGCGATGAGTCGTGGTGCCACCACTTTGAGCCGTGCATGCAAATCATATTTCGATGCGAGCATGCAATGGAAACATCCCGGATCACCAAAACCCAAAAAATTCAAGTCACAGATTTCTGCCGGTAAGGTTATGCTGATAGCATTTTTTGACCATGAAGGGTTTCTATTGGTTGACTTTAAAGAGCCTGGCTTGAACATCAATGCCATCTGCTACAAAGACACACTAGACAACCTGCATACAGCCATCAAGAATAAACGACCCGGCATGCTTTTGCGTGGTGTGATTCTGTTGCACGACAATGCTCGTCCACATGTTGCGAACACTGTGCAGGAAGCGTTAGCAAGGAAAAGGTGGGAAGTTCTGCCACACCCAGCCTACAGCCCCGATCTGTCACCATGTGCCTTTCGTTTGTTCGGACCCTTAAAAAAATCTGGAGAGCACTGGTTTCTGCCTTATGCGCCGTGTTTGGCGCTTAAAGAATTTATTATTATTATTATTAAAAAAATCTCTAAAGGGACAACGATTCGACTCCGATGCAGACGTCAGGGCCTCGGTGACCAAATGGTTCAATAGGCAACCAAAGTCATTTTTCTCGGACGGCATCCGCCGTCTACCAATGCAGTGGGATGCGTGTCTGATTGCCTATGGTGACTATTTCTAAAGAACCCCAGTGAGTACTTGCTTCATAACAATTGCTGTATTTAATTCTACTACTCCTGCTGATGTACCTTACATATATTTGTTATAAAGCCACTGGGACGGGTTTCATTTGAACACGCCTCGTACATTCGATTTTGCCGCCAAACCCGCTCTCCTCCCCCTCCCCAGTTTTCCACCATAGGCAACAGTCTAGGACGCCCTAATGGTTAAGCCGGCCGTGCACACAAACACACACACACACACACACACACACACATATATATATATGTATATATATATATATATATATATATATATATATATATATATATATATATATATATATATATATTTGAAATGTTCAGTGGCGTTAAACAATGCTATGTCTTGACTTCGACCCTCTTTGGGTTCATTTTTGCCTTGCTCTTGAAACATGCATTCAGAGATGCAATGGAAGATGGTCGCATTACGAAAGATATCTTCTACGGACAACTGGAAGATAGCAAACGAACAGTTGCACGACCGCAACTGAGGTTCAAATATGTGTACAAGAGAGACATGCGGCCACTGGACATAAATCCAGAAACCTGGGAGAATGAAGCTGCAAATCGCAGCAAGTGTCAATGCTCTCTACGGCGCCACCTCAGATTGGGCGGAAAGAATCTCTCATGGCAAGCAGAAGAGAGGAGAAAACATCGAAAGGAACACCAGGAAAAAAGCAGCTGAGGGTTGTCACCTATGACTAAAGAAGCTACTATATATATATATATATATATATATATATATATATATATATATATATATATATATATATATATATATATATATATATATATATATATATATATATATATATATATATATATATATATATATATATATATATACAGTATATATATTGTGCACGCTTCAGCAAGATGCCTGAACCATTGTCCTTGTGTCTCTACCATATTGTTGTACATTCGAAATCCCTAATTGTTTTTTCGTTTATATTTGTTCTTATTCAGAAACAGCGAGAGTGCAGAAGGAGCCTAATTTGCCAGTACAGACAAACCGACTGTATGAATAACACGCCAGATACTCAGTGGAAGTGTACGGCACTCAGCAACTCTATGCAAGCCAAAATGTGCGTCCTTAAACGTAAGTCATCTTTCATTCATTTTTTTCTCATTTACATCTCTTTTTTTCCAAACGAATAAATATGCTCTTGGCAGATTGTTTGCGCCATGTTGCTCCATGAAGCCTCTCAAGAGACAAAGACAGAAGAGCACTACTGTAAACTCAGGCTCATGTGGAAGTTTGAAGGCGACTACAGTGAGGTTGAGTATGGGACTGGAAACCACATCATGGAAATAAACTGCAACGGTAACCACAGCTGCAGGAACAAATGACTGCTTGGTGCAGGCTTCCTGGTGGCTTCATGCTCCATAAGGAACTCAAAGGAAAATAAATGTATGAATGAATGAACAAATGAATGAACGAACGAATGAACGAATGAAGTAGATTGTTTCAAATGTCACGGCAGTCCTATCGTATGGCTCTAAAACATGGACAGCAAAAAAATGACGACCAGAAAGATTGACTTAAATAAATGGTTGCTTACGCTGAATAGGATGATTGACATGGTATGACAAGATTACACATGTGGAAGTGAATGAAAGAACAAGCCAAGTACCGGTGGAAAAGAAGGTGAGGAGAAGGCGCTGAAGTTTGATAGCACACCCATTGAGATAACCAGCTGGTAAGCATTTCAAGGTAGTTGCTCTTCGGGAATACCTAGCGTAAAAGAAATAGTGGTAACCTGCCAGTGGAACAAGAGATTAATTCCTAGTGTCATTATTCTGTAGACCATCGATGATAAGTTATTTGTATTTGAGTATTGCTTCATTATAGTACAGGACTTAGCCGGTGAGCGAAAGTCGTTGTGATGTTCACTCGGTAGGACATGCCGGTGATTATGGTACTGTTAGATTGAGCTGTTGATTATTGCAAGTTATATTGGCATTTCTGTTGCATTGTATTTCATATGTTTTTTGCTAGCCGTGTGTGGCTTCTCTGTGTACAATGATTATTAAAAGGGAGCTTACCTGTTAAAGGTGTTATTGTTAATTAATGTCAGCTATTGTGTGCTGTGGTCATATCCTTAGATATTGAGCCAAAGAGTATACATTTGTCAAGTGTTAAATCCACAGCATAAGTAGTCTTGGTCTGACATCTGGAAGGCTCGTCTATTCTGTAGGCCGCGGGGTCAGTGGTTTTTCTGTATTTTATGATATTTCATAGCAAGGCCATGGTGCCTATGTTTGCTATATACAGGCCAGAACATATTATGTACACAGAGTGTTAGAAGGCTGGAGCCGGGTTGGCGCCTTCTGGTTATTAAGTCACGATAGTGAGCTATTTTCGGTTGCCAGCTTCGGGTATGTGTGTTTGCCAGTCTGTAGGTAGTGTACTGTAGGCGGTCAAGTGTGAGGCGTTGCGGTCCGTGACCCAGTTTTGTTCTTTTCTGAGATCACAGTGACAGAGTGTGTCTTCGCAGTACAGTATCAGTTGGACATTGTTGTTAAGTATTTTGTTCGACATTGTTTACAAAGCAATGTTGGTGATAAGTTGGAAGTAATGTTAGAAATATGTCTAAGGTGGTTTAATTAAGTGGCAGCTTGCGTCTGACGTGTCCTTTTGATATATCAGAGAGTGTACTTTGGAGTGTAGGTCTAGTAAGGTGGCGATCCAGGTGTAGCAGCGGAGATAGAGGGTTGAGTTTGGTATTAGATGGGCTCTGGTGCCTGACTGTGTGTGTCGGCAGAGGAGATTAGTTCGTCTATATTTGATGGTATAGGTACTGTCTATATGTTGGCGGTATCCCAGGGTGTGTGAATCTACTCGTATTTGGATGATGGTCTAGATCTATGAGACCGAAGTAGGCTGGGATTTGATATCGTGCTCTGGTAGCCTATCTGCAGTAGTGCCATTTCACATACTGCTCTACCCACCTGGGAACGTTACCTATCTGGAGTTTTGCCATGTGATGTCTGTTTCAAGTCTTGCTGATGTCATTCCTCTGATGTGACCTGTCTTCACGGATGTGCCCTGCCAGTGGGTGAATTCCAACGAGGACTGAAGCTTGCTGACCTGAGACTTTCTGCACTACTGTACCTTGAGTCTGCTGGTTTCCTGTTGCGGTGTGATGGAACGAACTGTGCTTATTTTCATATATCACATAGACGTGTGAAACTAACTGCTCATTGAGACTGTTTTGGATTATACAGTTGGTGATCTATTTTGGACATTGCTGGAAAAGCATTGTGTACAACAGTGCAGTTGCCTGGATATTGGTTGCAGTACCGTGACAAAGGACAGTATTGTTTATGCTGGCACACAGACTGGATTTCTAAAAACATTATTTCGTTTGGATATTGTCAAGTTTGTGGAGTACTGTTTGTGGTATATTCATATTCATCACCAGTGCTGAGTTAGCTTTATGTTCAAGCGCCGTTGGACCTTCAGTTAAGTTTTTGTTTGTAATTGTTGTATTGATGTTTCTTGTTCTTTCTTTAAATTCTAAATTTTCTGTCTGTCTATGAATCTGATCTTTTAGAGTAAGATAGTTCTGTTTCTTTATCTGCTTTTTGAACGTTGCTTCTTGGTTTGTTGTTGTTTTTTCTTTCCTTTTGTTCTGTTCCTTTTCTCTACTTTCTGGATAGGACTTAGTCCGAATGTATATATATTGATAGTTAGTTAGATCTGATCTTTCACTGTTTGTCTTAGTATTTGGAAGTATTTTAATATATATCTTGATACATTATAGAATAATCTTACTTATAGTTTATTTAGTTCATTTTCACTGAAGTGATCTGTTAGTGCTTAGTGTAAAAGATAGCTTTCAGCACCTCATTGTTGTCTGTAGTTTTTGTTTAGTCTATTGTGTAATATTATATTCGTGTCTTCAAGGGAGGAAGGGTGGTGAGTTTAATCCATTCTTGGCCTACTTGTGGGAAAAGATTGGATTAGACCGATTCTTGAATAGGGTGTGGCTGTGTGTGTTTAGTGATGGAGTAAGGCAGAGGGTTTTCCTGCGATGCGACTGCCCTACTTAACATTCCAAGCCCTGTTGGTGTTAGGCGTATTTGTGTAGTTTGTATTTACACTGTCGTGTACATTCAGTAATTCTTTTGTTGTGTTTAGGTGGTGTATTCTCTTGTTCTATCTTTCTATCTTGTAAATACGTTTACAGGTGTCCATTATTCTCGTTCGTGTGCAGTCACGCATTGTATATATTAATCGTCTTCTTCTCTTCTTGGTCTATCATCTTGTTCCTCGTGACTGGAATTTTGTTTTCGTAACGTGATGTATGTGTTTCTTTCATCTGTGTAGTGCTCATTTTGCCATAAGAAACACTTGCATAACATAGATTATTAAGATTAGTAGTAAGTGAAGTATTATCTGAGTATAGCACCATTTTGGGTGCCAGTAACAGACTATGAAGTAAAAGTTAATTTATCGTCAAGTTGGTATAGTGGTGTCACAGCACCAGAAAGTTTCATCAGTTGTTATTTTACAACTGTCGACTATTGTAAGTGTGTTTGAGTGTATCACAGAGACTAAGTGGTCAGAAAGACCTAATTTTCAGAGTGATGAGACAGTAGCCAAGTGGCAAAGTAAGACTATATTTACATTCTAAGCGGCAAAGGTTGATGTGTATACAGTGAGAGGTGAGGTGATATACGTACATGCATGTTTATATGCGTATATTGAAGTAATGATATCAATATTTATTACTATTACTGCATATTTTGTAACCAGAGAGTTATCTGGTGATATAACTGAAATATATACGACTGAATAGTGGTATAGAAAATCTATAGCAAGAGATAATAGTGAGGATTCTGAGTGTACACCATGGACCTACAGGCTTTCATTCAGATTGGGAAAGAATGTGGGTAAACAGGCAAAGAATTAAATGACTATGCCAAAGCTGAATTTTTTTCAGTGGAGAATCAAAAAGCTCTGGGGAAGGAGAGGATTGAAAAACAGAATGCTCTAAGAGATGCTCGAGCTGAAGAGCTAGAGCTAAAAAGGAAAGAATTTGAGTTACAAGAAAAGAAGATAGAGCGAGAATTGGAAGAAAAGAAGATAGAGAGAGAATTACAAGAAAGGAATATGAAAGAAGATAAGGAGTTACAAGAAAAGAAGATAGAGCGAGAATTGGAAGAAAAGAAGATAGAGAGAGAATTACAAGAAAGGAAGATGAAAGAAGATAAGGAGTTACAAGAAAAGAAGATGAAAGAAGAAAATGAGTGGAGACAGAGAGAGTTCGAATTACAAGAAAAGAAGATGAAAGAAGATAAAGAGTTACAAGGAAAGAAGATGAGAGAAGATAGAGAATTTGAATTAGGGAAGGAGAGAATGAGAATAGCTCTGGAAGAGAGGATGATGGATAAGGAAATACAATTGAAGAAATTGGAAGTGTGTGCGAGTGGTCAGAACTCGACTCCTGGAGGGGCTCATCGTCCCTTTAGGCTGCGTCTGCCGAATTGCAATGATAAAATTGACAGTTTAGATTTTTTCCTCGAGAGGTTCGAAGCCGATTGCGTGGCCTATAAGGCTGACAGAGATCAGTGGCCATCTCTGTTATCGACGCTGCTAGTGGGGCCTGCGATGGATACTTTCTATAGCCTCACGTTAGAGGAAAGGGCCGATTACGACAAAGTAAAGGAAAGGCTGCTCCGGAAGTTCCGTCTGACTGCTGACGGTTACCAGACGCGTTTTAAAAACGCGATGCCAAGCGCGGACCAAGACTTCGAGGACTTTATCTCAAAGATAAAGCTCCTGCTGAATAGATGGATTTAAATGGAGGGAATTCCTAAGGACTATAATGGCTTGCTAGACTTGGTGCTACGAGACAAAGTGTTGTCCTCGTGTTCTAGTGATTTGGTTGCGTTTTTTTCAGGAACGTCAACCAAAGGACATTGAGTCCATGGCCCAACTGGGGCACCATTATGTCCTTGCCCACCCGGGCAAACCCATTCAGAAGTCAGGTCTAACAGATGACATTTTTTCCAGTGTCGGCAACGTTCAGCGTCATCCTTGGCGAAATCAGTCAGGCAATGTAGACACGGGTCAAGATCAGAAGTATGAGAATCCTTCCGGCCCTATCAGCCACGTAGAGGGAATTATGGGAATTTCCGATACCAGCGGAACGGTCGGCCGAGTTGGCAGAACCGACAATTTAAAAGTAATAGTGACGGAGAGGAGCGCCAAGCGCGTAAACAGGTACGTTTTGAGGATTCTCGGGACGAAGACCGGTTTTGGTATAAAACCAAACATCACAAGCAGAGGAGTGGTTCCTCAGAGAGTCGATCGTCTGACTCTGATGCGGGGTCTTCGTCATCGAAAAGCTCCAACAAAAGTACACGCGATGAGAAGAATAAAGTGCGCATATGTTCCAATTGTGGTGGCAAGAATCATTGCGCTTACAGGTGCCCCACCCCAATAGAACACGTGAATTCCGCGTTTGTGTTGGACACAATTAATAGTGAGGACTGTGCGGGGTGTCGCCTTCTGTTTCACGCGAACGAGAGGGTAGTGCTTCAATGCGGGCATGCGGCACCACGTCTATCGGCAGTCCATGAGACTGGTAAGGTGATTCTCCACGAAGGCAAGGTGGAGAATAGACCAGTCCGGGTGTTGAGGGACACTGCGAGCACCACAATTGGGGTGCGTCGATTGCGTATCGACGACTCTTGCCTTACAGGCAAAACGGTAAAATGCTCCACGTTCGGGGGCAAAGTGGAGTCTTACCCCCAAGCATGTATCAAAGTGGACACTCCGTTCCTCTTGGGTAGAGTGAACGCGTTCATTCTCGATGATCCGATTGCAGATTTAATCGTCGGCAATGTACGCGGCGTGCATAATGCCGTGGGTGTGGTTGGAGCAGAAGCTCCGCAACACCAAAGGTCCGAGACGGATGATCGGGTGGTCGACGTGGCACCACCTGACAACAAGGTAGTTCGCAGACGTGGGTCTCGGCAAATACCAAGCGACATGATTAGGAGCAGTAGGGGTATTTACGAGGGTCCGACAGCTGATGATCGCACACTTTGGGTGAGTGACGTTCCCCTGAGTGCTAGTTGGCGCACACTCAGAAGAGTGTTTGATGAGGTCGCGCCGGTTAGATTTGTAGAGGTATTGTCGTTGCGCGACAATACTAAAATGGCACGGGTGACTTTTGCGAATAGGTGGGGTGCGCGTGATGCAGTCAGGTGGAAGCACATGTCGGTGCTTCATAACCACCTGCTGATAGTTCAGCAATAGCTAGGGTTAGGGTTCGGGTTTGTGTTCAGTAAGATGTTTCGGTTGACCTGAACCGAACCTTAGAGTCTGACCCACGGCCCCAGTTCTATTCTGTTATGAATATCTGAGTATTGTAAACTTGTAAATATCATGTGATGTCTTGCAATGCATGTTTATGCTGTAATATGTTATGCTTTGCAATGTATGTCAGTCGGAAGTTGTTGCCAGCAGAAACCAGATACTCCACGATTGAGAGGGCGTGCCTTGCGATTGTCTGGGCGGTGTCTAAGCTGGTAGGATACCTGTTGGGGCGCATTTTTATTTTCTCCAAACAGATCACAAACCACTGCTATTTTTGCAGTCGGCTAAATCCACCAGTGCTAAGTTGACACGCTGGGCAGTATTGCTGCCGCAATTTAACTTTATTATTCTACCAATTCAGGGAGTTCATAACATTGTAGCGGATGTCCTGTCCAGATTATGAGATTGGTGTGGGACTGGAGCATCCGTAGAGAGTATTTACATTGGTTTTTGGAATAAATGTATTATAATCATTAGAGTTGATGTTTATGAAGATGTATTATGTTATATGATTTATGTGTCATGATGCCATAAAGGCAATATGGATAAAGTTATACTCAACGTATGTATAAATCATGTTATAATATATGTATATTTACAGTGTGTAGACACGTTGTTTATACTATGAGATTACGTCTTATTATTGACACTTAGATATGTATAAATAATATGTAACATATGTTGTGTTGTGATAGACCAGGTTGGGACAGTCGTTGTTATTTTTCACGACTACCAGTACCTGGGGTGGTTTTGTTCATGCTCATATTGTATTTAGTACATAGGGTGAGAAGGCATGAACGACAATGGTGGTGGACAACTTTGGCATTCTCTAGGTAGATGAGGAGGTGCCGTCTCGGCATTTTGTTCGTCCATACTCCGAAGGGGGTTGGGCGTGACTCCTCCGGTGGAAGAAAACTTCATTTTCTTTCTTAAAGGGGGGTGGATGTCACAGTATATATGTTCGACAAAATATTAAGTTGGTTACGCTGAGAGTGACAACACTGATATAAATTTAAAACCCGTTTTGGTCAGGTGACCTGGAAAAGAAGTGACAAAAATTCTGGCGCTAAAAGTTAGTTGACTTTCTGGCCATCGACCGAGAGAGGTCGTTTTTGTGGTTCCCTGTCAGCATTTTTGCTGGGATATGTATGCCATGGTTGTTCACTGATAGTGCTTGCTATTTATTCATGTCGTCATGATTAGTGGCAGAATTCGAGAATGGAGTTGTAATTCCTAGTGTCATTATTCTGTAGACCATCGATGATTGTGGTAAAGTGTGATGTTATAAATATTTATAGGGGACTTAGTGTACTGACTGAGATCAGCTGTGAAGGTATCTGTATCTAATAGGTGTAGTGTTTTACAGATAACCTTACTTGCTACCACATTATACCTCAGTCAGAATTATTCTGGAATATTGTGATGACTACGTTAAATGTCTAGGGTATGTATATGATGAAGTGTAAGTCACAACAACAACAGACAGATAAACAATTTAATTTATTCCACCACACTTGACAACACTGTGACACTCACACACATTTAACACTCTATAAGACTATCTTAAATGAGGCACTGGTAAAGTTTCAAATATAAATATGTATTAATTACTTTCACTAATATATATGTCCTGATTCAACTACAAAGTGAACCAGGAATCACAATCAATTGTAATTAAAATTTATATGTACAGAATTTATCAATATGAACCTTGTAGTGACATATTTTATTAATATTATCCTATGTGTATCAGTTGTGTAGTAGTAATATGAGGTAATACTGGTTTTGTTTTTTCAAGCTATGTTGTTATTTGTCATCATGACTTCAAGTGTTTGTTTATCTTGGAAATAGTATGGGGAAAAGTTCACAGTTCCTATCAATTTAAACACTGTATTTTCCCTCTGTTTTATTATAAAGTCAAATTTTGAGGGGGGGGGGGCATAATGTTGAGCTCCTCTGGCCACAGACGCTTATCTTTCGTGATGGCGGCAGGAAAAGACTCCTCTGCTCGATAGCCTCCCTGTGTTCTGGAGACACCTCACTGGCCACTATCTGGACCCAGGAGTATGCTGTCAGCCTCTAGATTCAGCAAAGCTCAGACCAGGTGCTGCTCAATAACTTTAGGACCACGGTCCCTGAAACAAGCAGGTTGTACCTCCTATTTCAGAACTAATTTATAATAAATTTCCAGACTGAACACAATACATAACAAACACTGAGTTCAGAGCGGTAGGCCAACTGCTATCTTCATCTGAAACAATTTTCACCAGTATACTCCCCCCTAATGGTTACTACGCCTCTGCAATTCCAGCATGATTTCTTTCTAGTCAATAAGATAGGTGTCAGTGTACTGTTTGGCAATTCCATGTAGTTTTACCTTCCTCCGACACCTTCTGTTCAGGTTGGAGCACTATATAGGCCTTGCCTCATGTTCGCTACTGAACCACACATATATACAGACATAAATTATCAATTTACATTCAATTTTCATTAAAAAGATATCAAATATTTCAAGCTTACCACAATTCATGAATAGTAATACAGAATTGACGTTGACTCGTCAAATGAATAGGCACAAAATCCGATTTTGCGATTTGTCCCAGGCTATTTTATTTAGAAAAAATATGCAACTGGCGCTCAACGCACTGGTTCTATTAGTAAGTTTATTTGAAAATGTGGTGCTGAAACTAACGCTTTCAAATTGCCATACATTGGCGCGGTCTAACCCATTCGAGGCGGGCCATGTTTACACCAAGGCTGCGTTTTGAAAAAATTAAGTACTCCTAGCTCGTGGACATTCACGCTGTTTTCCTAACAACAAAGGGTAATATGGGTAGTGACGAATTGCATAGCCCGATGGGCATATTTTAAAATCCGTGTTGGTGGGGGGGGGTGGGCCTTACATTTACTTTCCGCCAAATCAAATAGGGTTAGGTTACCATTTGTTTATGGTTGACCTATTTTTTTTAATAAACCGTACAATGTTGGTGTGAAATTCACATTATCTTGCCACTGAGCGATTCTGATTTTGGTGTTGTCTGACATTCCCTCACTATTTCTTTTTGGCTATATGTTTATTAATTTGTTTAAAATTCCTAGACTATTTGCGTAACTTTAACATATTCTTTTGTCAGCAAGTCCCTAAGGAAAAACCCAAATATATAAGATTTAATGGGGGGGGCTAAGGGGAGGCTGCGCCCTTTTTCAAAATATGTATTTTTCATCTATACCTACCCAGTTCACTTCGATCGATGTGGTTCTTGTTGGGGTACATGTAATGTTTTCAAACGTAAACCAGTATAATGTCATGTTTTCCTAATAAGCGTTTTTTTACCGTAAGTTTTTTTAAAAACACTATCTCTCGTATGGGGCAGTTTTTTTTTCACTGTACGATGTTTGAAAAATGGAGTTAAAAATTATATTCCTGTCCGAATTTGGAAAAAATGCTAAAAAAACGCTGTTCTTGTGGCCTTTACCATCGCGGGGGTGTTTAGGGGTGTGCATATAAATTGTGTTATCGCGAGACTGTGGTAGTTTGTGTATTGTATTGCCTTCGCCTGCGATTTTCCGGCTTTCAGCCCCTCCCTTTATCTTTCTATCCCTAGTCCATCTGCTCTTGTCGTTTAATGTAAAATAAGTGTATTAAATAATGGACTATGAAATGGGAAATATTAAATATAGGTCAAGCTTGGCGTAATCTCAAGGGGTTTTTTTTTCTTAGAAAGGCAGTAACTACTTTTTTATCGTAAGAAAGCGGGAATTGTTTTTCTTTTTTTTTTTTTTATTTTTTTTGAAAGCAGTAGGGCTTTTTACTTATCCAACGTTGTTGTGGGAGTGAAAACAGTTTAACAATTTGCAGGACGAAGAAGGAAAACCAGAAGGGGGGGATTGTCGAGTAACAGTCATTTGTACAGGTCTCACCAATGCACTTCTGTAGGGGTGCCATTCTTACATTTAGGATGGTTCATTTTTAATTGTTAGTTTATTTGTTTTCTAGCAGCTTTTTCATTTTCTTTTTTATTTATATTTAACTATAGCTTGGATTTTTTAATATTTCACACGACAATGATGAAATAAGTTATATTGGTATTTAGGTGATTATTGCTTCAATTATCAGTATAAGGACTTTAGCCGGAGAGCCTAAATCGTTGTGTGATGTATACTAGTTTAGGTTTCATTGGGACACGGCCTTTGAGGGTGGCCGCAAGGTTTAGGCGTGCAATGTATAGGGCGTATTCTTACGCATTTATTTTAGCGTGGGGGCATTAAAAAGTTTATCATTAGCATTGAAGATTATTTTATAACGTGTATATGCATTTTTCACCAAAAGCTACCTCCTGGACCAAAGTTATACTTCTGTCATTAGGATTGTCGTGCATTGCACATTTAATTACATGGTTCTTTGCATTCTGCCTATTTTATGAACATTACTTTTTTTTCCGGTTTGCGAATGCTAGCCGTGTGTTTATCATGTACTGGCTTTGCTTAAAGCTCACATGAAACATTACAATGATTTATTTAATATAGGAAACTTACCCCCCGTTAGCAAGGTGGTTTTGATGTTAAATAAGTCACCAGCTTATTGTCATGAATCCGGGTCAATATTCTTTGATAGTGAGCCCACAAAGAAGTTTGTGTCGTAATCTATTAGATATTATGTTGTTACGGACATCAGCATTTAGTTTCTTTTAGTCGGTTTTTTTTATAAATTCACAGTCAAATAATTTAGTCTTGGTAATAGACAAACCTATGCTATGCACTGAAGTTTCAAAGAAAATGGTCTAGCTTGTGGTGCCCCCGGTATTTTCCGTTCCGGTACAACCTGCGTCACATGCCTTAATTAAAAACCGTCCTTATTCCAATTTATTTGTCTAGGGGGGGCCCCACTCCTGTCTTTACCCATTGGTTGCTGATGTTTCAGTCTCAGCTACAGGACACTTACCAGTCCAAAAAATCTAAGTGTAATTCTTCCTTCGTCACTTAACTTCTGGGCGTTCGCGTATCTGAAAAAAAAAAGCTTCAGGGACCGTTGGTGATTGTTTGTGGTCTCGTTTACGTGCGATCGAGAGCTCCATACGCATTAGCTCTCCTGCGGATTTTTTCAGCCATAGGTGGAGGTCGACGTAAATTCATCCTTCCTTAGGTCACACCTCTTCCCGCTCCTATTGGGGTTTCATGCCAACATCGCCTGATTATATTCGAATTGCTTTGCGGCCGAGTTTTATGATTGATGGGTTGGGTCAGGTGTTCGTTCCGGGTCTACCTGTGCACCCGTTGCACCATGATGCAAATCTTGCAGGATTTTCCATGACTATGGTCTTGGGTCATCCCCAGTGCCTGATATCTTATTTGGCAGACTGGGGTGGTTTTCATCGTCATGCCATCACCTGTGGCAACAAGCTGACCGGGCCAAGCTTTTTTTAGCCTTCTCCCCATTTTCTTCTTCGCGATTCCCCCCCCCTTAATCCTCCCTTTAACACGCTGGGTACACTTACAAGCTACTGCACGGAGATGCAAAGTGAGGGTGAGTAGCCGCTTGGTTTTAGGCGAGCCACCACAAGTCATGGAGGTGGAGTAAATAGGGTCCTAGGTGGTTGGCAGCTCTGTTTCCGTCATAGCACGTAATCCAGTGAGTCAGTTATGCATTCATAACTACAAATTTGCCTTAATTAAAACCGGCCTATTTATGTGGACCAATTGATGGTGCCGAGAGGAGCCGCGAGTTCTTCCACGATTTGTCTCCAACCTTGTCTACGTGTCTTATTGTCTGTCGATTCATGATAACCTCTCTCAGGTTAAGCAATTAGTTGGTATTGAATGAACTAATTATACACAAACCAACCGTGTACTCAGTACAAGTAGTCAGTAACGCCACCCCGTGTAGATCTGGACAATCTCTATAGAGACAGTCAAATAATCAGGCTACTGCTTCCTCAGGTATCTGGTAACAGGCGAATAATATGAGCTTTTGCGTGACGTTGGCAACCTCATCATGTACAAAAAGCGCAACATAAAACATCATCGCAAGAAGGCCAGCTAAAATGGTGGCTCCATGATTGACAAGGAGCGAAGACAAGGGAAAATAACGAGCAGTCAGTAAAGTGAGCAATGTCACATGACAAGTTCAACTTAATTATGTTTATTTAAAATAAAACGTTAAGAAACCTACCCACCAGAAAAATTATTCATAGAACGTGTGATTCCTGTATACACACACTCTTATCCTCACCTGTGCTACGGAGTTCGTGCACTGTGCTGAGATCCTCCTTGTGTGATCTAAGAGAGGAGATCGAAGCACTTATGGAGTTGACCGTGTGCAATGAAGATGGTCCTTAAATCCAAACCAAACAAACAAGTTCAACTGTCTTTGTTAAGGACATGTCTTCTTCATTAACTTGCAAGTCTCCCTCACTATCAGACAAGTCTCCCTCACTATCAGACAAGTCTCCCTCCTTAACTAATAAACCTCCTTCATAAACTGATGTTTCATTTTAGTAAAAAATTGATAGCGTTCCCACATACACTACATTAAACAAACTATAGCTAAAGCTACATATAAACACAATAGCTGAATAACACAAGCCCACGTCAAGACAGAACAAAAGTGCAAAGCAAGAATAACAATTAAAAGATAGTAACAAAATACTAGGAATGTACGTAATATTTGGTGGTGGATATTAAAATCAGTGTCTGTCTATTGACAAATGGATTGTGGACACCGTAAAGAGAAGAAATGCAAAGGCTAATAAATGATGGAGTCTCAAAAGTGGGATTAATTAATTATTTATGTCCATTCGGGTTATGAGTTGAAAAAGCAACGCTAAATAAAAATTTACATGTCCCAGGCGCACGCTTACACAATTTTTCCTTTTATTTTTTTTAAAATACCTATTTGTTAATTTGTTAAAGTCATAGATTTCTTCGTCTGTTGTCCTTGGCCGTTGACTGTCAAAGCAATCAGTGGCCGTCACGCCTGGTGAGGACTGGCAGGGCAGCAACAAACTATCTTCACTTTACTCTGTCGGAAAATTAAAGTAATACATTCGTGCAAGGTATTTAGTGAGCTGGTGAACATTGAGGCAGATGATTAGGTGGTTTGGGGGGGGGGGGGGAAAGGGGGGAAAACGGGGGGGGGGGGCTAGTAGGCACATGGATGTATTTGAATATATTATCTACTTTTATATACACCCATGTACCAAATTTACAGGCCATCCCACCTGATAAATTAGGACGTAGTGTGGTGAAGTCTCTAACACCTCAATTCCCTATGGCAGTATGTGCTATGAGAGTACCTTTACCGTTATATCCTATTTATAACCCATCAGGAGTTCAACCAGATATTGTATCTATTAATTAAGAAGGAAAATAATTTAGTACTTAACAATAACAGGACCAAAGTTTATTCTGTTCGTCGATTCTTTTTTGCATTGACATTTAAACAAACAAACAAACAAAAAAACAAATAAAAATTCACTTTCAATTAATACCTTTTCCCAGGTTGTGAACCAGCCATGGGGATGGAGTGCCTAGAAGTTCCTCCAGGAGAGAATATGACAGAGGCGAGTATGCATACTATGATATAACGTAAACGAAGATAGTATTTATTCTATTGATGTTTTTTGTTTTTTTTTAGCAGCGTTTCAAAGTCACGGAATATCCTTACTCACTTTTTCCGTTCTACTGATCCCGTGAAGTATAGATGGGAGCGGAAGCTGGCGTACTTCAGCCAAGCGTGTCGCTTTGGCTACTGTGAGCCCGTGTTGTTATTTGATGTCTGTGATGTTGCCTATCAATCTGCCTTGTGGTCTTCCCTGTATTCTTCTTCTTCTTCCTCGTTCGCCTTCAAACTTCCACATTTATGACTCTAATAAAGGCAGTAGTCAACTCAAGGTTCCCGACATCTCCAAACAGTTTTTCGTTGACAGAAGTGGGTTGTTGCCATATGCTACTCCGTTCATTACTGTAGGTTGGGCAGTACTGCAGCAGGTGTTCGACTGTCATCGGGCTGGTACCGCAGGTGCAGAGATCTGTTGCACCAATTTTGTATTTGTGGTATAGATGGTATCTCAATCTGTTGTGTCCAGTCCGTAGCCGAAAAATGATGACTGGATCTTCTACTGTTGTATGCGAGTAGTAACAACTTATAGGGCTCCATTCTCATGAGATGGACAAACCACTTAATTGTCTGTCTCGCTTTATACTTGATGCAAGATGTAGTTTCTATTCTTTCTCTGATGTCACGGATCATCCTTACTGAAATCATCATTTATTATCATCACCTTTCTGTTTGTCGTGTTGCACGGACCTTCAACAAACATACGCCAAGCTTTCCTATCCAAACTCATCCATTCAAAGTCTCCCGATGATTTCCTGTATTCCCTTCATGTATATGTCAAAGTCCCTTCTCCATTATTCTTCTCGCTCGCCGACCATCTCGGGCTGTAACCCGACTATCTCCTCGCCTTCCTAAACTGCTGGATCATAATTTATCTGCCCGTCTCTCTTTCGTTTCACATTATGCTGACACTCATCCTTTTATGATTAACTATTAAAATATGTGTTCTTTGGGAATTATAATAAAATATGGTTTTTTTTTTCTTTAAATAAAAACAAAAAGAACCCCACAAGTCAGCAAGTAGAGTGAATACAGATTATCATCAAGCGCCTTGCCGTAAGTCGTACACGATCACATTTCGCTGCTGTCTTTGACGTACTCTATCAGGTTTGCTAGTGATGCTCTCCGTGCTGTTTGCGCTATATACTGCCTTTTTTTTTAAAAATCGTTGCCGGTCATTTTGTTCGTTTTTTTATTCTTGTCATTACTTTGCGCGACTGTCTTATCACAACGTTGTACGAGGTAGCGAATTTTCCGGTATCTGACCTTTGCAATGATTGTTTCCCCTCCCGGGATTTAAATTTTTACTCTTCAACCCTTTTGTATTTGGATTGAGCTCCAGGGATTGTTTGCAAACGCAGAGGGCTTCCCCAGGTCAGCAGGCTCAACATTGATATAACATACCAGACATACTAATTGGCTGGCGATGCATTGCCACCATCTACACGGCCCTCTACCCTAGAGGGGATCAACACAAACGTCTCTAAGAATTGTTTTGATCTTCTCTCTAATGTCTTCTTTGTGTTCCGTGATGGTCTTCTGCTTATTTTGATCTACACAATCTTTGAGATAACCCAATAGATAAAAATCTTGGGGATGTAAGTCGGGGGAATAGGGAGCCAAATCAAAATTTGATAAAAGACTGGTAAGTCGGTTTCCAAAGCAGTTTTTGAGCCATTCTACGGCAGAATTCACGTAGGGAGAGTGGCTCCGTTTTGTTCAAACCAAAATATGTCCATTAAAGATTCATTCGGTACTACTAGCTCGTTCTGGAACTTTCAGGGAGCCATTTTTTTCTTGAGGGGGGGGGGGGGGGGGGAAGAGAGAGAGGGGTGGGGGGGGGGGGGGCTGTATTTTATTTTATTTCTGCTAGCTTTGATTACAATACATATGTGAATGATTTTACTCAACAAGTTTAATTCAGTTTTTCCGAAATACATATAAGCTAATAAAGGTATTTATGACCTAATGACAAATAGTTTATTGTCAAGTAACATGCACGAACGAAGATAAACAATCAATATACAAATAAACAATATCAAATGAAAAATCACTGGAAGAAATATAGGGGTGTTGTTTTTTAACTTTTAATTGGGGTACTGTCCTTAAATTTATCTACGTGTTTGTAAACTTTTTTTTTATTTTGAATTGTTCTATATAAGCTTCCTATAGACAGATAGCGCTGGTCTCTCGCGGCACAGGTCCCGGGTTCAAATCGCGGTACCGACACTCTCCAGTCTACTCAGCTGTAAATGGGTACCCGACTTTGAGTTAGGGAAAGAAAAGGCAGCCAGGAAGGGAACTGCTCACCCCCCACCTATTGATGCTGGACCTAGTATGGTGAAGTCTCTAACACTTCACTGCCCTACGGCAGTATCTGCTATGGGATTATCTTTACTTGTGACCTATATATGCCATGTCTGGTTGGAAAATGTTTACGTAATTCTGTGACAGTGCATGTATGTATGTATGTATGTATGTATGTATGTATGTATGTATGTATGTATGTATGTATTCTTGTCTACAAACCCTCATACCTTGTAAATATACATTACGTGCAGAGCATAACTGTGAAACCATGCGAAGTGTTTTTAAGACTGTTTTTTTAAATATTGCTTTTTTTCAGGTTGACAGCAACAGCTGCGCCCTCGGTCAAAAATGTTACGCCCCTATAGGGATGACAACACCAGCACCATTTAGTACCACCTTTTCAGGGATCACGCCCGTACCTGCCAGTGGTACAACCGCGCCTCTGAACGGCTCAGCTACTGAGATTCCGTCATCAGATAATTCTACTGCCTACTCAACGGGACCTACATTCTCAATCTATGGCCCAGACGCAAATGTGAGTACAGAAAGCGTGACCACACCTGGCTTCGGGAATGAAAATGCTACCACTATCATTTGGAGCTCTGCGGCGCTGACTAACTCAACACGTGGAGGACCCTGAAGTGTCTTTACCATGAAAGACACTGCTAGCTTATTGCCATCAAAAATAATGCACATGCTTAGATTAATCGCAAAGGACATAGTCCATTTATTAAGAGAACTCTATATGTGTTTGTTTTTCCATTAGTTTATCTTTTAAAAACTTATGTCAACACTTCATGTCACGTGCCATCCGCTGAAGGTCTCTCCAGTTTTTATTCATACTGTTCATGTTTGTTGTCTTTCTTAAATTCCTGAACAAGGACTACCTGGTACATATATCAGCGTTCTTCTCGTCAATTGTTCCACTGGCACTTGTCTGGTTCTTGTCATCAGTTCCACATTAGTGATCTTGTCATCAGTTCCACATTAGTGATCTTGTCATCAGTTCCACATTAGTGATCTTGTCACTGTGTCATCAGTTCCACATTAACCCATGCGACATTTAGTGTTTTTTGTCATCAGTTCCACATTAGCGATCTTGTCTGTCATCAGTTCCACATTAGTGATCTTGTCATCAGTTCCACATTAGTGATCTTGTTATACCACGTCAATCCTTTTATTCTTCGCAAGCATCGTCATTTAATGTGGAATTGATGACAGTGGAACAAGAGTTTTTAAATATTGCTTTTTTTTCAGGTTGACAGCAACAGCTGCGCCCTCGGTCAAAAATGCTACGCCCCTATAGGGATGACAACACCAGCACCATTTAGTACCACCTTTTCAGGGATCACGCCCGTACCTGCCAGTGGTACAACCGCGCCTCTGAACGGCTCAGCTACTGAGGGTATTGATTGATGAAGCATCGTCATTTAATGAAAGGTACTGTATAGCCTCTTTGGTTGTTGTTTTGTTGTTCCCCATTCCGTCATCAGATAATTCTACTGCCTACTCAACGGGACCTACATTCTCAATCTATGGCCCAGACGCAAATGTGAGTACAGAAAGCGTGACCACACCTGGCTTCGGGAATGAAAATGCTACCACTATCATTTGGAGCTCTGCGGCGCTGACTAACTCAACACGTGGAGGACCCTGAAGTGTCTTTACCATGAAAGACACTGCTAGCTTATTGCCATCAAAAATAATGCACATGCTTAGATTAATCGCAAAGGACATAGTCCATTTATTAAGAGAACTCTCAACAAATGTTATGTGTTTGTTTTTCTTCATTAGTTTATTCATTCAACAACCTTCATCTCCCCACGAAGCATAGGCATTTAATAAACTTATGTCAACACTTCCTGTCACGTGCCATCCGCTGAAGGTCTCTCCAGTTTTTATTCATACTGTTCATGTTTGTCTTCAGTTCTCTTTCCATGTGTTCCTCTATCTTTCTTACTCAGTGGATTCCTGAACAAGGACTACCTGGTAGTACTATCAACAAATGTCCTCAGTGTGTGTCCTATCCATCTCCAGCGTCTTCTTCTCGTCAATTGTTCCACTGGCACTTGTCTGGTTCTTGTCATCAGTTCCACATTAGTGATCTTGTCATCAGTTCCACATTAGTGATCTTGTCATCAGTTCCACATTAGTGATCTTGTCATCAGTTCCACATTAGTGATCTTGTCATCAGTTCCACATTAGTGATCTTGTTATCAGTTCCACATTAGTGATCTTGTCATCAGTTCCACATTAGTGGTCTTGTCATCAGTTCCACATTAGTGATCTTGTCATCAGTTCCACATTAGTGATCTTGTCATCAGTTCCACATTAGTGATCTTGTTTCGTCATCATCTTTTTCTGTTTGACTGCAACTGGTCCAGCAGCTCTGAGTTTCACCTTTAGTGATCTTGTCATCAGTTCCACATTAGTGATCTTGTTATACCACGTCAATCCTTTTATTCTTCGCAAGCATCGTCATTTAATGTGGAATTGATGACAAGAACCAGACAAGTGCCAGTGGAACAAGAGTTTAGAAGAAGACGCTGGCGATGGATAGGACACACATTGAGGAAACATGTTGATAGCATTACAAGACAGTCCTTGTTCTGGAATCCACAGGGAAAGAGAGGCAGAGGTAGACCAAATAACACATGGAGAAGAGATCTGGAAACAGAAGTGAAAATGACGAGGAAAACATGGACAGAACTTGAGCGGATGGCACAGGACAGGAAGACTTGGCATGTGTTTGTTGAAGGCCTATGCTCCTTGGGGAGCTAAAGGGTATTGATTGATTGAAGCATCGTCATTTATGAAAGTCTGTAGCCTTTTGGTTGTTGTTTTTGTTGTTCCCCATACTCCATATCAATAAAATAGGATTGACTTGACATCCAGATGGTTGAACCTACCAGGAGTAAAACTCCCACTGGCATAGCTCTGGGGATTGTCAGGGTACACAAGCTGCCATACCGCTACAAGGTATAGGTACCATTGATGGCAGTGATTTCTTTAGATCTCCATTTATTCCCCATTGCAATTAAAGCTTCTCTATCATTTTGCATTCTTATTTTGATATCATTGTCTGTCCCTCCAAACAGTGTCGTCCGTGTGTTGCCGGAACTCGAAGGAGGAACACTGAATGGTAACACTGCACCTACCATGCATGTCGTAAGAGGTGTCAAAAGAGGGCTGGGCAGGGGGTCCGTTTACCCCATCCTGTAGAAAATTCTTTAAAAAAAAACCCCAAAACTTCTATCATTCTTGTTCACATCTAATCGCGCCTTAAGACCGTACAGAAAAATTTAAACTAATAACAATAATTGTAACACTAATAATAATACATAAAATTATAAAGGCAGAAAAGCTAAAAGAAAAGCCTCATAACAATTTGCAATGGCTTTTAAAAATGATAGAACGAAAAGAAAACAAAAAAATATACAAAAACACACAAATAGTAATACCTCTCACAAAGAGAAAGGATAAGAAAAACCTACGTTGCGGCCACAAGGCCTTCGTCAGGGACAGACAAACAAGAGACAGGAGGGAAAGAAAATGAGAATTAAGTAGAGAACATGAAAGTATAAAAATAAGAGAAAAATACACTCCCTTATGTGCAGTCACATGGTGGAGCACAGATGGCTGCCACTAAACCGGAAAGCGGAAGTGGATAGTACATTAAAAACAAAAAAATAACAAATAATGAAAACAAGGACTGGAAAACAGAGTGAGGGAAAAGTGGGGGGGGAGGGGGGGGGGAGATAAAAAAATAAATATTAAGAAAAAACAATATTAAAAAAATAAATAAATGAAATAAAACATAAAAACATAAATAAAATAAAATATGAAAAAAATAAATAAAATTAAATTTAAAAAAATAAACAAAATAAAAAATAAACAAACAAATTAAATTAAATAAAAAATGAAAAGACAAAAAATTTGAAATTATAATTAAATGGAATAAGATAATAATTAATTAAAAAACAAAAAGTGAGGGAAAAGTGATTTTTAAAAAAAAGTATATGTGTGATCTATATACTAAAAATGATAGAAAGAGAACGAATTCGCATGTATCTAAATGACGACTAGATATAATGTTGCCCTAGCTGTCGTCACACCAGATTATAATGATTAATCTGGCACTGCAATCTGAATTTAGATTAGATGAGCTGAACGTTTTCAAAATGGTCAAATATAATGATCTTACTGAAACATGATGGGTTCACAGCAAAGGTCATAGTGTAGAAGTAGACACAAGAGATCTATGGGCGGCCTCAGTATAAGATTTACTGACACAAGTGGAGCTGAAAGGACAATACAAACATTTAAAAAAAAAAACAAGGCCAATGAATAGATTTGGCGAAACTGAAGAAAAGGTATTGTGCATGCTTTGGAACAACGCATTTGAACTAAGGATTGTAAGTGAGCAGACACAACATTTTTACTTTTACTGTGGCGTTACCTCCCTTGATCTGCTGTAGTGACCCACGGAATTGTGGCCAGAGATTTGGAATATAGGATGAATTTACAAAAAGGTAGTGAACTTTTGCTTAAGGATTAATCTTGGCAGTAGAGTAAATAGGATTAGTGTACGAGGGGCGTTCAGAAAGTAATGCACCACATCGTTTTTCTCAAGAGCTGTTTATTCAAAAAGCATGAAATTTATACACAATATACATGGATATGTCATGTAAACATCGGTATTATTCAACATAATCCCCATCAACTTGTAAGGCTTTATGCCAGCGCGAAACAAGTGCATGTATTTCTAGCCCGTACCAGATTTTGTCTTGATCATGTAGCCATTTCTTCGCTGCATGAATCACTCCTTCATCATCTTCAAACCTTGTCCCACGGAGTGCATCTTTAAGTGGACCAAATAGATGAAAATCAGAGGGTGCCAAATCGGGACTATAGGGTGGATGGGGTAGTACAGTCCAACCCAATTTGGTGATTGCTTCCCGTGTTGCCAGACTTGTGTGAGGTCGCGCATTGTCGTGAAGGAGAAGCAGGTCTGCTGGATTCTTGTGCGGCCGAACTCTGCGAAAACGTTGATTGAGTTTTTTCAATGTCTTAATGTAAGCTTGCGAATTGATTGTCTCTCCTCTTGGCATAACGTTCACAAGAATTACACATTCAATGTCCAAAAAGACAGTGATCATGACCTTTCCAGCTGAAGGAATTGTCTTGTATTTCTTTCTTCGTGGTGATTGCGGATGATGCCACTCCATTGACTGTCTTTTTGTCTCAGGTTCAAAATGATGTGCCCAGGTTTCGTCACCTGTAACGATCTTAGCCAAAAAGTTCTCTCTATCAGCATTGAAACGGTCCAACAATTCAGAAGAAATTGCTTTCCTTTGCAATCGGTGGTCATTTGTGAGACTTCGAGGAACCCATCTTGCGCAAACCTTAGAAAATCCGAGAGTTTTTATAACTGCATTTGCACTACCACTGCTGACTGACAGCTGTAAGGCCAATTGTTGAGTAGTGATTCGCCTATCAGTAAGAATAATGCCCACAGCGCATTTCAACATTTCTGCGTTGGTGGCTGTGGCAGGACGTCCACAGCGCGGCTGATCAAGCAGCTCCGTATCTCCCCTTCCTGATTCTTTGATTCTCTGAACCCAGCGACTGACTGTACTCCTGTCGACTGCAGAACTTCCATACACATCACAAAGACGCTTGTGAATGTTCACAACAGTTTCCTTCTCTGCAACGAGAAATTCTATCACAATTCGCTGCTTATAACGCAAGTTGCTAACACGCTCCATTTCAACGGTTAAGGGCAGCCGTATAATTTGGCCGGTTGTGGTGCAATTTGGTGCACACAATTAGCATATGCCTTATTTGAAGTGTGCAAAATTTCATGCTTCTATCTTCATTATTAGCTGAGAAAAACGATGTGGTGCATTACTTTCTGAACGCCCCTCGTATTCCTATGTAGGGAGCCTGCAGGTCTGAAGGGTGGCAACTACACAAGCTGAGTTATATGGGCTTCTGTAAAGTTTGTATCCTCGCCGCTCTTCTGCAGGGTTATTATGTGTCAATAATGGCAATAGGCTCGTTGACGCTTAGCCCCCAGCTGAATAGAATTCAGCCAGATATCAAAATAAATGAATATATATATATAAGAAGCATCAAATTGAAAAGATCATAAAATAGACAAATAAATAAAAAAGACAAAAGAAAAAAATACAAAGTTAACAAAAGAGAAAGAATGACAAATAGAGAGCTTTGGCCAGTTCAAACACAGAAAGAACACGCAAATAGTTAAACTTGCTCTTACAGAGATAAGTACAAAGTTAGAATTTGAAGTGGTTTTACCTGTCTTCTTGCTGCTCTGAGACGCTTCTGCTTTTTTAGTCGAGCATTGACGGATGTTAGTCGAGCACGCCGGGCCGCTTGGGACACGGGGCCTCGTGGATGGTATCTGAAATTCAGTATATTTACCTTGTATATCTTTATACAGACAGGTAATAACAAAATGTAGTGTTAATATAAACTTTCTGTAACTGTCACTAGGTGATGGTTAATTGCCTTTAAGATAGTCAATGTGACCCCGCCTAGTTCTCGGTTGGTCTGTGAATAGACAAATACAGAATATGGCACCTGCTCTATAAAAAGGTAAAGGTAAAGGATCCCGTTACAAGCCTATTGAGGCCTATTGGGAATATGGTGTTTGGCCCGTATTTTCTTGACCATCGGCACATTAGGGGTGATGTGGTCAGCATCACGCCGGCCGCCTTAACCTTCCCAGAGTTGTTCTGGTACCCAATTCATGAGGCTGGGTCGACCCCAGAGCCGTTTGCCGTCTAATAAATCCCACCTCAACTGGGGATTGAACCATGGACCACCGAGTTAGGAAGCTAGTGCACTAACTACTGCTCTACCGTGGCTCCATGAGGCGACTATTATTCGGCTGTTAATGGGACAGGCAACCTCATCATTTTAAAGAAATTGATACAGACGTCACTGCCACAAGAGCTAGTGCTTTGACGTAGGCTCCCTCAAGGGCGTCACTATTGATGCTCCACAAGTAAAGGCAATGACGTCATCGTGATAATGATGATTTCGATGATGATGATTTTAATTATGATAAAGATGAAAGTCAATGTATTCTCTCACAGCAAAAGTGCCTGGGTGACCCTCTTCGTTGTCTTTATTGTTTAGTGACGGTCATAACAGTAAATGTTTCAGATTTCTTCTTCTTCTATGATTCTTAGCTCATAACTGACAAAACAGTCAGTGGCCATCACGCCTAGTGGCGTCTTGTATGGCAGCAACAAACTGTCCCCATTTTCCTCGGTCGGAGGCCATCCTTCGTGCCGTGCCTCAACTCTGGTTCATGCTTTGCACCTCTGCCTCCACTATTCTCCGCCAGGTTGTCTTTCGTCTGCCTCTCTTTCGCCGACCTTCTGGGGTCCATAGCATATCAGTTCTGGTAATGGTGTCAGGGTCCCTTCTGAGGACATGGTCAACCCAGTTTCAGCGTCTGCCCGCAATGATGGTGTACATGCCTTTTTGTCCGCATGTTTCAGACTAGTTTGGTTTGGTTTTAAGGACTATCTTCATTGATCCTCCTGATCTACAACTATCTCCTGATGAATTATCTGTTCTTAGTAAAGCTCTCAAGTTTGTTCCTCTTCGCTCGACATTTGATAAATATTCTATGCTCCAAGATGTCTACAGCTTCTATCGTCGCATGCGGCTTCAGTATTACCATAGGAAGGGTAATGATTCTCAGCAAGACGGGGATATCTTTCGTCATTTTAATAAATCTAAGTCAGACTGGACTCCGGCTCCAGGTGCCTCTGCTGCTCTTGATTTATACATTGCCAACACTTTGCATGACATTAATCAACTTTCTCTACCCCATCTACGTTGATCTAACCTGACTACTTCTGAGTGGCGGTCCTTGTCATCCCTTAAAAAGCGGGATGACATTATCATCAAACCTGCCGATAAAGGTGGTGCAGTGGTAGTTTGGCGAAAGGACTTGTACATTCAAGAAGGAGTCTCACAGCTCGGCAACTCCACCTTTTACTCACCCAGTTCTGTGGATGCCACAGTCCGCTATAATCTTACTGTTCATGCTACTATTCGTGATCTCATCCAAGATAACCTCCTTCCTTCTAGTGCCATGTCTCTCCATATTCTTGATAGTAGTCTAGGTAAACCTTCCTTCTACATGCTTCCTAAGGTTCATAAAATTGACAATCCGGGTCGACCTATTGTTTCAGCCTGCTCTTGTCCCACTGAACGTATCTCTGATTTCCTGGATAGTATTTTGCAACCATTAGTGGCCAATCTACCTTCCTATCTTAAGGACACCACCCATGCTATCACTACTTTTGATTCCATCCAATTCACACCTGACCACACTTACCGTCTTTTCCTTCTGGATGTTTGTTCGCTTTATACTTCCATTCCACACTCTGATGGCCTTAAAGCACTACAATTTTTTCTCGACAGACGCACTGACCTTACTTTTAGCACCGGCTCTCTTCTTCGCCTTGCGGAATTGGTCCTCACTCTCAACTCTTTTGAATTCAATGGCCAGTTCTTTAATCAAATTAGTGGCGTTGCTATGGGCACCAAAATGGGCCCGAGTTATGCCTGCCTCTTCATGGGTCACTTTGAATATTTGGTGCTTCAAAGTTACGATGGACCATTACCTGAGTTTTACCGTCGCTATATCGACGATGGTATTGGTGTCACAGACATGTCTGAAGTCAACCTCCGTAGATTCATTGACTATGTTGGCAATTTCCATCCTGCAATCAAATTCACTTCTCAGATTTCTACCACTTCAGTTAACTTCCTTGACCTCACTGTCAATATTACTCCTACTGGCCTTACTACCTCTGTCTTTTATAAACCTACTGATGCTCATGGTTTCCTTCTTTACACCTCTTCTCACCCTCCCAGCTGTAAAAATTCCATTCCCTACTCTCAACTTCTACGCTTACGTCGGATATGTCACGATGAAGATGATTTCCGTGAACGAGCTCAAGAAATGCTCGAGTTTTTTCGCCGACGTCACTATCCTGAAAGAGTCTTATCTGATGCCCTTAATCGCATTAGTCCCGTCACTCGTCAGGTTGCACTTACTGCTAAACCTACTACTACATCTGACAGACTCAAACTTGTCTTAACTTTCCACCCTCACTGTTTGGCGGTGAAAAAAATTCTGTTCCGTCATCTGCCTATTCTCCACTCCGATCCTGATACCAGAGAGTTGTTTCGTGATACCCCTTTGTTGGCATATCGTAAGGATAAGAATTTTAGGGATATTCTTGTGCATAGTCGCTTGAGACAAACTAGTCCTTCTCACTTTGGTACTAAACCGTGCCAACGCCGCATATGTAAGACCTGTCCTTTTGTACTCCAAACGCAGTCAGTCTCCTTTCCGAACGGTAAATTTGCCATTGGGGAGTCTTTCACGTGCGAATCCAGAAACCTGATTTATGCTATCATCTGCAAGAGGTGTGGCATGACCTATATTGGTGAAACTGGCAGACGTTTGGCAGACAGGTTTCGGGAGCACTTGAATGACATCCATCATGGCAAACATTTACCGGTGGCCCTTCACTTCAACAGCCCTGACCATTCAGGTAACTCTGACATTCATGTCACTGCCCTCCGTTCATGTATCGGCGACGACCGAACTCGCTTTTCGTTGGAGAATCGTCTCATTTTTCAAATGGGCGTTTTAGCTCCTGCTGGGATGAATGTCCAGCATCATTTTGCATAATTCTGGTGGCTTCTGTCGTTATTTTCCTATCTATCCTTGTTTTTGCTTTGGTTCGTTTCGTTTCCTCAATTATCTGTTCTTAGCCGTCACTAGCTCCTACGTCACTTCCGCATGACGCCTTATTTTTTCAGCCATTTTGAATGTTCCTTTCTTCGATCCAGCTAAGTGATTTTTTTTTATGCATTTTAATATTGTTGTTCATTTCTGTCTTCGTTTCGTTGATTATTTACTTTCTTGTTTCGACATGTCTTTCTGGTTTCACGATTTTCTTGCATTATTACTGTTATCGTTTCGCTCATCACCGTGGTTTCATCTGCTTGTATCGCTCATTTGACGTTTTCCTCATCATCGCGGGGGAGGGTTCAATAGCATACCTTCAAGGCCGACCTGAAAACTGAAATAAGCGCGGGTATAGAACAGCGACGCGTGATAAAAGGAGACAATTATTTAATGCTAAAACACAGTGTGCCGTTTTAACTTTATAAGAAGGAGGGGTATCATGACGAAACTGAGTGCGGGCGAACAGACGCGTGATTAGGCCTCCCCCCCGGTTGGCCTTTTAAACTTGAAGACTTTTGACTTTTTGAAGTCGCAATCCAAGTGGATTTTATCCAGAAGAGTTACGTTGTTTCAGAATCGGCAATCACCATAGAGACAGCCAATAGGATTACCATCATTTATCAATTGTAACAGTTTCAGCAACCAGATGTTTCCCAATACTGGAAGTATTTTCCTCTGTTTACTGTGAACCCCAAGATCTCGGTTTTTCTACACTAACTGTTCGAGGTGACATTTGTTCATACAGGAATAAACCACCAAATTAGGCGTCCGCCTCGTAAATCTTATTAGTAGGGGATGGACTGGGGCCAATTGAAAGATAAAACCACTGGCAATTTTATATTCAGGATAATTGATTTCCCAGGGATATCACCAACAATAGGTAAGGAGTGATTGAGTGGCCACGTATGACAGAGAGAGTGAATATTTTTCTTTGTTACAGAAGCTGTACCATCCTTGATTTTGCTTAAAAATTGTTTACTTTATTGGGTAGCATTTAGTAGGAACTTTGTTTTCGTTACTGTCTATTCTGTAACATAGTGCTAACCTTTGACGTTTGGGTTATTAACTTTTTGGGTTCTTTTCTCAAGAGGGGGAGGGCACATTTATTCAGTTATTTCCTATGTATGTAAATCTAATTTTATTTGATCGTCTTTAGATATTCGATGTTGTCGAGTTTAAATGATAATAAACAACAAAAGAAACTTAACTTTGTGTGTTGGTCAGACCCATACCCAATTAACCGTAGTTTTTCACGTTTGTGTGTCTTGTTGTCACATAGCTGTGTGCGTGTGTGTGTAGTTAAACTTATATTTACATATATGAGGAGGGAAAGATTGTCTTGTACTAAATTATAGTCGTATAGATAGGCTGGACTAGAGAAACTTACTCATTCCAGAGACAGATTTTCTCCTTAAACTATGTGTGGTGGGTTTTGATGTTAAATAAAAATAGTTAGTATCTGTCTACAGAGTGAGGTCAGCTATGCAAGTCCCTGAGTCTAATAGTTAAATATGATGTTCTCAGGGTACCTGACTGCTACCACCCTACGATCTCAATCTGCGATTTATTTTGGGTATCTAGTGTTTGTGATGTTATTGATATGGCTTGATGTCTAGTGTAATGAAAATGTAGTGATAAATGCGTTAAACAAATACAATTTAATTCACTAACATCGAATAAACAAGACTGGGTTTAAAGTTATGATATATATATATGTATATACAATTTAATTTCCTGTCCCTCAAAATTTTTAGGACAGGAATACTTAACTTAAAAATGAAATTATGGTTTTATATCAAATTAACTACACAATAAGGACATCTGTCCAATATATCTCTTAATATGTTATTGTTTATACACGTTTATTCCCTGGTGGAGACTACTGTTATCTGAAGAGTCACTATTGGGAAAAACTGGTATTCACATCATATCACAAACTGTTACTGAATAGGGTGGAGATCGAACATATTTGAGCTAGCATGTAAGCCCTGAAGATTTTGGCTTATCTTAGAATCCATCTAAACCCTGGATGTCTGGTTGCGAAAACTGCACACGATCCACTGCCGCGTATTCTGGAGTCTGCTATTACTTGTATGCTTTGATAAAGAAACAACCGGTAGGTTGCCTCAACTGCTGCAGCTCCGACTTATGACCAACTTGAACTGGGTGATGTAACCCTGAAACAAGAGGAACAAGCCTTCTTAAGTCTCCAGCTGACTATCTCCACCACTACCAATTTAACATCATTAAACAAGTATTGTGATCAGATAAAATAGCTAACTAAATTAGCTACAGTCTTTAACTTTATTGTGACTTCTTCATAACAGTGGGTATCTTCTTTTCCACATAGTATCAACGCCCCTGTCAATATACATCATCTTCTTCTTCAGCTGAAATACAATCTTTTCTTTTCTCCACAGCTAATATACCAATAGGCCTGCCAGTGACTTTCTGGTCTTACAGTCAAAATATGTATGACAATATTCAACTCAAATTTAGTTTGATTTGCTTCCTAAGTATGCTTAGACATGCCTCTGCTCCTAGTATGTAGCAATCTTCCACAAAGGCAAAATGTCGTACACACACAATGTTAGGGCGCACTATCTGGGTTGGCTTCTACATATAATAATGTATTAAAAAAGGTTATTCATCTTACCGCAATAACTGAAATAATCACACACTATGATAAGGTTTAACAGGCTGTCAATGGTCACTTTTAGACAGCTGCTTCTATAGACGCAACGGCAATTATTTGCTCTGCTTGAAACCTTGCTTGTATGAAAAATCTCTATCAAGTGGCACCCTGCATAGCAGATGCGGTAGTTTTATTCTCCCTATGTCTATCCAAACATTAACCAATCAGTTTAAACTACACCGATTTGACTCTTTTTTTAAAAATCCCAAACATTTATTTTTGAAAATCCCAAACATTTGTGTACGTTTATCAATAAGTTCGTCCATCTGCTTCTAACATTTCTGTTTAGACTATGTGTCGCTTACGCTGTCAAAACTTTAAAGTTATACCTCTCCCTCCTCCTAGTAGTGTCTAGCAAATGAGGCAAGCCAGTGTGACTTGTTTCCAAGCAACGACTAGAAAAATGTTACTTTTAAATTGAGCTGGGATATCGTGTGTTTGTATATCTGTGTTGGCAAATTTTATTTTATGCGATAACTCAGTCACTTTTGAAGCTATCTAAAAGATGAAAAGTGATTATTAATCAGGCTAATGTCCTTTATCTATCCAGTAGATTTTCATCTACGTCTTTATCTAAGTTTTCATCTTTGTACTTTTCTCTTTATTTATAAGTCTAGATACGTTTTTATGGGAAATAGTATAGTATTGAATAAACAACATTATTGCTTTTAATTCCATTCTGTCTTTTCCTTTTTATTCATACTTCTATAGAATGCATAACATTATCTACGTTTTCTGTCTTTCTTTAGTCCCATGCGCTCCCCTGCACTCATGTGTTCGTTAGTTTCAGTTTGAAAATACCCAAATGGGTTTAGACTTTTTCCATACTAACCCCCTCTGTCTCTATCTGTCTCCCGTCTTTTTTTAAAAGAAACACGTGTTGGCCGTCTTCCAAAAAGGTTTCATGTTATATTTAAAAGTTAGTACGGAGCAACGAAAAAGTATTTTGTAATCGGGGATGGGTACCCTCGCGTGGCGTTAATAGTTTCAAATCGCATGCCTCTCGTTGGCGTTTCTTGAAAATGCGACGTTCTGAAAAAACGACGTCTAACGGCAACTGTCGCATGTTGTAACTAATAATAGATTCTTAGAATACGTTAGTTAAAAAAAATTCAAGGAGTGTCCAATATTTTGCATTAGATTTTATCGTCCTTGACAATTTTCAAATTTGTATAGAAGCGGGTTATAAACGGTATTTTTACGTCACTAGAATTGGACTTTTGAAAAATATGAGCAGGGTAGGGCAATGGTAGCTATCTTAGCGTATTGGAACAAAATTCAAATACCGTATTATCATTTTAATTTGAGAGGGAGGGTTAAAAACGGTGCATTTTACTACACACCTCCCCTCTTAAAAGGATGCATCCCAATGCATCTTTATAATCCGTGTTAACAATCCTGATCAAATTAACTCAACTAAGCCCTATGACTATCCTGGGTTTCTGCAGGTGGGTGGTGCCTACTCAAAAAATCTGCCCCAACATTCTGCGATCCAGGAATATTCAATGGTAAACGAGTAAGGTTGAATGAGCAAAGACCACCTTAATAAACGGGCATTTCCATGTTTTGCCTCGGCCAAAAATACTAATGGCTATTGATCTGATTGTACCACGAATGTTCTACCATATAAATAGATCTGGAACTTCTTGATCGCCCAGACTAAAGCTAAACATTCTTTTTCAATTGTTGAGTAATTTTGTTCCGCTCGGTTTAATTTGCGACTAGCATAAGCAACTGGGTTCAATTCCCCAGCTGGTGAAGAGGACCTTTGTAACAAAGTGGCCCCCAGGCATACATTACTAGCGTCCGTTCTTACCACGAATTCCTGACTCAAATCAGGTAAATTCAATATAGGCTTGCTGGTGATTTTTCCTTTAACTCATTATATGTCAATTCACATTCTGCCGACCATTCAATTTTATCCGGTTTTCCTTTGCGAGTTAAATCCGTCAGAGGCGCACACACAGAGTTAAAGTTTTTAATGTATTTTTGATAAAAGCCACAAAGTGACACGAAGGATCGCACATCCTTTTTAGTCTGTGGTCTGGGTGCTCTCTGTAATTTCTCCAGGTTCTTGGGGTCAGGGGTCATGCTACCCTGATGTACCGTATGTCCCAAGAATTCCAATTCCTTGCATCCAATACAACATTTTGTTTGTCTAGCAGTCAAATTTGCCTCTCTGAGTCTATCAAATAGCATATTCAAGGAGTTAACGTGTTCTTCAAATGTTTCCGTAGCGATGAGGATATCATCCATGAAATTTGTTATACATGGGTTTTTCAGTGGATCCAACAATTTTCGCATCATTCTGGAAAACACACTCGGGGCATTCTTCAATCCAAACGGTAACATGTTAAACTCATAGTGCCCTTCCGATGTGCTAAACGCCAGATAAGGTCGGATCTCAGGCTTCACTGGAATTTGGTAATATCCCTTGATGAGATCTACCTTGGAAAAATATTTTGCCTTGTTCAACCTGGCAAACAGTTGGTTAGTATCAGGTAATGGATCCACATGACTTTCTATGACAGCATTCAGTTTCCTGTAATCTGTGCACAGTCTATGTTCCCCAGAGGGTTTCCTCAACAATACCACACTGGAGCTATACGGAGATCCACTGTGAGAAATGATCCCTTCTTGTAACAGATAATCTATCTCCTCTTTCAAAGCTTTTTCTTTTGAGAATGAGATAGTATAGGCTCTCATACAGATGGGTGTTGGGTCTAGTAGTTTCATATCATATTCCAACAAGTTTGTGAGCCCCGGTTTGTCCGTTAACACGTCTGTATGATTCTCCAGAACCTTTTGAATTTTCTCCCTCTGCCCTCTTGTCAGATGTTTACTGATCTTTACCTGTGCAGGAGTCTCACAGGATTTAAGTGGGTATTCAACAGAGGTGAGAGGTTCATTCTTCATCTCAGTGGTTATGGCTAAGGTCATTAAGTGTGTCCCTTCCACATTGTTTCTCTCATTGTATTTCTTTAGAAGGTTCACATGATAGACTTTTTCCTACCCTTTCTTGTCTATCTTGTAGTTAGTTCTAGATACCTTTTCCAAAACTGTGTATGGACCTTGCCATCCAATTTGAAGTTTGTTGCTGCTGCCGGGTAGTAGAAGAAGCACCTATCCTTCGCTTTCTTATTGTAATATGCAGCATGTTTCTTCCTGGCTTGTCTTAGGTTATCATTTGCAAGTTTCCAGCCAGTTTTTAAGCGAGTGGTCAGCTCGTTCACATAATGATATGATGAGGTAACAGTCTCCTCTGCCTTCTCATCTGTCCACGTCCTCAATAAGGCTTCCAATGGACCTTTGATTGGTCTCCCAAATAGCAGTGTTGCTGGTGCCATTCCAGTCGAATTATGGGGTACTTCGCGATAAGCAAACAGAGCCGCGTGTAAGTATTGATCCAACGTATCAGGTTTCTCATGTGCCAACTTTCTCAGGATGGAGATAAGTGTCCCGTTAAACCTTTCCACCTGGCCGTTCCCTTGGGGGTGATACGGAATAAATGAAAGTGCCTGGCTTGGAAGATCCTGAAAACTTCCTCAGTTAGTTTCCCCTTGAAATGTGATCCATTATCAGTCAAGATTTGGTGGGGAAATCCTAACCTCGTGAATATCGTAAGTAATGCCTCTGCCACATGTTTCTAATCGATTGATGACACGGCTATCGCCTCTCCCCACATAGAACAAGTGTCCACCAGAGTAAGAATGTAACTGTTCCTCCTCTTGGTACGTGTGAGAGGTCCCACAATATCCACTGCAACTCTTTCGAAAGTGGTTCCCACGATTGGCATCTCCCCTAGAGTTGCTGGGGCAGTCCAATGTTTTGGAGCTACCCTTTGGCATTCTGGGCAGGATTTGACATATCTCTTTATATCTTCCGTTATCCCTGGCCAGAAGTAGTGACAAGCTATATGCTGTCCTGTGGCGCTGATCCCCATATGACCACTGAAGGGAATCGCATGTCCTAACTCCATCTCTTTTTCCTTATATGAAATGGGAAGTACCAGCTGTCCATGACCAGTGGAACCAGTTCCAGCCTTCCTATACATGAATTTATTCTTCATATAAAGATCTCCTTTGTTTGGAGATGTATGGCATTTTGGGATTTTCTTGAAACACGGCTTTAGTGACCTATCCTCAGCCTGTGCTTTCCTCATCTCCTCTGGATGAGTATTTATTGGGTTTTCATCCTCCTTTCTTGCTTTTGATCTGGTCTGTACTGTGGCCATAATCACAGGTCTTTTGGGGTTTCCCAAAAACACGTATCTACACCCCAATATCAGAGGGTAGATTGGTTCGTTTATTACTGCTGCTCTAATCACTCCTTCCACATAGCGTGTTTTTACACTGATTCGTGCTATGGGAAGTGTCATAGTTGCTACTTCCTTGGTTGCCGCTTGTATTTCCACTCCAGTATTATAAAGGCACCTGATGGTGGCCCCATTACATACTACATCTTCACATACAGGGGGATGATAAGGTTCCTGCTGTCCAGTAGGTTTTCCTTTTTGTCCCTTACTTCGTGTTTTAAGGCATGCAGCGTGGTACGGAGGGATATTTTTTCTTCCTACAGTCTTCTGTATGATGGTTATTCATTCTACAAAATTTGCAATATTTATTTTCCTGTCTGTAGGGTTTCTTCTCATTGAATTGCGGGTTTCTGTCTCGAGGGTCAAACCTGGGTCTATCATAGTTGGGTTTACCCCTGTTACCCTGATCTCTAGTGTCAAACTTATTATGGGGTTGAGGAGCTTTATTATTGTCTACCTGTTTCTTTTTAGAGCCAGCTACTTCTGCCTGGGCTGCCTAATACCTCTCAGCAACATTGAGCACATCATCTAATCTCTCCGCACCCTGTTCCATGAGAAACTTTCTCATATCTGGAACCATGGACTCTCTCACCTGCTCTGTCATAATCATTTCCTTTAAGTCTTGGGTTTTCCCCAGAGCAGTCCATTTCTCCAAATAGGTTTCCAACCTTGCAGAGAATTGATGATATGTCTCCCCAGACAGGAGCTTAGCATTTCTAAATCTCTTTCTATAAAACTCACCATTCTTCTCGTATCTAATTAAAAGAGCCTGTTTTAATATGTCATAGTCGTCCTGATCTTCCCGGCTCAATTTGGAAAATACCTCATACGAGGTTCCCCTAAGTCCTTGAGATACTTTCAAGCTCCACCTTCCCTCTCTAAACCATAACTTGTAGCTAACCTTTCAAATCTAGAGAGGAATGACTCAATGTCATCCTCTTTTTCAACAAAGGGGTCTAGATGAAACCCCATGGCTGAGCTGGAGGCCCCCTGACTGGCAGTAGCATCAGAGGTAGATAGGATGTTACCAATTTCAGGAGCATGGCCTTGCAATTCTAACTCCCTTAGTCGTAACTCATGTTCCCTCTGTAACCGTTTGTCTTCTGCTTCCCTTTGTACCCGTTTGTCTTCTGCTTCCCTTTGTAACAGTTTGTCTTCTTTCTCAGCCTCTAATCTCTGTGCCTCAGTCTCCAATTTCTTTTCTTCCAACTGTAGCCTTTTGATCTCAGCCTCCCTCTCAGCCTCTAATTTCCTAGCCTCCCTAGCATCTTCTAATTGTAACCTCTTTTCTTCAGTTAATCTCTTATCTTCTCTCTCAATGAACTTATCGCATTCTGATGTTACATATTGAACCAGAACTTGCCCCTCCATTCCCATTTCCTTTGCAATCTGCAGAGCAGCCGATCTAAATTTGGTCAAATCTGCCATCTTTTGCACCAAATTATATTTACTCTAACTAAACAACTAACAAATGCTATAATTAACTAATTAATTAACTAAGGGCTATGCCAACTCAAACAATTCTCCACCTTATAAATATTATTAATTTTATTATTATTAAAAATCCCGGTACGGGACCCCAACATATGTTGTGGGTTTCGATGTTAAATAAAACTAGTTAGTATCTGTCTACAGAGTGAGGTCAGCTATACAAGTCCCTGAGTCTAATAGTTGAATATGATGTTCTCAGGGTACCTGACTGCTACCACCCTACGATCTCACTCTGCTATTTATTTTTGGGTATCTAGTGTTTGTGATGTGATTTATATGGCTTGATGTATAGGAAAATGAAAATGTAGTGATAAATGCGTTAAACAAATACAATTTAATTCACTAACATCGAATAAACAAGACTGTGTTTAAAGTTATGATATATATGTATATACAATTTAATTTCCTGTCCCACAAATTTTTAATACAGAAATGTTTAACATAAAATGAAATTATGGTTTTATTTCAAATTAATTACACAAGAAGGACATTAGTCCAATATATCTCTTAATATGTTAATGTTTATACACGTTTATTCCCTGGTGGACACTACTGTTATCTGAAGAGTCACTATTGGGAAAAACTGGTATTCACATCATATCACAAACTGTTACTGAATAGGGTGGAGATCGAACATATTTGAGCTAGCATGTAAGCCCTGAAGATTTTGGCTTATCTTAGTATCCGTGTAGACCCTGGATGACTGGTTTGAGAAAAATGCACACGATCCACTGCCGTGTATTCTGGAGTCTGCTACTACTTGTATGCTTTGATAAAGAAACAACCGGTAGGTTGCTGTGGTGAATTTCTAAATACACTATCTAAATTAGAATATAACAGTATAGTGCATAAAGTCAAAGACAGGATAGTACTACAAATTTTCGGCGAGAATTGTAGTCGTCGCCTACGCCTTCAGCGTATTATTTGATAACGCTTTGGCCGAACCAAAAAGGGTACCCTATTTTTCAAATTCGTCCTTGAGACCAACGTACCACTTTTCCAAGTTCAAAAGAAGTATTTGCCTAAAATACATTGTAGAAGGGAGAGGGACGGATAGATAACCAACGCAAATTACGTCTCACATTGTTTCTAAAAATAAAACCAACTTGCTAGCTTTGACTTAGGCGCTTTTCAAATTACGATGTAAACGTTAGAAAATGTGGACACTACGGTCATGAAAACACGCTTAGCTCTTGTTGCGAATGACGTAATTCTCGTGTATTACGAGAGACTCTCGTATTTAGCTTGAAAGTACATGGAAAAAGAATTGAACAGGAGGTAGTTTAAAAATAAGCAACTAACATAGAACAAAAGATAGAATTTTGAACCAAGCCACTTAGCCCCATAAAAATCATATATTCGTGTACCTGAAGACTTGTTGACCAAGAATATGTTGTTAATTATCTAAATAGTCCATTAAATAATCAAATATTTGTAATAATACATAGAGAATCGGAGATACTGTCAGGTCAAGTCATGTCTGCTTAGATTGGATAGCATGTTTTTGGGGGGAAAAAAGTAGGTGAAAGAAAGGCTAAGATAGTACGATGAAGAGGATTGGATGAAATTTGAAGGAAGCCGAAATATTATTGGCTAACCTAAATATACAAATCTAGTTGGTAATAGTAACACATAGAGGTTTGAGATATGTTTTTAAAATAAAGTTTCATTCAAGAAAAGAGATGCTTGGTCTCATTGGCCAAAGCCTTTTACTTTAACGAAATAGTAAGCTGCTCGCTGCCATTTTTTAAAAATATTCTGAGGAACAAGCAGCGATGAGCAGACTTGTGCTTTGTTTTAAAATAACTAACAACAGAAAGCAGTCTGAACAGAGGCATTGATGAAAGTGTGCCATATTCTATTGCCTAATTCATCGTTACTTGTTTATATTTCCTTGATATGTGGTAAGATTGATTTTATTGACTTTTTAATTAAAAAAGGGTGGTGTGAAAAAAGAAAAGGCCATGTAAAAGATTATAATTAAATGGTTCCATAGCAGATTTAGGCATGGCCTAGATGTTGATCCATCATATAAGGGACTATCTAAGAAGTCTAAAACTACAGGACTATATATATGATGGTCATACAGGAACATTACACCTATCTTATTGCATGGAAAAGATTATTGCAGGAATGACAGAGGCGTAGCATCCATTAGGGAAGAGAAAAGAAAACTGGTACAATTTGTTCCATCAAACTAAAGTGGAGAAGCAGAGTTGTCAGAGAGAGCTGACCATGTTCTTTTGTATTGAATGTATGTTTACTTGTAAAGTAGGAGGAATTAGTTTGATATTAAGACAGAACCATAACTTGCATCGACAGGGGTTCCTGCTGGCACTTGTCTGGTGCTGGTACTCGATGATAGAGAAATTCAGCACGATTTCTAAGAGTCTCTGGCACCTCATTGTATTAAAGAAGTTCAAGACCAGAGGAGACTGAAGTATTTGGCCAAAACAACTACAACTGCTGTGATTCCAGGATCCAGATAAGTGCAATATCTGGCCTGGGACAACTTATCACGACTAAAGAAAAATCTCCTGTATAGACAAAAACGATCCTCCAAAAGACTAACATAAACAATCCTAGTGAACAAAAGAACATTGGGATGATGATAATCCCCAACCTGCCTTCTAGTACCAATAGTAAATAGAGTACTTAACATCAACTTGGAAATTTGTAACAATGAACTATGGACATATTGTCTGTTGTATGTAAATATCTTTATATATATTTGTAAATATATCTATCCATCTAAATTGATTCTCATTTAAACTGTAGTCCTGACCAAAACAACTTTAGGCTCAGGACCAATAAAGTTTAACAAAAGAAATTTTAAATATAAACTTTAACAGCTGGAGTTGGTTGATTTTATCATAGTATTTAGTATATGTTTGTATACGTTTTTGTATTGAGATTCTTTAACAACACTCTTACAATACCCTAGACACTTATGTAGCTTTCAGTCACGCTACTCAATAAAAATATAACTTAGAGTGAGATTGTAGGGTGGTAACAAGAAAGGTACTCTGTAACACAGCTGTCCATTGTTTACTTCAGAGACCTTCACAGTTGATCTCACTCAAGTACAACTATATGCACACTATTCTTCATAACATCTTAACCAACCACATATATTGGGGTCTCTAAGTCCGGGATTTGAATTTGGCATATATAGATGAATGTTTGAAATAGGAATCTCATACAGCATACATTAACTAACTCCAGAAAACAAAAATTTAGCAGTAGTATATAAATTCAAGATTGTATTACTAGTGTTAGTAGAGGTTAGGAACACCCCCTAAGAAGATAAATATAATTAAGAGGAGATTTACAGTGATAGGTTGTCACAGCCTGTAGTAATTAATTAATTATAGTTGGTATTTATTTTAGTTAAGTTTAAGATTGTCTTAGAACCTAATTAGACCTGCTTGAGTTAGAATGGCTGATTTAGCCAAGTTCAGATCTGCCGCTGTGCAGACTGCTAAAGAGATGGGCATGGATGGACCAGAGCTGGTCCAGTATGTAACTTCAGAATGTGACAAATTTATTGAACGAGATAGGGAAGACAGGAAGTTAGAAGCAGAAAGAAAGTTAGAGGCTGAAAAAGAAATTAAGAGGCTGCAGATTGAGGCTGACAAGGAGGCTAGGGCATTGGAGGCAGATAGGGAGGTGGAGATTTAAAGGCTCCAATTAGAAGAGAAAAAGGCTGAAAGAGAAGCAGAGGAAAGAGGATTGACTGCCGAAAGGGAGGCAGAAGAAAAACGACTGCAAAGGGAGGCAGAAAAAGAAGATATAAGGTTACAAAGGGAGCACGAGCTACGACTAAGAGAGTTGGAATTTCAAGGCCATGCTCCTGAAAATGGTGCCAGCCCCTTTGCCTCAGATGCCACTGCTAGTCAGGGAGCCTCAACTTCAGCTATGGGTTTTCATGTAGACCATTTTGTTGAGAAAGATGATGACATAGAAGGGTATTTAAGTAGATTTGAGCTTTTGGCTACTACATATGGGTTAGAGAGAGAGAGGTGGAGCCTCAAGTTATCCCAAGGGCTTAGGGGAATGGCTTATGAAGTTTTTGCCAAGATGAGCAGGAAATGATCCTTATTGAGCAGCTAAGAGAGTCCATGGCTCCAGACCTGAGAAAGTTTCTAATTGAAAAAGGCGCAGAGAGGCTAGGTGAGTTACTCAATGTCGCTGAGAGGTATCAGGCAGCCCAAGCAGAGGTAGTTGGTAATAAAAAGAAACAGGTAGACAATTTTAAGGCACCACAAAACTTTAATAGGTTTGACCATAGAGAACAGAACAAAGGTAAGCACCAGTTTGATAGGCCACGCAATGACTATAAAAATAAAACCCCACAATTAAATGAAAGGAAATATGATGAAAGAAAACCTTTTAACCAAGGAAAGAGGTGGTGTAAAAATTGTCGGATGGAAAACCATAACACCGAAAATTGATGAAGGAAAACTCCAAATTTCGCTGCAATGAAAATGGGGAGAAAGGGAGTAAAGGTCAACTCTACTGAACAACAGGAACCTTACCACCCCCAGTGTGTGAAGATGTAACATGCAATGGAGTCACTATAAGGTGTTTGTATGATACTGGATTAGATTATGATTCAGTTGTGAGTTCTCACCTGGTGCAGGCAGATCAATACACCACAGAAACAGTGGAGATTCAAGCTGCAACCAAGGACGTAGCGACCATGACACTTCCCATCGCCAGGATAAATGTGAAAACGCGATATGTGGAAGGAATCATCAAAGCAGCAGTGATAAATGAACCAATCTACCCTCTGATATTGGGGTGTAGATATGTCTTCTTGGGGAATCCCAAGAGACCTGTGATCATGGCAACAGTGCAGACCAGATCCCAGTCTAAAAAGGAGGAGGATAATCCCATAAATACCCAACCAGATGAGATGAGGAAGGCACAGGCGGAGGATAAGACCCTCAAGCCTTGTTTTAAGAAATTGCCCAAATGTCATACACCTCCAGGCAAGGGAGATTTCTATATGAAGAACAAATTGATTTATAGGAAGGCTGTAACTGGATCCAATGGTCATGGACAGCTGGTCCTTCCCATTTCATATAGGATAAAAGTGTTGGAACTAGGGCATGCGATTCCCTTCAGTGGTCATATGGGGATCAGCGCAACAGGACAGCGTATAGCTTGTCATTATTTCTGGCCAGGGATACCTGAAGACATAAAGAGATATGTAAAATCCTGTCCAGAATGCCAACGGGTAGCTCCAAAACTTTGGACTGCTCCAGCAACTTTAGGGGAAATGCCCATAGTGGGAACACCCTTTGAAAGAGTTGCAGTGGACATTGTGGGACCTCTCACTCGGACCATGAGAAGGAACAGTTACATTCTGACTCTGGTGGACACTTGTTCTATGTGGGGAGAGGCGGTAGCCCTGTCATCAATCGATTCGAAACATGTGGCAGAGGCATTACTCACAATCTTCACCAGGTTAGGCTTTCCCAACCAAATCTTGACTGATAATGGGGAAACTAACGGAAGAAGTATTCAGGATCTTTCAAGCCAAACACTTTCATTGTAGCCCGTACCATCCCCAAGGAAATGGCCAAGTGGAAAGATTTAACGGGACACTTATGTCGATCCTGAGAAAGTTGGCACATGAAAAACCAGATACATGGGACCAATACCTTCCCGCCGCCCTGTTTGCCTATCGGGAGGTACCCCATAGTTCAACCGGTATGGCCCCGGCAACCTTGTTATTTGGAAGGCCAATAAAAGGTCCATTGGAAGCCTTGTTAAGGACATGGACCGATGAAAAGGCAGAAGAAAATATTACCTCATCATATCAATATGTGAACGAGCTGACCACTCGTCTTAAAACTGGTTGGAAACTTGCCAATGAAAATTTGAGACAAGCCAGGAAAAAGCATGCTGCCTATTACAATAAGAAAGTGAAGGACAGAGAATTAGCTGTGGGAGAGAAGGTGCTTCTTCTACTGCCCGGCAGCCAGAATAAATTGCAAATTGGATGGCAAAGTCCATATACAGTTCTAGAGAAGGTGTCTAGAACACATTATAAGATAGATAAGAAGGGGAAAGAGAAAATCTATCATGTGAATCTCCTGAAAAAATATCTGGATAGAGAAAACCAGGAGGAGACACACCTACTGACCTTGTCTGTTGCAATGGAAATGAAAAAGGAACCACTCACCTCTCATGAATATCCTTTACATCCCTGTGAGACCGCTGCACAGGTAAAAATCAGTACGCACTTAACGAAAAATCAGAGGGAGAGGGTTAAAAAGGTTCTGAATGATCATACAGATGTGTTAACGGACCGACCGGGGCATACAAATTTATTAGAGTATGATATGAAACTCATAGACCCAACACCAATCTGTATGAGAGCCTATTCGATTCCGTTCGCTAAGGAAAAAGCTTTGAAGGAGGAGATAGATTATCTGTTGAGAGAAGGAATTATGTCGCACAGTAAATCTCCTTACAGCTCCAGTGTGGTTCTGTTAAGAAAACCCTCTGGAGAACACAGACTGTGTATAGATTACATGAAACTGAATGCTGTCACAGAAGGTCAGGTGGATCCATTACCTGATACAAATCAGCTGTTTGCCAGGCTGAATAAAGCTAAATATTTCTCTAAAGTGGATCTGAGCAAAGGCTACTATCAGATTCCAGTAAAGCCGGAGGTTAGACCTTATTTAGCCTTTAGCACCTCGGAAGGACATTATGAATTTAACATGTTGCCATTCGGGCTGAAAAATGCACCGAGTGTGTTTTCGAGGATGATGAGAAAATTACTGGATCCCCTGAATAATCCATGCATCACCAACTTCATGGATGATATTCTCATAGCGACTGAAACATTTGAGGAACACATTAACTCTCTGGATATGTTGTTTAATCGACTTAGAGAGACAAATTTGACCGCTAGACCGACGAAATGCTGTGTTGGATGTAAATAGCTGGAATTCTTGGGACACACAGTACATCGGGAAAACATGACCCCTGACCCCAAGAACCTGGAGAAGTTGAAGAGAGCACCAAGACCACAGACAAAGAAAGATGTGCGATCTTTTGTCTCATTATGTGGTTTCTACCAAAAGTATATTAAAAACTTTAACTCCATATGTACTACATTGACTGATTTAACGCGCAAAAGAAATCCTGATAGAATTACTTGGTAAGCGCAGTGTGAATTAGCCTACCAAGAGTTGAAGGAAAAGGAATTAACCCCAGTAGCTTATGCTAGCCGTAAGTTGAACTCAGCAGAACAAAAATATTCAACAAGTGAAAAAGAATGTTTAGCTGTCATATGGGCTATAAAAAAGTTCCAGATTTATCTCTATGGTAAATCATTTAAGATCCAAACAGATCATAAACCACTCGTGTGTCTGTCACAAGCAAGGCATGAAAATGCTAGATTATTACGTTGGTCGTGGCTCCTACAGCCATACCAGTTTACCATAGAATATATTCCAGGCAAAACCAATGTAGGTGCCGATTTTTTAAGCAGACATCCGTACGACGAACATCAGAGTAGTCACCAGGCATAGGTAGTAAATTTATCTATGTGTAGTTAGAAGTAGGAACTGACATATGATAGTCTATTCTAAGTGGGGAGATATGTGGTGAACTTCTAAATACACTATCTAAATTAGAATATAACAGTATAGTGCATAAAGTCAAAGATAGGATAGTACTACACATTTTTGGCGAGAATTGTAGTCGTCGCCTACGCCTTCAGCGTATTATTTGATAACACATTAGCCGAACCAAAAAGGGTACCTTATTTTTCAAATTCGTCCTTGAGACAAACGTACCACTTTTCCAAGTTCAAAAGAAGTATTTGCCTAAAATACATTGTAGAAGGGAGAGGGATGGATAGATAACCAACGCAAATCACGTCTCACATTGTTTCTAAAAATAAAACCAACTTGCTAGCTTTGCCTTAGGCGGTTTTCAAATTACGATGTAAACGTTAGAAAATGTGGACACTACGGTCATGAAAACACGCTTAGCTCTTGTTGCGAATGACGTAATTCTCGTGTATTACGAGAGACTCTCGTATTTAGCTTGAAAGTACATGGAAAAAGAATTGAACAGGAGGTAGTTTAAAAATAAACAACTAACATAGAAAAAAGGATAGAATTTTGAACCAAACCACTTAGCCCCATAAAAATCATATATTCTTGTACCTGAAGACTTGTTGACCAAGAATATGTTGTTAATTATCTAAATAGTCCATTAAATAATCAAATATTGGTAATAATACATAGAGAATCGGAGATACTGTCAGGTCAAGTCATGTCTGCTTAGATTGGATAGCATATTATTGGGGGAAAAAAGTAGGTGAAAGAAAGGCTAAGATAGTACGATGAAGAGGATTGGATGAAATTTGAAGGAAGCCGAAATATTACTGGCTAACCTAAATATACAAATCTAGTTGGTAATAGTAACACATAGAGGTTTGAGATATTTTTTTAAAATAAAGTTTCATTCAAGAAAAGAGATGCTTGGTCTCATTGGCCAAAGCCTTTTACTTTAACGAAATAGTAAGCTGCTCGCTGCCATTTTTAAAAAATATTCTGAGGAACAAGCAGCGATGAGCAGACTTGTGCTTTGTTTTAAAATAAACTAACAACAGAAAGCAGTCTGTTCTGAACAGAGGCAGTGATGAAAGTGTGCCTATAATTCTATTGCCTAATTCATCGTTACTTGTTTAAATATTTCCTTGATATGTGGTAAGATTGATTTTATTGGACTTTTTAATTAAAAAAGGGTTGTGTGAAAAAAAAGAAAAGGCCCATGTAAAAAGGAATTACAATTAAATGGTTCCATAGCAGATTTAGGCATGGCCTAGATGTTGTATCCATCATATAAGGGACTATCTAAGAAGTCTAAAACTACAGGACTATATATATGAAGGTCAATAACAGTGAACATTAGCCTACTTATTGCATGGAAAAGATATTGCAGGAATGACAGAGCGTACATCCCATTAGGGAAGAGAACAGAAAAACTGGTACAAATTTGTTCCATCAAACTAAAGTGGAGCAGCATAGTTGTCCAGAGAGAGCTGACCATGTTCTTTTGTATGGAATGATGTTAACATTAATGTATGAGGAATTAGTTTGATATAAACAGAACCATAACTTCAT
>JAMPIV010016817.1:30000-261949 GCA_024509875.1 Oreohelix idahoensis | reverse complement strand
GCCACCCCCCACAACCCCCTCTCCCCTATTCTCCCTTACAATCAGATCACCCCCCAAATCACCTAACCTCCACCCTTCCCTCCCCCCTGTATATGAGTTGGGTACACGGTCGGATAAAATCGGATATTTTCATTTTCTGCTGGAAAACCCCAGACGAGATATAGAAAATATTAACCAAAGAGCATTCTGCGACCATCAGCATGTAGGTTTAGTTAGTTTATGCTTTTTAGCGCTAGGAACAACAGCTCTTCGCAGGTGCCAAGCGTGTGGCACATATCAGACCATCTACATAAGATAAATAAATTGTGCTGTCACTCTAGCAGGGAACTTTATCTTTAAATGGACCAATGATGTCTTTCGCCATTTTTTGAAATAGGCCGAATGGGAACGGAAAATGAATGGGAATCTTGCTAGCCTGAATAGGTGCAGTCATCGGTCGCCGACGATTCGGGACCGCCCGGACTCCCCGCCGATTAAGTACAGAAGTCTCTTGACCCCGAGTAAAAACCGTAAAGGCACACGGATTTGAGAATGAATGGACTTAGCGGAGTCTTGTACCATACGTACAAGTACGCCATTCTTCATCGTAATCCAAGATTTACGATTTGTATCCTTATTCGGATCACCTTTTTTTGCCAGAGTAAAGAATTTCTTTAGAGTAGGATCATCTTCCTGCTGTTTGATAAAGGAATCGTGGGAAATCTTCAAGGGATCATCTTGGATCTGCGCATCATTATCTTCAGAATGTGAAGATTGTGGCATATTAAGAGCTTGAGCCCTAGTGATTACTGCATTAGCAGATTGCATATTAACATTTTCCCAATTAGAAATTTGCTGTGGAGTGCATTCTTTCACTCCATGAATGCGACCGATGATAAGATCAGCGATCGGATTCGGCAAGAGACATGCTTGCACCTCTCCTGTAAAGAAAGGCGTAGCAATATTGATAATGGCAGTGGAGTACTTCTCCAATGTGCCACCAAATGTTACACATTTGACTATATTGCCTGTAGCTCGAGAAGGATTTACGAGTGATTGCCTCACTCCAATGGTAGTGCACCCCGAGTCGAAAAGAATTGATACCGGAGTACCATCTATTAGGCCCCTATTAAAGACAAGAGCACCCCTTCCATTATGCGCGATTGACGCATGGAGAGCGGGAAGTGGGTGACCGCAGCTTAAAGTAGACACTGTGGTTGGATCGAATAATGTTTTGCATTGCGAACACTGAGATGCTCTAGCAAAATCAAAAGCGGAATTTGCTACACTATTGGAGTCTTTTTTATCATTATTCTGATTATCGGTGTCGTGGAACTCCTGTTGTGCAGAGTTAGCCTGGTAATACGATTTACCATGTCTTTTGTGTTGTGATCTATCTCGGTTATAATTGTTTCTATAATTATCATTTCCCTTGTTATAACCCCTATTTGGGTTTGAATCATAACATTCATGATCATAATCATCATGCTCATTATATTGAGTATCCCTGTAATATTGTTTCTTTTGTCTCCATGAAGCACTTGGGTAGTTCCTATAGCTACTCCCCTTTCGAGAATTTCTAACATTATGGGTACCCCTCGCGTGTCGAGGACTATCAGCCTGATTCCAGTTCTTCAAAGAAGAACCCTGATTTGAGTGGTTATCTTGGTTTTGATATTTATTCCAATTAACTTTTTTATTAAATTTATTTTTAGCTCCTTGGAATTTGTGTGAGTAATTCTGATTATATTCTGTTGCCGAAGCAACTGGCATACTCTCTTTAATGTTAGAGTTACTAAGAATCATGTCAGGGTGTGCCGTGGCATACTGGTCACAATATTCTTCCATTTGCTTTATTGTACTAGGTTTACGCTCATGTAAAAACTCTAGGAATGATTTATTTACAGAAGACATGACCTTGTCTCTTAGCAATAAATCCGTAAGACCATCAAATGTTTTCTCTGTTTTGGATAATTCAATCCATCGTGAAAGTGTAATTCGTGCTTTTGAGATGAATTCTGAGAATTCTACACCTACCTCAGGTCTCATTGTTTTAAACAAAAGACGATAACCTTCTTCAGACAGCTGATATCTCTTTATCAAAGCTGCCCTAACAGCATCATAATTATCTTTGTCGGCCTCTTCAACAAAATATAACTTACTCAGAGACTCCCCTTTTAGATTTTCAGACAACTGATTCACATACTGTGAGCTTCTCTATCTAATCTTTTCTGTTCTGCAGCCGCTTCTAATTTTTTCTGTTCTGCAGCAGCTTCTAATTTCTTCTGTTCTGCATCAAATCTCCTTTCCTCCACTTGCATCTGCAATTTCTTAAGTTCAGCAGCAGTATCAGCTTCTTTTTCTAATCTTTTTTCTTCAGCTAGAGCTTTCCTTTCTTCTGCAGCAGCTTTTTTTTCTTCTATTTGAAGTTTTCTCTCCTCAGCCGCAGCTTTTTTTTCCTCAGCAGCAGCTTTTCTCTCTTCAGCAGCAGCAGCAGTTTTTTTCTCTTCTGCAGCTAATGCTTTGTCATATTGAGCAACAGCCCATTGTTCTAAGTCTTTTCCAGTCTTATCAAGAGATTTTCCTTGTGCAATAAAATAATCTAATGTAGACATATTGTCTTCTTAAATCAGAAACCTGAAAAAGTAAATAAATTACCCTCTTTCACGTTAATGGGAGACAAGTCTATACCATAGACTTAGTCTTAGTCCAAACTTGTATGGTTTATAATAACCAATGATAACTTGAGTACCTATGGACAACAATAACTGTATCTCAAATACTGTGGGAGACAAGCCTTACAAAGGTCTTGTATATCTCAATGTAATCAAAGATCACTTGGGTACCTGTGGAAAATAATCATAAAGTACTGATCTGTACTATACTATCAGTGTATACCACTATAACTCCTATGTCATATGTCAACTAAAGACATTACAAAGGACAGACAAGAAAAGACAATATGAACACATTTGCAGAGATCAAATTAAATTAAATAGGAGAAATGAAAAAAATGATCACAGAAACCGTGATGATAACTGCAATAATATAACAAGACAAATAACGCCACAGTGTATAAACATAAGGGTGTAAAAAAAATCAAAAATAGAAAAGATTAGACCAACAAATGCAAACAAATCAAACAAAACTAAGGAACACAAAATTATTAACAAAAACAACGAAGAAAAGAACACCTCATCACAACTAACAGAAATAGCAGCAAATTGTTGCTAACAAATTTCCAATTAAGAAAATGTGTACCTATAGAATACTAGTACCAGACCAATGTCACTCGGCATACCTTGTACTAGTCACACAGAACATAAACTAATTTAATACATAACAAATAACATGTAAGCATAAATAGCATATAGCATACAATATAATTTATGTCATGAATGGAATGTGTTGCAGGTATAGTGTTGTAAAGCAGGCACAGTTTATTTTAATACTAATAACTTGCCACTTTATTCAGTAATAGATTTAATTTTAAACTATTACACTGTCAATTTTTCTCTGTTGAGCATATGAAGATCCAACGATGAACTATGCACTTTATGTTCAACAACACTGTGATTCTTCTGTACGTTGAGAAATGTCAACAATACTGCTCCAGATATTTTCTACACTTGATACCACTGTCCTGTGTAATACTGTCTGTACAGCGAAAAACTGTCAACAAGCGCTGACCTAGATACAGCATCCTATCGGTAATACAGGTCAAGCTGACATCGACTGTATAGCTGTCCTACTGGTGTTGATGTGGTCAAACAAATGTTCTTTCAGCTGTAAAATGTGATTCTCAACACAAAACTGCGTAAGCTGGACCCAGGAATCTGGCTCGCCACTGTAAAAGGTTCTTTCTTCTTTTTTTTTGTTTATTTCCCACTCTGTAAAGTGTCAGTCTGTATGCTCTGTAAGGAAGAGTGGTGTGTTGTTGAGATCAGGCATGCTCCAGTCTACCCAGCTGTAAATGGGTAACTCACCCTAGTCCTGAGTTAGGGAAGGCAAAGGTTCCAGGAGAAGCAGGCCCTAAACTTGGTCACTTCAACCTACGCAGGATGGTGTATGTATGGAGTAGAAGTGCAGAGTGTGATTCCGCGAATGGTGTACTGTTCGTGTGCTGACCAATATAACCACTCATACACTTGTGTCTACAAGGCACCAATGCAGACTGCTGGAATCTTTGTTTACTCAATTTATTCAGACGTACACACTGGGACATACGAGTACATCATGGTATGTTGACATATCAATTTGTAGGTATACATAGCAGATCTGAAGTCATGACACATTCAGAAATAATGGGCAGTACATCAAAAGTTCAATGTCATGATACATTATGGCCGCATCCCCTATCTGACTAAACGCGTCAGTGAAGGCAGATCGGGAAATAACTAAAGTTACTTGACGTCCATAGTTTGTAGTATATATTATGAAACCACGAAAGAGGGGTTTCTAGCAAGATTGAGATCTCCCTGTCACTGTCCGATAATAGGATAAAAAATCTGTTCTCTTGGCAGTGATCAAAACATATGATGACCGAAATCTAACATGGCCGCCTCCCTGAGTTGTCGTTCACTCATTCATAGGAAGGAGAATATAAGCCAGAGTTAATTTATAATGGGTATATAAATGATTTCATAAATGTTTCCATACAGCTCTACGGTGATCAGGTTAATTCACGTAGCCATAACCGCTGTAGGAAAGTCTGTCATCTTCGTCGATACAAAACACGACCCTAGCGATACGAAGCAAAATGTTCCATCTAGATCGAATCGACATGAGATCATCAAAATAGGGTCTGGCAATACATGGAGTCCGAATTATACATTGTACCGTACCTTAGGAGAGTCTCTAACATAAACTCTAGTAGAGATACCATCTCCTTTAGAAGAAAACCACTTCATAAATCATATTTCCTTAAGAATCTACCAGCCCTTTGAAAAGTGCGTACCCGCCATTATCACGGTACATCGGAACTCATCACGACTTGTCAAGACAACTCATACTTCCGCTAGAGCGGAATAATAAGAATCTAGTCCCGCCTACCCATCCAAAATATACAATATAGGACTGATTCTACTTGTACTAATAATATGTAATACATATGAATTCAGGCCATAAACATAATAAGCAAATTAATATATTTTCTGGCCCTAAAAAATAAGTACAAACGTAAGAGCAATCCATGCGCCGGATCAATATCAAGAACGATTACTCCTATAATCAAAAGTGTGAATCAAACATGGATTCTCTCGCTTTTACCATAGACAGCATTTTCATACACAAATGAATGAATGTCTATATTTTTCCCATATTAAATAGCCATATAGATTTTTGTAATATGTGCGTCAAAATATGCACGCAACAACCACTTATAATTCTAATAAGATTAAGTTACATAACCATCAATCAATTATGCATTAAATATCACAATAATACGCTATCAACATGAAATACTCAATAGCATACATAATAATATTGGAAGGCTTGACAACATCATACAGAGACACAGTTTTCACACAAATACCACTTATCTTGTAAGTAGAAAACAGTTTTGTTCTTTCTCTGTTACCACTGATGAGCATCAGACAACACACCATAAGCACACTCCCTTGTTGACAGGCGCTAGCATCAGCACTGGACTCGTCGTCAACTGTCACCTCTGGAACTTGACTGGTCAACTGTCACCTCTGGAACTTGACTCAGCATGCAAAAGGAAATTTGACTGCTGCAAATGTGTCACAAGAAGCATGTATACATTAGACACATCACCGTGTCACCGCTTACAGGTTACCAGCGACACCAAACTGTTTGTGAGCAATGCAGGTGTCAATACGGCTTGAAATGTTTCAACGATGATTCATTTAGGCTGGAAATAAGTATCCCTGTCATAGATGACTGTCATAATCATCTGTTCCTATCTTATAATAGTCCATTCATTGCTACTATCATGTGTAGACTGGCCCGTAGGCATAGAAGACGACATAACACAGTTAAAGCTGAACTGGGTTTTAAATCGAAGCTCCGCCCACACAGGGCTAACTACCGTTACAGATGAGAAACTCCTTAGTGCATACGCCACACACAGGGCACACTAATAAACAGGTCAAGGTCTGGTAGAAACAATATTACCACGTGAAATCATGAGCCTTGCGCCCAAAAGTTGGCACACTACTGATAATGCTGTTCATTAATAAATAACTGTTAGTTTATATCAGTATGACAGCTGATATTCCTCAGTCTATTTTATATGTATCATCAAATCCTTTCAACGCGAATTTTGCGAGTTTTAAATTCCAACTTTACTGAAAACCACCACTGATAAGTGTATGTTATTTCAGAATGCTGATAATAATAAAGACAGTTCATTGTTAATGGACGCCACCTCCAATATCGTCTGTCTTTTTATTGAACCTGCCTGATATTGCCGTTCTCTTTAATGATAAAATATGCTGACTAAAGTGTATCGTCTCTTTATTGATATTGTTCAATGATATGTTAACGCCATTGTGTTCTTCAGGGATAATGGCGTGAATGGGTTCTCCTTATATAGGCCACGCCCCGCCCCCCCCCCACCCCCAGGGCTATATATAAATATATTACTATTGTCACTATGCCTAGACTGATCAGAGTAAGTGTGTATTGGCGCATTCATCCATCACAGTGACACACATTGAATTCATGTAGCGTAGAACGACTGGTAACAGTTAATGCACAGTTTTATTAACGCTACACACATAGTCACGATGACACAGACGATTATACAGCATAGTACATAGCATCAATCACAGCGCCTAGTGGCGCTCACCTCATAGAAATACATAATAGCTAAATCCCTCAAAGACTGCCTTCACCGCAGTTATAAATATGGCCTTATAAAGTCGATAAGTCTCCGACTCTTAAATGTCTTCTTCATAGAACTCAATTACAGAATAATAATGCACTCCTCATCGAACGTGCACAATAGCTAAATCCCTCAAGGACTGCCTTCATAATAGTTGCATAATCTTCACACTGCAGTTATATCAAATACGGCCTGTACAAAATCCTGGCCTTCATAATAGCTCCATAGTCTTCCCACTGCAGTTATATCAAATATGGCCTGTACAAAATCCTGGCCTTCAAAGCAATGTCCTTCAAATCTCGGACTCTTTATAGCACTTTTGGTGCACTTCTCATAGAACGTGCACCAACGTCTGTCTTCACATAAAGCTGCTCCACGGCAGTATAATCATCATCAGCGCTATCTCTTAGAGCTCACAATAAATAGTGGTGCACTTCTCATAGAACGTGCACAGTGCAAACTCTCATAAGCTGCATCCACTGCAGTCATAAATATCAAAGTACATACCTTCAAAATAACCTAACACATGGAAGAATACATATGCAGGAAGAATATTCAGCTATAGGCCTGTGCCAAAAGTCTCCACCGAGACACACATTGAAAAAACCCTATACCATTTTCACCGAACACTGGTCGGGAACCCACACTTGGAAAAACACCAGGGTTGACTTCACTCTGTCAAACCCAGAACCCGACTGCCCAGCGGTCACAAAAACTCCCGCCTAAACAGTCACGGGACTTCGCAGTTCACCACCGCTCAGTCCCTTCATGGACTTGCCGTGAGAACTATTTACAGTTCTACAATACAGAACAGCGCTAATGACGCTATCTGACTTCTGACTTCTGTCATATATTTGTTAACCCAATTCACCGTTAATCAAGTCTACACGCGATGCAACCCTTAATTTACTGTGTCCAACCCGTATACAAAGTATCACCTCCCTTTTTGACCTTAACACAGTCCTTGTTAGGACTCATATAACTCCAACCTGAATATAACCTATGACTATATCCTGTATAATGATTGCATTTTATAGTATCATAATGATTGTGCATGACTGTTGAAGAAGGAAACCAGCATAAAATAGCCTACACATGTATATATTTAATATAACTTTAGTTTGTGTTTTACTATGAATGTATCAGGTACACTGATTATGTCTTGGAGAATTAGGTATAAGGATTGTATTTCTTGGTATGATTGTTGAAGAAGAAAACCAACCCGAAACATAACCAAACAGTCCTTGTTAGGACTCATATAACTACAACAGTATTGTTAGGATATATTTTACCAGCCAATGTAGCACTTATCAGATATGGCATGATATATTATAGGTGGAAGTAAACGGTTGTATCACTTACTTACTTATTTAGTCTTTTTCCTTCTACCGTGAGGTGTAGAGGTTTGGAAGAGAGAGCGCCAGACTATCCTATCGGCGGTCTTCCTCCTGGCCTGGTTCCATTCTAGTCCTCGGTCCTTCAAAGTTTGTCTAATGTTGTCCTCCCAGCGGACTCTGGGTCGTCCTCGGGGTCTGGATCCTTGGCTCTTTGTTTCCCATGCTTGTCGTGGTATCCGATCTTCTCCCATTCTGCAGAGATGGCCAAACCATCTTAATTGGGACTGTTCTACTTGGGTCTGCAGGGGGTAGGATTTAAGGCCTTGACGTATCGTCTGGTTGCGTACCATGTCTCTTCTTGTTACTTCAACCACCTTCCTCAGATACCTCATTTCTGAGGTTTGGATATGGCTTTTATGGGTTGTAGTCATTGCACATGACTCGCATCCATATGTCAAAACTGGGACATAGGTGGAGCGGTATACAGCCATCTTCGTTTTCTTACCAACCTCTCTCTTGCTGATGAACCCTCGATTTATGGCCTGAAAAAGTCTCCCAGCTGCTGCTTTTCGAGTGGCCAACTCTTCTTTGATGCCTCCCTTTCGGTCTATAATAGCTCCGAGGTATTTAAAGTGGTCGACCTGCTCCAGGACCTGTTCTCCCAGCTTAATCTGATGTCTTCTTTCTTCTCGTGATATCACCATGGATTTTGTTTTAGAGCTGCTTATGACCATCCCTCTCTTCTCCAGCTCTTCCTTCCAGACTTGCAGGTTGGATTGGAGATGTGCCTCTGATTTAGGAATCAGGGCAACATCATCAGCAAATGCCAGCTCCGAAATATGGACCTGTCTCATCTTCCAGTACCCCACTGAATACTTTCTGGTTCTCTCCTTACATGCCTTGATGACACACGGTGTACAAATTATTGGGTGTATTCATGTATTGTTATCAGAAAGAATGTTTTGCAAGTAGACACCTGTCTTGTCTCGCTATTGCTAAATCATACTGAGCCATGTTGTCATTCATCCTACATGCAGACACCTGAGACACGCTCATAAATAGGTGGGCTTGCTGACAGAAATTAGCACCTATTTTTCCTTGTTACAGGTTTTATTCGTGTCATCCAATCTGAGGTCGTATGTTCGAGTCAATCCAGCTGCCTGGAACTTCGCAGAAGCACAGTGATTGTACCAGAGCTACATCCTTAGTCCCCCTCAGTCTTGGGTGGGCTAAAGGAACGATCATCAGCGGGTGTTGTGTGCAACAAATTAGGAAGGACAGAACTGTTCTAAGAGATGAGTACACATTAGTACCATTTCCGTCGGCAATTGTGAGCAATTAACTGTCGAGGAAGAAAAAGTGATTTAGCGTAGTGAGAGACAAAATTAACAGCACAGCTGATAAATTTTCTATAATTTATTAACAGCAGAACTAATATACTGTTCAAAAAATGAAACGCATAGCTACTGAAGGCACACACATAGCCATAATTTTGACATTCAATAACTTTTTTAATGTAATGAGTTAATGGTTCAAATTGCACACAAGAATACCTTAGGGTTCAACCAATCAATTGACCGTTGTTTTGCATCTGGGTCACGAGAATTTTTTGGCGTACGGGCTTTCCCGTTAGTATTGTGTGTGGCCTCCTCTTGCATCGATTAGCGACTGGCATCTCCTGGGCATGGATGCGATCAGACGTCTGATGTGGGCCTGTGGGATGGCTGCCCACTCTTCCTGGAATGCCTGGAACAGATCACGACGATTGGCTGGAGCAACGTCTCTGCGACAAACACGTCTATGCAGCTCATCCCACAGGTGCTCAATCGGACTCATGTCTGGAGACAGGGATGGCCAGGGAAGGGTGAGAATGTTGTTGGCAGTCAGGGACTGCGTGGTCAACCGTGCACAATGGGGTCTAGCGTTGTCCTGTTGAAACACAGACCTTTGGGCAGCCAAAAGAGGAAGGACATGGGGTCGAAGAATTTCATTGACGTATCGTTGCGCATTCAAGCCTCCTTCAATGTGCACCAATTGACTCCTTCCGTTGTAACTTATCATTCCCCACACCACTGCACTTTTACCACCGTGCGGCGGAGCTTCATCAACGCAATTTTGGGCAAAACATTCATTTCGCCTACGGTAGACCCTACGCCGTCTATCATGACGCTGCAACAAAAAGAAAGATTCGTCACTAAACCAGACACGTCTCCATTGATTGTCAGCTGCCCAGGGACAATGCTGGTTGGCCTAAAGAAGTCGATTTTGGCGATGGGTTGCGTAAGGACAGGACCTCGGTGACGTCGTTGTGCCCAAAGTCCAGCGTCATGCAGTCTATTCCGGACAGTTTGATCAGACACATGACGTCCTGCAGGCAATGACTGGGCAGTTGAGGAAGCTGTTGTAAACCTGTCTCTGAGGTGACGAAGCCGAATAAAGAGATCCTCCGCTGCTGTTGTCACTCTGGGTCGTCCACTGCGATGCCGGTCTTCAACTGATCCAGGGGCTTGGAACCGGTGCCAAAGTCGACTGATGGTACTTTGATGCACGTTTAGATGCCTGGCAACCTGACTTTGACTTTCGCCTGCATGCAGTCGGCCAATAGCAATGTTCCTTAAATTTATCGATAGAGACGCCATAAATGTCTGCTTGAAAATGAACTGAATTTTGTGTGTGTAGCGTTATCCTTTTATAGGGTTTCAGCTGCGAAGTCAGTGAATAGTGTTCACCCTAAATTTTGTTGCTTTCACGTGCGCGCAACATGAGCTGTGGTCAAAAATTGCGTCATAAACACTATTGACCACTGCGTTGTAACGATTACAAAAACGAACGCAATTCAGGTCAACACGTGCATTTGACACTATAAAGAACATTTGAGGCTGGTTTTTATATACCCTAGCACCAAATTTTACTTACAAACTCATAAAAACGCGCCCTCGGATAGCTATGCGTTTCTTTTTTTGAACAGTATATATATATATATATATATATATATATATATATATATATATATATATATATATATATATATATATATATATATAAAATTTTGTTCCTATATTGGAAGACTTGGTGTAATATATATAAATATATATATAAATATATACATACATATATGTAAATCACATGTAAACTTACAAATCCATTGCATTCCATCTTCCAACATCAACCCTTCAGCACAAGAGTAGATAGTGTATATACTTAATAAATAAGGAAATTGTATTTGAACGACTTGTCAAGTTTATAATTGTTAAGTGAAATCTGTTTCCTTGTTTTAATATCACAGTTAGTTACACAGCGGAGTGGCATTTTATGACTGTCTCCTCTCCACTAATTTTTCGAGATCAGATCATTCACAGCCGTAACTAATTTGTGATACCAGTAGTTCTCTTATACACTGGGACTTCACCATTTTCCTGCACAAATTCTATTTCTGCATTGTCAGTACTATACTGATCCTAGAGCCAATAAAAACCTCACGCTACATATGTGAAACTCGCTATTGGATGTCAAAGTCATTTGAGGCTGGCAACCTCAGCGTATGATGATTCATGAACCACCACTGCACGGGCTGGTGATTGCTTTATTGATAGTTTCGTAAAGAGAACTAAAAACATAAAGTAGTTCCACGTTCCCTATGCTGCAGGAAGGGAAAGATGTAAAGAAATGATGTACATTCTAAGTATAATACTACATTGTCAAAGCAGTGTTAATGTCCGTATAAACATTTTCACTTCAAAATTAATGTAAGTTTTCAAGCTTTAAACCAATGTAAATGTCTATGTGAAAATATTCATTCTACGTAATAGAAGTTTCTTTCTTTTCAATAAGTGTAAATATAAAGGAAACATAAATGAATTTCTATTGTGAACACTTTTCAAACAGTGGAGATGTAAATGTAAAACATATTATATCTGTACGTTTAACCTTTTCATATAAATGTAATGTAAAGCTAAAGCTATTCAGTTTAAATGTAAATGAAGTTTTATCCCGAGGGATTAAATTTAATTCTCATCGAGGGTAAATTCTGACATGAGATGATAGAATAGAAGAAGGGGGGCACATAACTGTGTCGGAAAACGCCATACTCAGAAGAGCGTTTCGTTTCTATTTCTATTACCAGTTATTGGTGTTACCAGCAGAAAGTACTATCTCTAGAACCAAGTGAAGGTAGAAGTGGACTGACGTTGCACGAGACGCCATCATAAGAGGGTCTTATAGACAAACGCAGAACCAACTTGGCCGTTACTCCTTGACGTTTTGGGAACGTGCGGCGCCTGAACTTTGACCAGAGACGAGCGAGAGCAGAGCGAAAGGAACTAACCCAGCGGGAGAAGAAACTACCATTGGCAGCTAAGTGAAAATATCCGCTGCCAAAAGTGACCTCCTTTATTCAGTTAAATCCCATTCAAGTGATGAAATCCTTTTCATAAATATTCAAATTATTTTCCAACTGTTAAAACTTAAAGTGATTATTAAATTTTGTTATTTGTAATGTTACAAATTTAACTTCGATTCAATCCTTTTAAATGCACTACATGTTTGTCTCAGTCAAAGTTACTAAACACTGTGACGTACGTCTAGTTTGACAAGTGAATTCTCCCTGATATGATGGATGATTTAAAGGGACTTTTAGCTTTTCATAACATTAGAACCCCTGAACATTTGTTGTAACTTTTCGTTTGCCAGAACTCATTCCACCGGGACTCATTTCGTATGCGGCACGAGATCAAAGAGACAGACTGAGGGATTTAAGGGGAGACTATCGGCGTTATCAAAGACAGTAGTGGTCCCTGATACGAGACGCAGTTGCTTGCCGCTAATTTCGCGTCTAGGTGTCAATCGCAACCGAGCGAACGGGTGAAAGCCGAAACGGGCAGCAGCGAGCGGATACGAAGACCAGGGGGCGGCTTCTTCCCTTGATTTGGCGGTCAGATCCCCAAATCGTTCGTGAGATCAAATAAGCTGTCAAGTTTATCATGTCCCACTCAACTTACATTCCATTTTAGCTAAATAGACCATCAAGACTAGACACGTTATCATTCGCTGGCCAGAACTTGATAGTAGCACTAGCGATATTTGAAATCTTGCTAGATTATTCCATGGATTTTCATTTTATTTGCAGTGAATTCTATTTCTGTGCAAAGCGGTAATATATATATTGTGTAAAGTGATCAGTGGTCTAGTTCATTCATTATATTTCATTGGATTTTGTGTTAATTTAAACCTATTAAATTAAACCGTCTCAATAGTTCCAGTTGTAAATATAATGATCTATCTATTATATTATTTCAAAAGATAATAGATGTTTAAATTAACTTTTAAAGTCGCGAAGGAATTTATAATTAATAAATTTAGTTAAGTCCTATATTTATAGATGTGTGATTTAACCACTAGAACTCGCGCAGTGTTTTTTTAAATACATAATTAAATACTCGAGTGTATAATAGGCTTAACGGGAAATTTATCGCGCGCTTAGAAGATTATTTGTTTTAAAGTATGATTATGTTGTTATGGGTTTTCTATCTTTTTCTCTAGATTGATCACCTTTTGCAATCCCAGCAATAACGAAATCTTTCAGAGTTTCCATACTCGGTTCTTGAACTTCCAGACAGTTTGATGAGACATTTTTTTAAAGTAAATCTTGTGGTGGTCCGGTACGGCCTAGCTAACATAATTACATGAAAGAAAGCCTACCCAAGATCATTTGATTATTATCATCAAATTAAATCTGTAAGATAAACTGGAAGATGAACAGTGCCAGTAGCGATAGTTTATATACTGCTCTATTGTGAGAGATTACCGATTTACCTGACTGTGACCGAGCATAGTTTTTCCTCACTGGATTAAAAAAAAACTTTCCCGGTCAGTGACTATCATCACGCAGTGAAGGATTATACCATCACCTCATTTTTCACCCCTATGTCGAACTGCGTCAGTGCCATCCCATAGACTCGTTTCGTTATAATAAAACACAAGAACTCTTAGAACTTCAAGTCCGGCGATAAGCGGGAATATTTGCTCTCAGTGAATCCTCGCATTATCTGGGGCGGGACATAGAAGGACTAGACAGTTGTCATACGTCAAGAGTTAATTATTGTGTTTATCATTCTAAGGGATTGTCTGATGCTGCAACTCGGTAAGTGTGTGGTGTATATGAGTGTGGATCCGCACAGTGTGTATGAATGACAGGAGATTTAATTTTTTTGCAACAAACCATTTGTTAACTTGCCTACCGGGTAATACGTTTGCTGTATACCCGGCATTGTTCCTTTAGTGGGATAATTTGTTAACTCTGTTTCATCCCCCCCCCCCCCCTTTTTTTTTCTTTGCTTAGTAAAGGGAAGACACCAGTTGGGATAACAGTATTTTTTGTCTACCACCATAACTAATTTGGTAACACCTCTTTTCAGAGTAATTAACTTCACTGTTAGGTTAACGTACCCGTGTTCCTGATATTATCTATCTCTGGACTGGGTTTATCTTTGTCTAATAAGCGGGAAGGGCTTAGTCGATACCAATCTTCTTCACCCCTCCCAAACTTGTTATTTGCATTTGTGTACTTATGATAATTTATGTAATACCTGATATTTGTTAGTGATTGATGTTTTAAAGTGAATAAAATCACATAAACTCATTTAGTTCTGTGTTGGATGTACCCAAAGCCCAACTTTTCCCCTATTCGTTTAATATAGTTTGTATCTACATCGTCTGTGTGTGTGTGAAAAACACCAAATCGGTGTGCGCGCAGATGCGAGTCTGGAAAACTGGCAAATAATTGTTTGACCAGGAGAGCGGAAGAGAAGATTGAGAGAAGCAATTTGTCGTAAATAAGTCTGTCTTTACTCTCCTCCAGCACGCTGTGAAGCAACTATTTAATATCTACATTTTCTATCACTAAGCTTTCCATCATCATTTTCCACTCTAAACCGGACCACTGTTTCTACGACTCTTTTCTCTCAAAATAAATTTACGACAATATTTGGCTGGCTCGCCGGGATTATTTTGAGATACATTTGATGCACACATATTTGTGGGCTGGTTCTGGGGTCTTGAGCTACATTTGAGGCAATCGTATAGCCGGGTTAAAGATATTTTGAGTCTGATTTAGTCTGGGTCTAACTAGGTAGAGTGTGAATGATTTGTCTTGTGAATTAGGGAAATAAATAAATAATTACACCCCTAGACAAACGTTCTTTAAGTATTTGGGTTGTCCACACAGCATATTTACAGGTTGTTTTCTCTCCACAGCAGTAGAAAGTACAGATAAACAAAAATATTTGCTATTTTAATTATCCTCTGGCGGAGATAATTCAATTTCTTTCTTTATAAGAGTTGCTGGGATTGCGTGATTGTTTTACAGTCACTAAGGTTTTTGAAGTTAAAAAGAGTTGAGCTTAGCTAAAGACGGATTGTTCTGATTTTTAAAAATTAAGTTAACAACGTCTCATCTCAATAATTGACTTTAGGGACGGAGTTTGTTGTCAGAGATTTAAAATTTAGAAAAAAAAAAAAAAATTTTTTTTCTTTTAATTTGGTTTAATTTAAATTTTTCTCTACTGTTAGTAAAAGTAGATTCTTTTCCAGTGTAACTTACCATTTAGTGGCATAGTCGCTTGCGTTTAGAGCCTTAATTGCCAGATAATAGCAGCGATAAGTTTGCACAGTACAGGTAGGAGGTAACTCAAGTAAATTTTTTTTACTTTGGTTTTTTTCGTAGCGGCTTTGAGTTTTCCCCTTCTTGTTCCATCTTACTATTCTCTAGTCTTAGAAGCATCCAGTTCTTTGACAATGGCAGAGAGAATTAGGATAAGATCCCTTTTGAGGCAAGAGGCCAAGGACTCTGGACTAGACACAGAAGCTGCGAATCTGTTTATCAACCAGGAACTTCAAAGGTATGACGCGGAGGAAGAGATTGCAGAAGCTAGGAAGAAAGAAGCGGACGATCGTCAATTGGAGCAGAAGAAAATTGAGGCAGAGATGGACGCCCGCAGGGAAAGAGAGAAGGAGAGACAACGCGAAGAGAGAGACAAGGAAAGACAGCATGAATTAGCGCTCAAGGCTTTAGAGAGTCGGAGTGCCTCTACTTCAAATAATGGAGAGCCGTCTTCGCCCCAGTCTCAAACAATGGATCTTTCTAGCACTCAGTCTGCCCAATTAACTGCTATGTCGTTTTCTTTAGAATCTTTTCCTAGCCTTAACGAAAAAATTGACAGCTACCTAGAAAAATTCGAGAGACTCGCGAATCTTTATGGGTTAGAGAGTACCCGCTGGGCGCTCAAACTTTCAACGTCACTGAAAGGCAATGCTTATGACGTGTACACAAAGCTGGGACCGAATCAACATGATTATGACCTGTTGAAGAAGGCCTTACTATAGCAGTTTGAGATGACTGCCCGAAAAATTCTGCAGTTGTTCAGAAACAGCCGAAAAGAGAGCACGGAAACATTTCCCCAGTTCTCTTCACGTCTCACGGGTTATCTGACAAAGTGCATTGAATTATCTGACCTACCTCTTTCATATGAGGGACTCCTCGAACTTGTTCTTGTGGAGCAGATAAAATCCACTTTGTCGAATGAAACTCGTAGATTTTTATCTGAACAGGGGGCAGTCAGGCTTGAAGACATACTCAATAAAGCCGAACGCTATAGCAATGCAATGGCCGAACTTCCCAGCACTAAACGTAAACCCACAGATGAGCCATCTCGTAAGCAGAATCTAGAGCAGGCATCCTATTCTTCCACTTCCTCTCAACATTATAACCAACGAGATAACAATACCCAGAAACCTCCCCAGGAAAAATCGAAATTCTACAAAACCCGATACCCCCCCAACAACTATTCTGATCAACCCAACACGCCTACGTGGCAGCGCGGCCACCAAGGTCAAGGAAAAGGGAAGACCCCTACACCAGGAACGTCTGATCAGGGCAAACAAACCGGTGCAAACCACATTGGATGTTTGCATACAGCCTCGAAAGGTAGAGTCAATGTCAGTGATTCTCAACCTGAGGGGGACCGACCCTCAACTCGAGGAACTGTAATTTTGAACGGTACCTCTACTACTTGTCTTTTTTACACTGGATTAAGTTTTGACTGTATTGTCGCTAGGCACCTAGTCAAACCCGGTCAGGAGACAGAGGAAACCGTCAAACTTAGTGGAGTTTTCAGGAGTGACGCACCCAGGACGCTTCCTATCGCACTGGTAGAAATACACTCTGAATTTGTCAGAGGAGTTATTAAAGCGGCCATAATGGATGATCCGATCTACCCAGTTATTCTGGGATGTAGATATGTGTTCATTGGGAGACCTAAGGAGCCGATTGTGGCAGCGGTAACCACAAGAGGGCAAGCCAAGAAGGAGAGGGAGCCTGCGCCAAACTTGTTGCCAAATGAACTGAAGGAGGCGCAACAAAAGGACCCTACTCTGGCGCCCTGCTTAAAAAAACTGCCCATGGCTAAGGACCGCAGACACAACGGAGACATCTTTTCTAAGGATGGTGTATTGTATCGTAGAACGGGCAACCCGGACACGGGGAATAACCAGCTCCTAGTACCGACGCAGTACAGAAACCAGATCTTAGAAATGGGGCACTCTCTTCCCTTTAGCGGACATACGGGACAAAACGCCACTATTCAGCGAATAAAAAACCACTATTGGTGGCCAGGAATGAACTCTGACATTGTCAGGTATGTGAAATCCTGCGCCCAGTGCCAACGGGTAGCACCCAAGCACTTGACACCCCCAGTACCTATGGGGCAAATGCCAATAGTAGGGACTCCATTTGAACGGGTTGCTGTCGACATTATTGGTCCTCTGGAAAAGACCAAAAGAAGGAACAGGTTCATCCTGACCTTAGTTGACACTTGCACTATGTGGGCCGAAGCCGTACCGCTACCATGCACTAATTCCAAGCATGTCGCAGAAGTCCTTGTGCAAATTTTTACACGGTTGGGATTCCCTCAACAAGTTTTGACGGACAATGGATCCCAATTCCGTAGCCTGTTAATGGAGGAGATCTTTAAGATCTTGAGGGCCAAACATATCCACACATGTCCCTACCATCCGGCCGGAAATGGGCTCATGGAACGTTTTAACGGTACCCTCACCATGATGTTACGTAAGCTGGGTCAGGAGAAACCGGAAGACTGGGACCAATATATATCGGCTGCCTTATTCGCCTACCGAGAGGTACCCGAAGCGTCTACGGGTTTTGCGCCAGCTACACTTTTATTTGGCAGACCTATTAAGGGGCCACTAGAAGCCTTACTTCGGTCCCTGACAGACCAGAAGGCTGACGAGACAGTCGTCTCTGCAAGCAAGTACGTATCTGAGCTTAAGGAAAGGCTAAAGCTAGGATGGGATCTAGCTACTACCAACCTTAAGAAAGCCCGCGCTAAAATTACTAAAAGATACAACAAAGCTGCAAAAGAGAGAGAACTACAACCAGGGGAGAAAGTCCTATTGCTACTTCCAACCGGAAGCAATAAACTTCGCATCGGATGGCAAGGACCGTTTACCGTCCTTAAAAAGATCTCACGTACCAACTACAAGATCTCCATCAAAGGAAAGGAGAAGGTCTTCCACATAAATCTGCTAAAGAAATATTGGGAAAGACCGGTGCCATCCTCCGAGCATCTCCTGGCTGTCGCCATAGCAACGGAAGACGAGGAAGATGATGATGATGGTTGCATGGAGTATCCATTGCAACCCACAGAATCCTTTAAAGATGTCAAGTTCGGCGACAATCTCTCACCAGAACAACAAACAGAAACCAGGGCTCTACTAAAACAGTACAGTGCAGTCTTAACGGATGTACCTGGTCGAACAAATCTCATTGAATTTGATATGAAATTAACAAACGAGACCCCTGTTCAAACCAGAGTTTACCCCATCCCGTACGCTAAAGCTGATGCACTTCGCGGAGAAATAGACAAGCTGCGTCAGGCAGGAATTATCAGTGAGTCTACATCTCCTTACAGCTCGAGTGTAGTGCTGTTGCAGAAGCCCAATAAGGAAGTTCGGCTGTGCATTGATTACAGGTTGCTAAACGCGGTAACGGAATTCCAGCCCGAACCTCTCCAAACTGTTTCTGAGTTGTTCACCAAGCTCAGCAAAGCAAAGATCTTCTCCAAGATTGACCTCAGTAAAGGTTATTATCAAATACCAGTCAAGGAGGAAATTAAACCTTTGTTAGCTTTCAGCACTAGTGAAGGACATTACACATTTAACGTGATGCCGTTCGGTTTGCATAATGCACCAGGAGTGTTCACCAGGATGATGAGGAAGCTTCTACAACCTTTGCAAAGTCCCCATATCCATAATTTCATGGATGACATCTTAATTGCATCGGAAACCTATGAAGAACATATTGCTACGGTTGCTATGCTCCTCAGGAGACTACAGGAGACGGGTCTCACAGCCAGACCTAGCAAATGTCTCATCGGGTTTGAACAGTTAGACTTCCTGGGGCACACTATTTCTCACGGATGCAGTTGGCCTATTAAGAAGAACGTGGAGAAAATAATGGCAGCAAAAAGACCCCGAACGAAGAAAGACGTACGTTCCTTCATATCGCTATGTGCATACTATCAGAAGTACATCCAGAACTTCAACGGACTGACGGCACCTCTGACTGACCTCACAAAGAAAGGTTGTCCTGATAAGGTCATATGGGATCAAAAGTGCGAGCACGCGTATAGCACTTTGAAAGGACAGTTGTCTGCATACCCCATTTTGAGGTTGCCTGACCTCAAGAAACCTTTTGTACTGAGAGTCGACGCGTCAGGTCAGGGCATCGGGTCAACACTGCTTCAAGCCGATGACAGTGACCTGAACATGCTATTTCCAGTTGCCTATGGCAGTCGGAAATTAAATAAAGCGGAACGGAACTACAGCGTAGTTGAAAGGGAATGTCTTGCTCTGATTGACGGTATCAGACGCCATCATGAGTTTCTTTATGGTACATCTTTCACGGTGCAAACAGACTACGCTCCGTTAGCATTTCTTGGTGCCAATAAAGAATTTAACGCAAGGATCATGCGTTGGGCGCTTCTGTTAAGCGTTTATTCTTTCAAAGTGGAATATATTCCGGGAAGACAGAATGTCGGGGCTGATTTCCTGAGTAGAAACTGGTCTACAGAGGAAGAAGAGCAAACTGAAGATACCACTCATCCTAAAATCACTAATCAGGTCACCTCCATTGTCAAAAAAATGAAACATGAAAAATGGTTTCATGTCTAAAAGTGGGGACGATTGTGACGTACGTCTAGTTTGACAAGTGAATTCTCCCTGATATGATGGATGATTTAAAGGGACTTTTAGCTTTTCATAACATTAGAACCCCTGAACATTTGTTGTAACTTTTCGTTTGCCAGAACTCATTCCACCGGGACTCATTTCGTATGCGGCACGAGATCAAAGAGACAGACTGAGGGATTTCAGGGGAGACTATCGGCGTTATCAAAGACAGTAGTGGTCCCTGATACGAGACGCAGTTGCTTGCCGCTAATTTCGCGTCTAGGTGTCAATCGCAACCGAGCGAACGGGGGAAAGCCGAAACGGGCAGCAGCGAGCGGATACGAAGACCAGGGGGCGGCTTCTTCCCTTGATTTGGCGGTCAGATCCCCAAATCGTTCGTGAGATCAAATAAGCTGTCAAGTTTATCATGTCCCACTCAACTTACATTCCATTTTAGCTAAATAGACCATCAAGACTAGACACGTTATCATTCGCTGGCCAGAACTTGATAGTAGCACTAGCGATATTTGAAATCTTGCTAGATTATCCCATGGATTTTCATTTTATTTGCAGTGAATTCTATTTCTGTGCAAAGCGGTAATATATATATATTGTGTAAAGTGATCAGTGGTCTAGTTCATTCATTATATTTCATTGGATTTTGTGTTAATTTAAACCTATTAAATTAAACCGTCTCAATAGTTCCAGTTGTAAATATAATGATCTATCTATTATATTATTTCAAAAGATAATAGATGCTTAAATTAACTTTTAAAGTCGCGAAGGAATTTATAATTAATAAATTTAGTTAAGTCCTATATTTATAGATGTGTGATTTAACCACTAGAACTCGCGCAGTGTTTATTAAATACATAATTAAATACTCGAGTGTATAATAGGCTTAACGGGAAATTTATCGCGCGCTTAGAAGATTATTTGTTTTAAAGTATGATTATGTTGTTATGGGTTTTCTATCTTTTTCTCTAGATTGATCACCTTTTGCAATCCCAGCAATAACGAAATCTTTCAGAGTTTCCATACTCGGTTCTTGAACTTCCAGACAGTTTGATGAGACATTTTTTTTAAAGTAAATCTTGTGGTGGTCCGGTACGGCCTAGCTAACATAATTACATGAAAGAAAGCCTACCGAAGATCATTTGATTATTATCATCAAATTAAATCTGTAAGATAAACTGGAAGATGAACAGTGCCAGTAGCGATAGTTTATATACTGCTCTATTGTGAGAGATTACCGATTTACCTGACTGTGACCGAGCATAGTTTTTCCTCACTGGATTAAAAAAAACTTTCCCGGTCAGTGACTATCATCACGCAGTGAAGGATTATACCATCACCTCATTTTTCACCCCTATGTCGAACTGCGTCAGTGCCATCCCATAGACTCGTTTCTTTATAATAAAACACAAGAACTCTTAGAACTTCAAGTCCGGCGATAAGCGGGAATATTTGCTCTCAGTGAATCCTCGCATTATCTGGGGCGGGACATAGAAGGACTAGACAGTTGTCATACGTCAAGAGTTAATTATTGTGTTTATCATTCTAAGGGATTGTCTGATGCTGCAACTCGGTAAGTGTGTGGTGTATATGAGTGTGGATCCGCACAGTGTGTATGAATGACAGGAGATTTAATTTTTTTGCAACAAACCATTTGTTAACTTGCCTACCGGGTAATACGTTTTCTGTATACCCGGCATTGTTCCTTTAGTGGGATAATTTGTTAACTCTGTTTCATCCCCCCCCCCCCTTTTTTTTCTTTGCTTAGTAAAGGGAAGACACCAGTTGGGATAACAGTATTTTTTGTCTACCACCATAACTAATTTGGTAACACCTCTTTTCAGAGTAATTAACTTCACTGTTAGGTTAACGTACCCGTGTTCCTGATATTATCTATCTCTGGACTGGGTTTATCTTTGTCTAATAAGCGGGAAGGGCTTAGTCGATACCAATCTTCTTCACCCCTCCCAAACTTGTTATTTGCATTTGTGTACTTATGATAATTTATGTAATATCTGATATTTGTTAGTGATTGATGTTTTAAAGTGAATAAAATCACATAAACTCATTTAGTTCTGTGTTGGATGTACCCAAAGCCCAACTTTTCCCCTATTCGTTTAATATAGTTTGTATCTACATCGTCTGTGTGTGTGTGAAAAACACCAAATCGGTGTGCGCGCAGATGCGAGTCTGGAAAACTGGCAAATAATTGTTTGACCAGGAGAGCGGAAGAGAAGATTGAGAGAAGCAATTTGTCGTAAATAAGTCTGTCTTTACTCTCCTCCAGCACGCTGTGAAGCAACTATTTAATATCTACATTTTCTATCACTGAGCTTTCCATCATCATTTTCCACTCTAAACCGGACCACTATTTCTACGACTCTTTTCTCTCAAAATAAATTTACGACAAACACACACTCTAAACAGAGCTATTTATACATTATAATAATAATTCCACTGATTAAATCAGGGGTGGGGGCTTAACGAGCTAGAATAAACCATTGCTTAATTTCTTCATAAAAGTGTTGACAGATTACAGAATTAACGTGCTCAGCGACAGCCAGCATTGTTTTCGCTTATCTGAATATCTTGTGAAGACTCCCTTGTGATAGAAGCTTTACTGCTCTTCTATCTACATTTCTGCCAAGAGTAAATCTTGTGTAAAGATAGACTCCATTGAAGCCTATAATAGATACTCTTGAGTTTTGGCCACTGTTGTAGCACTATTGCAAAGCAGGGGAGGCAATACCGTCACACCATGTTTGTCGCTCCATGTGTAATACAATACATATATTTGTCAATGTGCACTCACACCTAAGCCCTTGACAATTTTTGGAAGCTCGTAAGTGGAAGAGGAGACCCACCCCTAATTTTCTGCTGAATGTTTGAAAATTTCGTTTTCTCGTGAATTGTTGTGGAATAATTATTTCAAGCGGAACAAAGACGTAGGCCTATTTTTTAAATCATGTCACAGATATTGTAGTTGAAAAATTGAAGTCTTCGTTTCAGCGACAGTCAGCAGCGGTATAGCTGCAGAAGAAAATAAGTGAAAGCGGTTATTTTGGAAGGAAAGGTACTTTAATCACTTGCGGTGAGGCTGCGGAACAGTGTTGACGGAATTGACTGTGTTATTTTGGAGAGTAGCACGCAGGATGAAAAAAAAAAGTAATCAGTCTTATTTACCTCGGTGCACTGATATCGTGTTATTCCGCCCCGTGATGAGTGTGCTGGTCGGATAGACATCGTCGTCAATTAATCTGTGCTGTGTAGTTCGGCATGACTGTTGATGCGGAAAAAAAACATCGTCTACCTGGTCTTGTGATGGAATAACAAGGCCATTGTTTTGCTGTGATCGGCTGAAATCGTAACATCTTGTCTGGGGCTGGTGTAAGCAGTGAGAGAGGTATTTTCCTTTTCTACCCCTTGTATTAGTAGAGAAGACGATCCGATTCACCGTGTACTGAGAGCTGAGTTGCACGGAGGAGCTCAGCTGACTTCGACATTTGACTTTGCTGTGTTGCAACGTGAAGTGTGTTGTTTGTAGTGTCCATCATTGAGCTGTGACACCAGGACTCCAAGCCTGTACCTATCTCAAGTGGAGCAGCGGACACAGGATATTGTTAAGTTTAGTTTGTTATTAATTTTGATAGTTTTCAGTCGTTTATTTACTTGACTTGTGCCACTGTATCGCCTTATATATATATATATATATATATGAATTATAGCAGGAACACACTATCACAAATACGAAAGTAGAGCTCTATGAAAACCCGTCCGCACTCCAGATAGATAGATAGATAGATAGATAGATAGATAGATAGATAGATAGATAGATAGATAGATAGATAGATAGATAGATAGATAGATAGATAGATAGATAGATAGATAGATAGATAGATAGATAGATAGATAGATAGATAGATAGATAGATAGATAGATAGATAGATAGATAGATAGATAGATAGATGGATAGATGGATGGATGGATGGATGGATAGATAGATAGATAGATAGATAGATAGATAGATAGATAGATAGATAGATAGATAGATAGATAGATATATAGATAGATAGATAGATAGATAGATAGATAGATAGATAGATAGATAGATAGATAGATAGATAGATAGATAGATAGATAGATAGATAGATAGATAGATAGATACTTTAATAAACAATAAATCGTCACACACAGATAATACTGTCTTTGAATATGTATTAGTAATATAAATTATTGGTGAGTACAAAACTGGTTGAGGTTCAGCCTAAAAACCATCCACGATAAACCCAGGAGCATCTGCAAATATCTGGCCAGGTTTCAGTTCCAGAATTCCGGTTGGAGTGCTCATCTGTTTCATGGGATTAACTGAGTGTCCTTTTTGTTTTAAGCCATCGACGAGCCACTGAAAAGAAACGATAAAAGATACTTTGACACTTGTATATGTATTAACAGTGTTATGTATATGTGTTCTGTTGTTGTCTTGTGGTGTCTACGTGTACACAATAGTTTCAGAACGTCCGTTAAATTTTCGTATCTGGCGCATTATTAAAATTTGTTCAGTCTATCTTGATGTAACATATTTGCCGGTCAATAGGACGAATTTCTTTTTCCACGGAAATTTTTTGGGAAAAATAATTTTAATACATCCCATCATACATTTAGCGAAGAAAAAATGGAAGTAATTTTCAGGGAATTCGTATGTTAAAAAAAAAAAAAATAATAATATATCAAGAACACAGTTTTAGAGTCACATTAGGAGGAAAATATAGAGTTACATTAAGGCGTGTCACGGGTTACCTCCCCTTAGCTCTACAGTAGTTGTCCAACAGTGGCCAAAACTCAAGAGTAACTAAAGTGGGTCTTCAAAGGTGTCTACCGTCGCACAAGATTGCTCTTAGCAGAGTTGTAGGTAGAAGGATAATGATGCTTCTAGCTTGTCACGATTTGTTTGGAAAGTTCTGCCCTTTAGTCTGATTTGCCTGTCTGGTTTCTTTCTATTTCTCAACACCGCCCACCTTTTCTGTCAATTTTGCTCTTAACAGCTCGAATTCTGTCTTTGGTACCTTTCAATCTCGTAAGAACAAAGCTAGGTCCACCTCCTTGCACGTGATAAGCGGCATTTTGCCAAAAAAGTCTTTTAGTTAGCGAGCGGCTAGTCTCAGTGTTATTTTGAGTACTGCGTCCCTTATCTACACGGGGACCTCTCTGTCGGCTTGTTTTTGCCGTATTCGGTGGTTATCACGAACGAAGTTCGCTCGTAAAACGGGGGAAAACGGGCAAACGTTACGTCGATTTCCTGGTCTCTCGTGGCAACCGAAGACGTTCTATCTCTCGTAAATCTTACGTCTGTCTGTTTCATCTCGAGCGGGACTGAGGAACGCTGGCCGAGCACCTGGCGATTTTTCTGGCTATTTAAGCAGACTTCCCTAATTCTCTTTACCAGTCATCTCAAGATGATCTTTTGCTACCTACTTACATGTTATTCAGTTGAGAGCTTATAGCCGTGTAGAGTTGATTTTTTTCCTTGCTTGAGCTGGTCACCCTGACGCTGTCTGTGCTCTCCTGACGGGCACTAAACGATTCTCCAGATTTATACTGGGCATTTACAAGAACGTGCCCTTGGATTTTATTCTCTTCTGCCCTGCATTATCAGCCACAAGTTTTTTCAGACCGCACGGCAGGCCAAACGGCTTGTCAGTCGCCCAGCCTACTGGGTGATCTTTGTGGAGTATTTACCTATCGCCCATCACAGTGTCTAAGGGCCGTTGCCGTCGCCCTCCATTCTTTTGGGCCACATTATCAAACCTATTTAGGCCCTGTCGCCGTGGATAATACTAACGTATCCGCCAAGAAGAAGGCACCGATTTTCCAGTCTCTGCACCTGTGGGTTCCAGGCTTCAAATCAGAGGAGCCTATCCCTCGGGTCGTTTTCCCTGGATAACCAGTTTTCTAGCTGCACTTCTCTTATTCGCCTGGGAATATACCTGTACATATAACTTGATCAGTGAGCACAACTGGTCTCAACCATTGCTGGATTATTTTCGCATAATTTGAGGTGGCCGCCCGCAAAAAAGTGTTATTCCTTAGGATTATTACTCGTTCCAGTGGGAGCTTATCTCCATTTTCCGAGAATACAAACCTTTGGTGGTACAGCGTGATTCTACCTAGCAGAGGAGGAGATTACCTGACAAGCTTTAGGGAACTTTGAGGACTGGCCGCTTTCATTGTTTGAGAGCTAGGGGCCTCACCCATTTTAGTAAACTATAGTTTTATTCACGTCAGGAAGTGTACGGTTGGCGATGTGGAGTGCGACGATTTTTATGTGCGAGCGATTGAGTGAAGTCGGTTGTCATTTTTTACTGTGTTGTTTATGTGATAACTTCACTAGTCTTACAAATCTAGTGGAGACAATTTTATCGCCTGGTGTTAGGGTTTATTTAATAGACACACACACCCACACACACACACATATATATATATATATATATATATATATATATATATATATATATATATATATATATATATATATATATATATATATATATATATATGTATATATATATAATTTTGGTCAGGATCTCTCTCTCATAACTGTCACTTGATGTCGTGATGTTTTTCTTACTGCATTAGAAGTATTCTTAATAGTTCAGATAGAACGGGCGAGGGATTGGCTTAGTAAATGTCAGTCGCAGGAAGCTGAAGGAGGATATGATTTTCTTATAATTTATTAGCTCGTTCAAGCCCCCTACTGAGTTAATTCAGCAAAATTTCTCTTATTATTAAACAGCTCTGTTTAAGTGTATTTAATAAATTGTAAGAGAGATACGGATGTAGTACATTCAAAATGATTAAATCAACTTTGAATTTGTCTTTAAACAAGTAACACATTTAATAATCAATTATGTTTTAACAGTTATTAAAATGAGTTATTCCCTATAGACAAAGTTATCATCACTGGGTGATGTTATGGCGTTAAAGACTGGATAGATCACTTGGCAGCTTTTATGTTTCTACTTAGCTGCCAATGAGTTTGTCTGTACTGCTCCAGCTGATGTTTGGTTCTTTGTAGATAGATGACTGGATCACACTCGTCACTGGTCAAGTTTGAAGGTTGTAGCAAGTTCCAAGAAGTGTCAGAGAGTTACTACAAAGCTGGTCCTGCGTCTCTCGGATCCGTTAGATGATGATGTCTAGTGTCAACTTCAGGCCACTTATACCCTCACTTGTTCCAGAGATTGTACCCTCAACTGGTACAACCAACTAGGGTCACAAAAGAAAAGAACAAATACCCTCTTGAGCATTGCATTTTCTGACACATACTTCAGTGTCTCCCTCTTCCTATTCCACCATCCCATCTATCTCAGAACTGTTACCCTCGCGAAGAATTAATATTAATTTTTCTTTAAATTTATAATTGAATGGATGTATATTTAACTTTGCATTGGTTTAAAAGGTTAATAAAATAGATTGAATATGTTTTCATTTACATCTACACTGGTTGAAAATGCTAAATATGTAATAAGTATGTACATCTTTTCTTTCATCATTCACTCCCTGCTCCATTTGGAACTTGGGACGACCTCTGCTTTTAGTTCTCTATCAGAAACTCGCATAAAGCAGTCACCAGCCCTTGCAGTGGTGGTTCATGAAACCATCATTCTATATGTCGAGATTGCCAGCCTCGTATGAGTTGGACATCCACTAGCAATTTTCACATATTATTAATATTCACATGTCAATATATACATATTATTTCACATGTTAATAATGCAAAATATAGAATTTAAAATGTACAACTTACGCCAATCTTTAGGCTCACAGACTGCTGGCTCAGAGAAATAGTTTAAAGGCAGCTTGACGATGCCTCTTACACGTGGTCTAGGGCGTTGTTATTTTAGCAATAAAATCCCACTTTGACTTTGTGTTACAGTTTTCTCCGATTGCGATTTTCTGTGTTGAAATGGAAGAGTTTTCATGGGCTTTAAGTCCTCAAGATGCTCAAACAAGGCCCGGTCTGGAATTTTTTTTTTAACGTACGCCCGCTATTACTCGAGGCGAGAATCTCCGGTTAGTATATCTAACCTGAAACTGAATTTTACGTGGGTATCCCTTTTTCCCTGCACAGTGACAGGTGTCCACTCGCTATTCAGGCAGATACTCGCCGTCTTCGGCGGGTACTCATTAGAGCTGGGTCGGCTCAGGAGCCACCAGTCCCTGGTCGACGATACTTCTTCAAATGTCTTCAAATTAATCGAGTCCAAGTCTCAGTAGACGACACTCTCTCAAATGTCCTCGCCCGGGCTTGAACCTCGATCACCCGCTCGCCAGTGCAATGTGGTAACCCTGGTCTGGTAAATAAAATATGCTGCTATTCTTAACCTTGGCAAGGTCTGGTTGTCTTCTTGGCGCCAGGTGAATGTTCACAGTGTTCTAAACTGACTAAAGTGTTAGGTTATATTACACTTCGCTCGTCCCCACAGTACTTTGTTACGATTTGGGTAGGATCCAATCAGGAATTTTGTTCTTCTTATGTTTTGAATGCCTCTCAGTCGTTCCAAACCCTGTGTGCTTTGATGGGGTAATTCAAAATATTTCCACTAGGAAATTTCTGTGCGTTATTACAAAGGTCATGTCTTCTAAATATGGAAGTGAGATTTCAGTACTATTTACAAATACAAGTCCTTAGTTTTATCTAAAGTAATATATTCGTAATGTCGTACAGAAAGCGATTATATCATGTCAAGTCTGCCGAATGCTTGCCAGCAGGTCGATAATTTATCGCCTGGCACTCCCAGGTAAACACAGCTCGTCGCATTATCATCTGGACGAGAAAGTCACACTCGCCTTATCAGCGATTAAACAAATTCGCTGGGCAATTTTTCGTATGAAAAAGTCGGTCTGGTATACGAGAATATTTATCACAGGAATGTTGATTAATGTTGCATCATCGCCTACTCTTAACAAGGTCAAGCGGGCAACCAAACAAGGCGACTTATTACTGTAGGGAGTGTACGATGATTTGAAAATACCAAATTTCTGCTTGATAGCAGAGATAGAAAAAGTGCCGTCCACTGAAATTTGCACGTAATCGGTAATCACAACAAACGTAACTGACTACTTTCGGAGAGGAGAAGGGAATGACCCAATCTTTCCATCACAAGGCAAAAATGTAGAGTTACGTCAAAGTAAAAATGTAGAGTTACATTAAAGCAAAAACTTTTCCGTGTAAACTCATACACACCTGGGGTGTCTTTTATATAAGACGTATTTCATACACATGCCCTAATATAACGTATCAACATTGTTTCTGGGATGAAGAAAACATTTACAAATAACGATGCTCACAAAACTTTGCAGACCCTCTCACTTGCTTTTACAGTTTTTATACTGTAATGTACACCCCTAGAAAGACACAGATTGACATAAACAAACCTCCAACCATTATTGAATGCATGCCAATACACACATCCTCAAAACCCTGAAAATCGGCATCTTCAGAGCTAGATAAACCACCTTTCGAAATCTCTTCTGTGTCAGAAGCCTAATCATCACTGTCTTCAAACAATAAATTATTCTCAGTACTTTTAAGGGAAATGCCATATTTTTAAATTCCATCTACAATTTCAGCTTTGGATATATAAGACGCACCCTGTTTTTGAGACACATTTTAGGGGGAAAAAATTGCATCTTATAGAGAGACCTCTTGAGGAACCACTGCTTAATAAACGCTGCTTTAAACCATCTTGCTGTATTCTGTACCAATGAGCAATTAACCCGCCAAGATATGACGGGTAAAATAATTATATTGTACTCTTTTTGCTGCTTGTCCCGATGACAGCACTAATTCTCCTGTGATTATTTCATTCATTTCTATTAATCTTCAAGTTTTTTTCACGTCTTGTTCCGGCACATTTTCTATATTTTATTAAACATATTACATTTTTGTTTTCTTTTTTTTTTTTTTGGTTAAGGTCTTGATTAGCAGAGTGGTTAGAAGTCTTGTCATCTCTCGGCAAAGTTTCCAGATTTGAAACCTAGTAGCGTCCAGCTCCAGTCTAACCACCTGTAAATGGGTATCTGACTCTGCGCTTGTTATGGAAGGCAAATGGAGAGAGGAAGGGAACATGTCATCCCACCTCACAAAGCTGAAGCCTAGTATAATTATTGTTTAACACTTCCTTCTACTGCAGTATCCGCTACGAGACTACATTTACCTTAACCAAATATGATTTAACCTCAGATAAAAATACAGGGTGTTTATAAAGTCGCTGTGCAGTGAATTTGAAAAATATTTTAGAAATTACGTCACGAATGATGCAAATTTACGTCATGATATTCTCTGTTCCAATGCTGTGTTCCACAATCCCGTGTACAGCATTACACAACAAGCACCAATTGAAAACCACATTTCTGGTGACGTAGTCTCGCCCGGGCGTAAATTTCACGGCACAGCGACTTTATAAACACCCTGTAGAAGACACGAGAAATAAACGTACTCAACGCTCTGGCAAAAATTTGACGGACTAGATTGATAGCTCAGATCAAATCACCGGTCATGTTCCCATCGAAGACATCAGGCCTGGTGTTTCCGTGATTCATTTGTTGTGTGTTTTAACATGCGTCACTTTAAACCAGCGTTTCCCAACTTCTTAACCGTCGCGGAATCCTTGAAATAATTTTTGAGGTCTCACAGAACCCCTTCTTCATCTTCATAACCCTCCACTCCCAAAGGAGCATAGGCCTTCAACAAACACATGCCAAGTCCTCCTGTCCCGTGCCATCATCTCAAGTTCTTTCCATGTTCTCCTCATCATTTTCACCTCTGTTTCCAACTCTCTTCTCCATGTACTTCTTGGTCTTCCTCTGCCTCTCTTGCCCTGGGGGTTCCAGAACAAGGACTGCCTTGTAATGCTATCAACAGGTTTCCTCAGTGTGTGTCCTATCCATCGCCATCGTCTTCTTCTCATCTCTTGTTCCACTGGCACTTGTCTAGTTCTTGTCATCAGTTCCACGTTGGTAACCTTGTCATACCATTTTAATCCCTCTATTCTACGCAAGCACCCATTTATGAAAGTCTGTAGCTTTTTGGTTGTTGTCTTTGTTGTTCTCCATGTCTCCGAGCCATGCAATAGGACTGACTTCACATTTGAGTAGAAGATTCTTAATTTCGTGTTGGATCCAATTTCTCTTGATCTCCATATATTTCCCAATGCAATGAAAGCTCCTCTTGCCTTTTGTATTCTTATTTTGATATCGCTGTCTGTCCCTCCAACTTTGTCTATATTACTGCCAAGATATGTGTATGATTCTACATCTTGAATTGGTGTTTCTTCAAGTTCAACCCTGTTATCATTACCTGCATTTATTCTCATTATTTTTGTCTTTTCCCTGTGTATTTTCAGACCCAATTGCTGTGACCTTTCATCGAGTGTTTTCAATTTTTACTGCATCTGATTACGGTTATGGGACAGAAGAGCCAAGTCATCAGCAAAATCCAGATCATCCAACTGCTTAGTCAGAGTCCACTGGATTCCATTTCTGTTGTGTGTTGTCGATGATCTCATAACCCAATCTATTGCCAGCAAGAAAAGAAATGGAGACAAGAGACATCCCTGTCGCACTCCTGTTCTTATCCCAAACGGTTCTGTAAGCTGTCCTTCGTGAAGAACTCTGCATGTCATGTCTTCATATGTTTTCTTTATTAAATTAATGATCTTCAGGGGAACTCCATAATGCCTCATCAATTTCCAAAGTGATTCTCTGTCTACACTGTCAAATGCCTTTTCGTAGTCCACAAATCCGATGTATAGTGGTGAATTCCATTCCAGACTTTGTTCAACTATTATTCTCAAAGTGGCTATCTGGTCTGTACATGATCTGTTTTGTCGAAAACCTGCTTGTTCATCTCTCAGTTTCTTGTCTATGGACTCTTTTAATCTCTCAAGGATAATCCTGTTTAATACTTTTCCTGGCACTGATAGTAACATTATTCCTCTATAATTTGTGCACTCTTGTAAATTTCCCTTCTTAGGCAACTTAACCAGATATCCTTCCTTCCATTCTGCTGGTATCTCTTCCTTTTCCCAGACTTTACCAAGTAATTTATATAACATCTCTGTAGCCGTGTCGATATCTGCTTTGATGGCCTCTGCTGGAATGCCACCAGGTCCAGACGCTTTTCCCTCTCTTAGAAGCTTTATGGCTTTCTTTATTTCTTCCTTCGTTGGTCTTTCACCGTTAATTTGTAGCTCTTCTTCTGCTGGCTGGATGTCCGGCGGGTTTTGTGGAGCTGGTCTATTGAGAAGGTCCCCAAAATATTCTGTCCACCTCTTCATTTGCTCTTGTATATTGCTGAGCAGTTTCCCATTCTTGTCTTTTATGAGGCAACTTGTTTGCTTGTATTTCCCTGTTAGCTTCTTTGTGCTGCTATACAGTTCTCTCATATTTCCTTTGGCTGCAGCATCTTCTGCCTCTCTTGCCAACTCCTCAATATACTTCCTCTTGTCTCTTTTGATACTTCTTTTTACTTCTTTGTTTGCTTCTGTGTACACTTCTTGAGCCTTGGCTTTGGAGCTTCTAGTTTTGCTTGTGTTTAACTCTGCTTTCTTGTTTTTTCTGTCTTTTATCTTATTGATGGTTTCTGTTGTTATCCATGCTTTTTGTTGTCTTTCCCTTTTCCCCAGTATTTCTTCACATGTCTCCTTCCATACTGTTTTGACCTGCTGCCAATAGTCTTCTGTATTCTCTACATCTTCCAACTGTTGGAGCACTTGGAATTTGTTGGATACTGTGACCGCAAATTTGTCTCTTGTTTCTTGATTTCTTAGCTGTCCTACATTAAACTGTTGTCTATAATTTTGCATTGTTGCATATCTCTTGAGTTTCAATTTTACTTTGGCTATCAGAAGATGGTGATCTGATGCCACATCTGCTCCTCTATATACCTTTACATCCTGCAATGATGATCTAAACTTCTTGTTTATGCATATATGATCAATCTGATTTTCTGTTCTATGGTCTGGTGATATCCATGTTGCCTTGTGTATTCTCTTATGTGGAAACATGCTTCCTCCTATAGCCAGTTGATATGAAGCACAGAAGTTTGCGAATAGCTCTCCATTTTCATTCATTACTCCTAGCCCATGTTTTCCCATGACTTCTTCGAATCCAGTGTTGACTGTACCTATCTTTGCATTCATGTCACCCATCAAAATTGTGATGTCTCTTCTTTTTACTTTATCCATAATTTTCTGTAGTTTAGTATAAAATGCTTCTTTCACAGACTCTTCTTTGTCATTAGTTGGTGCATAACATTGGATGACATTTACATGAATTTTCTTTTTAGCTGTTTTGAAAGAAGCTGTTATTATTCTGGGTCCAACAGCTTCCCATTCAATTAGTGCTTTCTGTGCTTCTTTAGATAACATAAGAGCTACCCCTTCACTGTGGTGTGAACTTTCGTCTTCATGTCCTGAGGACAGCACCAATTCACCTGTGATGAGTTTCTTCCTGTCTACCCCCTTCCACTTTGTTTCACACATTCCCAGAACCTCGATTTTGTATTCCCTCATTTCTGCTGCTACTTGCGCCACTTTCCCTTGTTCGTTTAATGTCCGAACATTCCAGGTGCCAAATCTGGAAGTTCTCCTAGAAGAAAGAAGGTTAGTCAGCAACACAGACTCCTTTCGGCTTTCTCTGTGTTGCATCATACGCCTCCCCCGCGAGAGGACCTTCCCCTGTCTTGGATGGCTGTGTTTTATTTTCTTTATTTGACTTGTCCATATTTGTTGAAGTTTTTTGTGGTTTAAATTTTTTTACAGGATGGTGTAACCGTCCCCATGCCCAACCCTCCTTAGTCGCTTTTTACGACATGCTTGGTAGGGGACAGTGTTACTATTCTTTGCTCCCCTTTCGGGCCCCGGTAACACACGGGTGCACAGAACCCCTGTCTACATATTATTATATCTTTAGCTCACGGTAATTTTAATTAATGTTATTTACAGCATCAACATTTATTAACAATGTTATACAGTAAAGCTACTAAAAACCATAGACCCAAGCAATATGAATAAAAATATAACTTAATACACAGTTTTGTACAAGATTGTGAATAAACCCGTTTTTTTTTTTGTTTCTTTCAATCACGATGTCCCACGGAACACCTACCGATCTCTCGTGGAACCCTGGTTGAGAAACGCTGCTTGAAACCATCTTGCACTATTCTGTATTAATGAGTAATTAACCCGTCAAGATTTTCCTTTGGCATAATTATATTGTACTATTTTTGCTGCTTGTCCCAATGATAGCATACATTCGCCTGTGGTCATTACATTCCATTACATTATATTTCAATTTCATTTCAGTTTAATTGGATCTTTGTAGTCCACTTTATCATAGCTTTTGGTCAATGGCCAATGGACCTTGAAAAGAAACATTGAAATGCTTGCGTCCACTTTAAATAGGTGTTCAATTTAGCTGTCACGGTGCTGTGCGCACAATTTGAATATTCTCCCGAAAAGGTAAAGGGAATTTTTTTTAATATTTGTGTCAGACGTTTCAGGGAGATAATTAATACAAAGTGTCCGAAAATGATCTTTACACCTTTGATACTAAATGAAATATTTACTAACATACACAGAGTTAGCAATCAAGGAAATTTAGACACAGAAAACCCAAACAGTTAAAATAGAAAATCAAAGTAACGAGTTGTAAACCTTGGTTGGACCTGTGTATTAGATTTTATTTGAATAAACCATTTGGTTTGGTTTTTTTTTTTTTTAGGACTATCTTCATTGCACACGGACAACGCCATCAGTGCTCCAATCTCCTCCCTTAGATTACACAAGGAGGATCTCAGCGCAGTGCACGAACTCGTAGCACCGGCGAGAATCCCAATGTGTGTATATAGGAATCACATATTCTATAAGTATTATTATGGTGGGTAGGTTTCCTAATTTTTAAATTTTGCTAGGCAGCGGCCTGATAAGCCTACTCTTTACGATTTCCAACTGCCGTGGGATTTTTAACGTGCGCAACTTGCACACGTGACCTTCTATTTTTTCGCCCTTATACGAGAAGGCTAGGCATCCGATCTCTCTACCCATGAGACCAGGGGGGAGTATGACGTAATTAGGACCACTGGGTCTGTCATGGAATATTCTAATCCACATATATAAATTATCAATTAAATATAAAGCCTAATAAATACATATAATAAAGAAAAGAGCAATGGTAAAATGACAGTGCTATCACAAAGAATGTACTCGAAATCCCCCTTGTTTTCTGCTTCGTCTGCAAATTGTAACGCTTTCACGTTGATAGTAAAGCTTACTGTATTATTACCCGCCTTCTTCAATGAAACGTGTGCTGTATTTCTTGGAAAAGCATTGAGACGTACTGCGTAATGACCTAAATTAACCCTAACATTAATTATACTGCGTTACCAAAACGAACGAACAGATGGACTAAAGGGATAAAAAGAGAAGGGAGAGGCAGAAAGCCGAACACTAAACCCGCTTCGCGCGATACACAATTACTACCATCACGCGTGTAAGTCTACATGCACTAATTTTTTTTCAGACGGACAGTGATAAAATACACTACCCTTTCCCAGAGTTAGGTTTATAAATCATAACAGACTCTTATTAGAAAAGACAACATTATATGGGTTTACGTTTGAACACATAACAGTACCCAGACAGCACATCTTCTAAACAGGAGATAGAAGAAATTGCATATTTTGAACGCAGCCACGTAGCTCCTTTAAATTAGTATTTTTGGGTTCCTTAGGGTTTGCTGACAAATAATATGTAAAACGTTACGCAAATAGTCCAGGAATTAATAAATTATACCCAAAATAAAATATTGGGGGTGCCTGACAGCATAAAATCATTTCTGCTCATAAGATTTTTTTTTTAACGTGTTTGAAAAAATTTACGTTACAGAAATAGCCTACAATGTAAACTTCAAATTGATTGGAGCGCAACAAATGAAAGCCTAACCACGATTGGTCGGGCTATAAATACTATCTTGGTTGTTAGGGGAGACGGGAAAAGATAACATTTTTTCAAACACTTGTCGAAACGTGGCTCATTGGCCAGTCTCGCTGATATACACACTTGGGAGCGTTAGTTCGAGACCACTAATTCAAATAAGCTTGATAAAGCGACAGTACGTTGAAGCCAGCTCACATTTTTGCTAAAATAAAAGCCTGGAACATAGGCAGAACGGAATTTGTGCCAGTTTGTGCCAGAATTCATTGCTAATCAACGTATCTGTGTTTATTTCCATGAAATTGTGGTAAGCTTGAACCATTCAGTATCTTTTAATGAAAAATTGAATGAGAATTGTTGATTTATGCCTGTATATATATGTGTAGTTCAGTGGCAAACGTGAGGTAAAGCCTATAATGCTCCAGCCTGAACAGAGGGTGTCGGAGAGAAGTAAAACGGCATGGAATGGCCAAATAGTACACTGACACCTGGATGATGGACTAGAAAGAAATAATGCTGGAAGTGCAGAGGCGTAGTAACCATTAAGAAGGGTAATACTGGAATAAAGTATTTCAAATGAAGCTGACTGTTGGCCTAACGCTCTGAACGCAATGTTTGTGCTGTATTGTGATCAGTGTAAAAGAGAATATAAATTAGTTATGAAGTAGAAGGTACATCCTTCTTGATTTCAGGGACAGTGGTCTTGATGGTACTGAGCAGCATCTGGTCAGAGATTTGCTGAATCCAGTGTCGGACAGCATACTCCTTGGTCCTTTTGGCTATCAGTGAGGTGTCTCCAGAGCCCAGAAGAGAATTCGAGCAGAGGAGTCCTCTCCTGCCGCCATCACTCAAGATAAGCAGAGTTGGCCAGCTGAGCTCAACATTATGTCCCCTCATCTTGAAATAACTTTATAAAAATACCATTCAGAGGGGAATTTACTTGTCTTAAAATCAGGAACTGTGAACATCTCCAATAATAGTCCCTAAAGACAAACTATTGAAGTCATGATGACCAATACCAACAGAGCTTGAACAAAACAAAACCAGTATTGCCTCATTTTACTACTACACAACTGACACACATAGAACATTTGTACTAATATATGTCACTACAATATTCATATTAAATACATTCTGTACATAACTTGTAATTTAAATTGATTGTGATTCCTGGTTCCCTTGTAGTTGAATCAGGACACATATTCATTCATGCCAGTAATGAATACATATTGTTATTTGAAAGTTCATCAGTGACTCTTTTAAGATATCTCTTAATAGATATAGATACCTTCACAGCTGATCTCAGTCAGTACACTAAGTTCCCTATAAGTATTTATAACTTCCCTCTGTTTTTATAGGGGGTTTTTATGTGTGTCTCTGATTTACTAAACACGTTATTTGTCTTTGTTGTGTGTGTTCCTTTGGATTAAATGATGAATAAGGACAACTGTAGTGAAATCGACAAGGGATAGTGGACTGACAGAGTTATAGATTACCCTTTAGATAAGGTGTAAATAGGAGATGGACTTGAGACAACCTGGAAGAAGATTTATTCAAATGATCTCTCTCTCCAAGCCTCAACTCACTTATGTCTGTCTAAGCATCTCCTGCTCTCTCTCTTTTCTCTTATCATACATAGAGATTATAGTAAAGAGCTAAAAATACAAATATGGATGGAAAGGTCGTGAACAGCGTATTAATAAAGGTGTAAACTTTATTAAAGAAGAAAAAGCATGGAATTAATGCATATCATCACAACAACATAAAATTACATCAATAATCATCAATAACCAAAATATGCAAAATACACCAACAACCACACACACACCACCATTCATAAAACCTGTAGAACACAGAGAGATGAAATAACTGAGTGTCAGTCCGTCCGCTTTCGGGACCATATGAAATAGCTCCAGTAAGTGGTTTTTTCGTACATATCCTCCATGGGTGATGGAATTAACCTGAATAAAATCACTGTATAGGCGCTATCATTGGTGATTCCTCCCTAATTGCGCGAGGCGGTCTGGAACTCTGTCCATAGATGGCTGCTCATACGTGCGAGGTTTTAAGTATCCAGAAAATACACCAGAAGAAGTCACTTGAGGACAAAAAAAGTCCCAGGCGCGCTTATCCGGCGCAAGGCTCCGCTTGGCTGTAAATCCTGTTTAAACTGGTTTGGCTGTGGTTTGCTGAGTGCCCTGTTTAGGCACAAAAAAGGCGGGTGATATGGAATTCTGCTATAGGCATGCTGGGCGGGTTTGATATTCTGGAAGCCGCGATGCTCTGGCTGGTAATCCAATAGGCGAGTAGAGAGCTACTACTGCATTTGGCGATTCCAGATTTTGCGTTGGCTCCGTTGCACTGCGTGAGCTTAACTTGGCGTTGACAAAAAAAAGGGGTTTTGATTCAGGAACGGGGTTGACGATTCGTTGCTAGATGTATTCAGAAACCCTCTAAGATCGAAGAGTATATGACTTTCTTCGCCCGACTGGAGTCTGCTCTAGCGATTCGGTCTCCCTGAAACTGAGACCCAAAAGAGACACCTTTTAACTTCAAGCAACGCTAAAATCACACTAACTTTATACAGAAAGTTTCGCTCCACTATGGGATTAAATTTATTGTAATTATTGCTATGATAGTTTAGGGCTGTCTTTAACCATGTCTCCTGTTCCTTAAAAATATCAATTATCAACACGCGCCCGCATAGGCTTAATATCTTTTGCACCCCCAGGTACCTGTCAGTAACTGTTCTGACAGCAACAATCTACTCCTCTTCTCCCAATCTCAACATACAGGAAACCTAACCTGTAGTTACAGTTAAATGAATATGCTTATTCATCTTACAACATTAAATGAATTTACATAAACAGATTACAGCATTTGACATTACACAAATAAATCGTATGTCCCCTTTGGAAAATATATTAGCATTCCACAAAATGAGTACAAAGAAAATGCAATGTTCTTGCTATAATAATACAGTTGTGGCTAGATCATAAGATATAATTATATCTATGCCTGGTGACTGCTTTCGGTGAAAGTTATAGACTAGTGTCTAGCCACACAAGTAAGCATAAAATGATCCTCCCTTGCCACTAGAAATATCTATCAAAAAGGAATAAGTGACTATCTCCTATAATCCAGAGTTATTACCTGCATCTCACTATTCAGTTTTAAAGTGAACAATCCACACCTGACATTATTTTACAGAAATGACAGTTAATTTTGCTGACTCTTAACCCAATGGTAAGCATTCGTGGACTGATTCTACGCCTAATATCTGTTATTGTAAGTTTAACATTTAACCCATGATAAACCGTAACAGTTTAAGCACCACTTAATAGGCCGTAGACAGCGCTACCTTATCACTGAATAAATTACTAGGAGAAGTCCTCAGAAATAAATTCACTTCCCTAACAGATATATATAAAAGCTAACATGAATATATCATATTATAATTATAAGATATGTCAACTCACCCCGAAAAATGACTAGAGATAGGCCTTAACATTCAGTTCTGTTGTTAAAGTGCCTTAATTCTCATGATGGTCCATCTCCGAGCCAGGAAAATTTACGAATGTCTTTGTCTATTAAAACCAGTCTACTCTTATAGATCACAAGGGACGCTCTCCCCGGACACCTGGCCTGCATATTTCTACAGAAGTTCGGCGAAAGACGTAATCTAGAGTAAGACAAAAGAAATCGTGCGAAAGTTCCCCAGGTAGAGAAATGCATAACATTATGCTCTATCTTGTCTAAGGGGCGAAAACCCAAAGACTGACCGCGGGTTTGTCTCCCCCTGTTTCCAGGATGCATAATATTATGATCCGAAGCAGCGTTCTGGAAGCCAAACACAGGGACCCTTTCGCTCGTGATCAAAGGCTTTAAACGTAAGAGATATTCCCCTGGTCAGACCAGGTGCGGCTTAGATAATATTATCGTTCGCTGACCGCTACAGGCCGGAACGTAACCAAACCTCGGGTGGGGTTTGAGAAGGTGAAAAAGTTTGGCCACGAAGGTAGAAAATGAAAGAAAAAGAAAATACAAAATGACGAGGAAAACCAGGACATTTAAAAAGTAATCAAATTATGGACAAGATGGTAAAATAGATTATCGGTCACGTGACAACCTGGACGGCTCCTGAGATAAACACTCTTTGGATGGGAAGGAGCGAAGCTCCTGACCGGGTTGGAAGGAAAGTCCTCAGGTTCCCCAGCCTCGCAATGACATGTCATTGGGCCGAAGGGTTGAAAGCCCAAGTGCCGCTGGTTAAGGAAAAAAACAAACAAAAACAAAAACAAAAACTGTAGAAAGTATCCTTACGTCTGGAGCATTAGGTGTTATACGAGCCTCATCTGGATATAGCTGATGATGGATACGTGGGGAATCCATGGCTGGCTTCATCCGTTTCCCCAGCCAAAGTGTTAGGCTCGTCAACTGGAGTGAGGCAAAATAATAGAGTATGAAAAAGAATCAAGGTTATTGCACACAATAAACACTTAATCAAAATATGTGTACTCAGTAGACATTTACTGGTGCAGGGTGGTAGCGTGGCCTTCTCCAACTCAGTTGATGGAGAAACTGTATGGAAAAGCCTGAGACGGGCTATGAGCTTTATGAGAGTGATAGATGTGATTATTTGAGATCGAACGAAGAAGAAGACGAAGAAGATGATGAAGAAGAAAAACAAAATATGCCAAGTCATCGTATTGCGTGCAATCAGCTGAAGGTTTTTTTACGTCTTCTTCCTAATTTGTATTTATACCTCAAGCACCTTTTCACACTTTTCTATGTGGTATTCGGTCCGTTTCTATGTCAATGCTATGAGGATTCCAGAAAAAGCATGTCTGTTAATGCTGTCTGTAGGTTTTGTCAATATATGTCTACTCGATGTCCAAATTCTTCTTTTATGATCTCAGTAAGTTTCCTCAATATGTGTCTAATCTTTCGCCAGCTTCTTGTGATCGTTTGTTCCACTGGCACTTGTCTGTTTCTTGTCATCATTTCCACATTGGGGATCTTGTCATCTCATTTCAATCCATTTATTATATGCTAGCACCCATATAGCTTCTTTGCTGTTATTTTTCTCGTTCCCCACGTGTCCGAACCTTGCAATAAGACTGACATGAAAACTGAGTTAAAGACTGTGTTCTGTTTGGCTTTGCTTTCTTGTGATTTTCATGTATGGCCAGTGCAATGAAAGCTCCTCTTACCTTCTGTATCATAATTTTAAAATCACTGTCTGTTCCTCCAACTTGGTCTAAAGTGATGTTAAGATGTGTATATACATGATTCTGCATCTTGTAGGGATATTTCTTCAAGCATTCTCATTATCGTTGACTTTTCCAGTTGCATTTTCAGACCCACTTGCCATTACGTCTCACTAAATATTTACATTTAGTTTTGCATCTAGTTACGGTCATAGTACAGAAGAGCAGGGTCGTCGACAAACTAGTCATCTGGTTACAGTCAAATTACAGAAGAGCAAGGTCGTCGACAAAGTAGTCATCTGGTTACGGTCAAAGGACAGAAGAGCTAGATCGTCGACAAAGTAGTCATCTGGTTTACGGCCATAGGACAGAAGAGCAAGGTCGTCGTAGTCATTGTCACGTGAGACCCAACGGCCTATATTTTGTTGGCCAGGATATCACTTTTCTGTATGTTTGTTGTTCCTCCGAAATTTCTTTTATTACTTCGAACATGACAATAAAGATGTTTAGTGATATGTTTTTTTAAATAGAATAGGGAACCAGACTGGAACCTAATCACAAGGAAGACGGCCGATAGGATAAGAAGGCGCTCTATCTGGTTAACTTTACACCCCAAGTTAGAAGAGGAACGACTAAGTAAGTAAGATATAGCATGTGTTTTTTAAAATTATAACACGTGTTTTATTAATGTGCATTAAACATCTACAAACTTGCAGACATACAAACGCTGTTGTTGTAGTAATTCTGGTTCCTCCAGCAGCTCCAACTATCAACACCGGGGTGCCGGTGCTATCAACCACAATTGTAGGAGCCATGGAAGATAGGGGCCGCTTGCCTGGCTTGATGAAGTTGGAAGGGGAAGGTTTCACGCCGAAGCTGTTGGAAACTCCAGGAATTGAGAAATCATCCATCATGTTATTGTAGATGATACCTGTAGTGCCGCCGACAACATTAGATCCAAAACTTAAGAAGAAAAATAACATATCGAAATAATACTTGTATCTCTCTTACACGTGGCTGTGTTACCAAGATAGATCGTCAATGTTATATAACTCGAGTAGCTACATGAAGCATTTTGCAGTGAATACTCTACAGTTCAGTGACATATCATTATACCTGTTCATCTCATCTAGCCTCTCAATCATTTCCTTTCAAGCTTTGGACGCATGCAGATACTGATGGTTCAGAAAAACACGCAATTGAGATGGGGGAGGGGGCGGGGGCTGGCATTCTCATTACATTAAAGAATAGAATCTGCTCTATGGCAATCGCCACTGGGAAATACTACACTAACATCAATGCTGAAGCAGAAGCCCTGAAACAGGCAGCGGAAACTCTTATTGCAAAGCACATGCAGAAAAACAGATATTAATCTTTACAGATGCCCTCTCAGAAGTAACAGCCCTACAGAGCCACCATGCTAAAGGACTGAAAGATCTGATAAGCTCACTTGAAAGCCGGGCCCAAGGCTTCAACAAGTGCAATGTCCAATAGATACCAGCTCATTGCAACATTGCAGGCAACAAGGAAGCAGACAAACTTGGTAAGGAAAAAACGAGAGCTACAACAAAATGATATAGGGACAATTTATGAAATTGCAAACACAACTATAAACACAACTATAAACACAACTATAAACACAACTATAAAAGCCATATTCAAGTCCAAATGGGAAAGAAAACACACAGGCCCATAAAAATAGTATGGCTATCATCAGCTATCTACGCGAGACCAGGGCAACATTTTCCGGCAACGAACTGGACAGATTGAGGTACCATCTGTACTACAGGTACACAATTTCTACAACACATCACTGAATCTGTGACAGCAGCCCACTAACAGCCGAACATCTGATGCAGCCTTGCCAAACATAGAGCAATGAATGGAGTATCATATGGCCAACAACCTACTTCTCTGCAGAAACACTTTTTGGAGATGTCAGGGCCTTGAGCTGACTACTGCCTTTATTAAAGTCATCAATGTGGAAATCTGAGGGCGAATGAGGAAAGAAGACGAAGAATACATTTCAACAGACGTGACAAGCGCTTGACCAGTAAGTTTCGGCTACGCTTTCATGTAGGTGTCATCCGCCAAAGGCTATTCAATGTTTCCGATATCCGTGTCACGTCTGTCTCACAACCCAATCTCAACGAGTTATTTCGTCACCATTTCTCTTACCATTGTGATTCTAGAACAAGGATTGTCTTGTAATACCGTGATCTGGTTTTCTAAATGTGTGATGTATCCAACGTCTAAGTTTTGTCATCATCCGCAATGAGCTATGGTTTTCAAGACAGTAAATGTCAAGGTATACACGATACTTGCAATCTCAACAGACAAAAATATTATTTGTTATATTAATGTCTATAACCCAATGTAGGGAGTAATTTCTTGTCTTATCAGTGAAAACAATATTTTTAGAGAGGTATTTGACTAAAATATACTTTTTGATTTTGCTGAAACATACTTTCTATATGTTCCCGTTGGCTGAAAGATACTTTTAATATGCTGTAGTTGTCAAATACTTTTTAGGTGTCGTAGTTGACTGAAACATACTTTTCGTATATTGTAGTTGACAGAAACATACTTTATAGATGTCGTAGTTGACTGAAACATACTTTTTCGATGTCATAGTTGACTGAAACATACTTTATAGATGTCGTAGTTGGTTGAAACACATTTTTTTATGTCGTAGCTGGTTAAAACATAATTTTTAGATGCATTAGGTGCCTGAAAATTAAGGTTAGGTGTCGTAGCTGAATGAAACATACATATCTTCCGATTGGCAGAGTGGTTAGAGTGCTGGTCTCTCGCTGCAAAAGTGCCGGGTTTGATTCTCAGTACCGACACGCTCCAGTCTAAATAGCTATAAATGGATTCCTGACTTTGCTTTTGAGTTAGGGAAGGAAAAATCAGCTAAGAAGGTAACTGGTCATCCCACCTCTCGATGCTGGACCTATTATAGTGAACTCTCTAACATTTCACTCTCTACGGCAGTATCTGTTATGGGACTACTTTCACCTTTCTGAAACGTTCATTTTATGCTGTAGGTGGCTGAAACATACTTTATAAATGCTGTATGTGGCTGAAACATTCTTTTTATGTTGTAGGTGGCTGAAACATACTTTTTAAATGTTGTAGGTGCTGGCTGAAACACTCTTTTTAAATGTTGTTGGTGGCTGAAACATATTTTTAAAATGTTGTAGGTGGCTGAAATATTCTTTTTATGTCGTAGGTGGCTGAAACATACTTTTTAAATGTTGTAGGTGGCTGAAACATTCTTTTTATGTTGTGGCTGGCTGAAATATTCTTTGTAAATGTTGTAGGTGGCTGAAACATACTTTTTAAATGTTGTAGGTGGCTGAAACATACTTTTTAAATGTTGTAGGTGGCTGAAACATTGTTTTTACGTTGTAGGTGGCTGAAACATACTTTTTAAATGTTGTAGGTGGCTGAAACATTCTTTTTATGTTGTAGGTGGCTGAAACATACTTTTTAAATGTTGTAGGTGGCTGAAACATACTTTTTAAATGTTGTAGGTGGCTGAAACATACTTTTTAAATATTGTAGGTGGCTAAATATTCTTTTTATGTTGTAGCTGGCTAAAACGTACTTTTTTATGTCGTTGTTGGTCGAAATATATATACCTTTATATTGTAGCTTGCTGAAAAATACGTTTTAGATGTCATAGTTGGCTAAAACATGTTTTGTAGATGTCATCGTTGGTTGAAACATAATTTTTAGATGTCGTAGTGGCTAGAATATACGTTTTCTATGTTTTTGCAGACTAAAACATATTTTTTGGTGTTGTAATTGCCTGAAACATACTGTTTAAATATACCTAGCTGCCCGAAATATACTTTCAACATGATGTAGTTTGTTGAAACATACGTTTTAAATGTCAAACATGGAAGAAACACACCCTTACATATGCAGTTTGTCGACTTCTTAGTTCCATTATCTTCATCTTAAATCGAAGTGTGCAGCTTGGATCTGCTAGATCCATTTCGAAAGAATACTGTCACTCATTGGCGCAGTTTCGTCTTCTGATTATTTCTTCTTTTTTGGCTTTTTGTCAAACGGCGGACTTGTTGCATCTCTGTTGTCATATATATTTATAAGTATTCAGGTAGGCCGTATTAACAGGCACGTAACTGTATGAGAATGTCTGCAAAGACAATGCAAGGAAGTGCCTACTAAAAATAATTAAATTAACGAACTACAAGAGCAAAGAAAGTTAACCACACAAAAAAGGGAGACAAAAACACTGGGATGAAGTGGGCCTATTCTGCCATCGTCTTTTACCTTTTTCATCATCGCTCTCATTTTAATTCTCCCCCATCTTTGCGATGTCATCATTCTGTAACGTGATCGTTCATAATCACACCTTTTATTTAATTGTTGCTTTAATATTTTTCATCTTGGCGCTTTGACGAAGCGTTATTGTTCAGAACATCTTGCGTCGTTACATTCTATTGTCACTCGATTGGCTATTGCAACATTGGCGATACTAGAATTCGTTTGAGAACATAATCTTCTGTTTAAACAAACCTGTGTCCGCTCATTTTGTTACAATAGCATGTCCACAGGAGTGGTTGAAAACAAAGGACTTGCGAGACTAAGCCACCTGGGATACAAAGTTGGTAGGGTTTTGATAGGGGCATAGAAGCAAAAATCTCTTTTGTCTGAGAAACAGTTTTGTTTTAATCACCTGACATCAGGCATGTAGTCGAAGACTTTGTTGTGAGAGTACACCAATCTTTCAAAGATTGACAGGGTCTGTCATCGCGGTGCCACAATAGGCGTCCCGCCCGGTATAACTACGAGATCATTGGGGCTCATCACGGAAAACTGTACAACAAGCATAAAGAACACAAAATATTAGAAAAATATCCGGTACCGGTAATTAAAATGAAGGAAGGGTTTTAAAATATCTACTGTGTTAAAAGAACGACGCAATGACACGTCTTCATGAGCAGTGCCACCAGCCCACAGTAACCGGTTTTTGGGATCGAAACGTGGTAGCCTTACACTCAAGTCTACCCAGCTGTTAAAATGGACTTCTGACTCCACTCTCGAGATATGGAAAGCAAAGGTTGCCAGGAAGGAACAGGTCACACCACACCTCATTAAAAAAGCTGAACTGAGTATGACAAAGTCTTTAACTCTTCACTCCCATGCCGCAGTTTCTGCTATTGGACTTACGTGTACCTTTTACCTTAAACTTTACTGCACCTTGTACGTACTTGGAGGTTTGTGAAGAAACACAATGAGAAAAGGCGTATTTCCTCTCAGGCATTTTCGTACGATGTGAGTAATAAGATGTTATGCACGAGGCAGGATAACATCCGCATGTAAAACAAATTGTAATATAGAAACCGCCAATACAGAAACGTATTAATGCCTACGTGCAAGTTGAGGTGGTATATCTTTGCTCTATTAGAATTAAAAAGGGAAATAAAGAAACATTATCGGTTACTTACAAAAGATTTATTGTCGACGTTACTGACACAGCATCACCATTTGGTGCTAGAACGGACAACTGTGAGGTTCCATGATCTTCATGTACTTGAAAGTGTGGTTTATACTCGCGCCATGGAAAAGTCCTGGAGTCGGAAATCAGAAGTCGTATCATCTCACCTTGTTCTGTTGATGTGACGTTGGCTACAAGCTACGCAAAAAACAACAATAAAAAATAATAAAAATTAGAGAAGTAATTGTAATTCTTTGAAGGTAAAGGCAGGTAAAGGATCCGGTTACAAGCCCATTGAGGCATATTGGGAATATGGTGTTAGGTCCATATTTTCTTGACCCTCGGCACACTAGGGGTGGTGTGGTCAGTATCGCGCTGGCCGCCTTAACCTTCCCAGATTTACTCTCGCACCAAATTCATGAGGTTGGGTCTACCCCGGAGCCGTCTGCGGTCTAAACAAATCCCACTTCAACTGGGGATCAAACCATGGACCACCAAGCTAGGAAACCAGTGCACTAACCACTGCGCTCTACGGCACCCAATTCTTTTAAGATTTCCACTTAAATACCACATTGTTGGTGGTGCTTACGCATGTAATGTTATATCACCAAGTCTTCCTATAATATTGTTAAATACTGACAGATATACCCTTTTATTAGTTATTTTTCTACAAACATATTCAACAAGCCCAGTGTTGTTCACGGGGGTCTATAATGAGAAAATAAGGAATATCACTACTTCTCCTTCAGGCAATGCCTACATGGCTACTAATATGCGGTTGTGCGGGGGGCTGGCAATCCCAACTTGCAAAGCAAATTGTTACAGAAACCACAACTACAAGAACCTATGAATGCTTTGTGCAGGCTTCCTCAAAGAATGCCAGCTGTAGTGGTGGCTCCATGTTCCAGAGGTATCAAACAGAAAAATTCTAGTGATTATGATGATGATAATGATGATGATGATTATGATATTCAACAAAGGTTTTGACATGTTGAGAAAACGAATTCTTGCCAATTAACAGCAAGGGACAACATCTTAAATATAGAAGCGGATAAGAAAAGGAGCTGCCGAGGAAACGATTGACAAAGATATGGCAGTCATCGTAATGGAAAAACTTCATCACAACACACCAAGTCTTCATCACTGCGCTTAATTCGAAGAAGGTAATAAATTGGCAGTTTGGCGTGTCACTAACTTTCCCCCTTTTCCTAATACAGCGGCAGACAACCCATGAGCCGTGGGAAAGTTTCTTTTAGACATACTTAGCTCTCTAAAAATCTACATTGATAAACGTATGTCCTTTCGTTTAAAGTATTTGGAATTAGGTATAAGTGCCAGGAAAAGTATTAAATAGGATATCTTTGAGATATTAAAAGAGTCCATAGACAAGAAAATGAGAGATGAACAAACAGGTTTTCTACAAAACAGATCCTGTACAGACCAGATAGCCACTTTGAGAATAATAGTTGAACAAAGTCTGGAATGGAATTCACCACTATACACCGGATTTGTGAACTACGAAAAGGCATTTGACAGTGTAGACAGAGAATCACTTTGGAAATTGATGAGGCATTATGGAGTTCCCCTGAAGATCGTTAATTTAATAAAGAAAACATATGAAGACATGACATGCAGAGTTCTTCACGAAGGACAGCTTACAGAACCGTTTGGGATAAGAACAGAAGGGCGACAGGGATGCCTCTTGTCTCCATTTCTTTTCTTACTACCGTGTTTCCCCGAAAATAAGACCTACCCCGAAAATAAGCCCTATAGTGCGTTTCAAAAAGATTGGTCGACGATTGACTTCAAATATCTCTATATTCCGTGCACTGATAACCATGATTTTTTGCATGTAGTCTTATATTTTCAATGTCCCAAAGGTTTTATAAAATTAAATGTTGCAGGTAGTGTTCTTTTCTTGCAACGGCTAATTCCTTTGATCTTTTTTAACGAAGTAATTATTTTGTCCTGGAAGAAAATAATTTACCGTAAATGAAGGAAGTTGCATATTTTCGGCATAGGCGTCTATACCGAATGTTAGAGGGGTTTGTTAACTGATTACTACGTGAGGTCCTTTTTTTTTATTTCTTCGAAATATTTGAGAGAATAATAACGCCTATTCGTTGTAAATGTTACTTTTTATACTAAAACGTGAGTGGATGCATGAAGAGGTGAAAGTACTGTGTATTTTAAAAATAGTAGTGAAATCGTGGAGATAAAAAGTAAATGAATTGGTTTACATTTACACATAGATGGAGGAGAAAACATATAAAACATATAAGGTATTTACACACTTATTCTGAGTCAGACGAGTCTAACATATTGATGATTATTCTCGGCTGAACGAACGACAGTCCATCTTTTTTCCAATAGTCATTTTCCTCTTTTAAGACATGGTCTTCACATTTACACCAATAATCTTTGTTTATCTGCGAGAGGGCGGCATATGTTAGTTCTTTCATATTGCATAGTTTGAAAGTTTTATTTTCAGCTGCCACCTGTCCTTTAACTTTTGCCCAAACGAGTTCAATTGGGTTTAAATGTGAATGATATGGTGGCAGTCTCAAACACATATGACCGTGCTGTTGAATCAACTTGTCTATGTGGAATATCTTGGTCTTTTATGATTTCTTAACAAGGGACAGTAATTCAGGTTTCAGAAACCCCTCGTTAAATGGAATGTCTTATTTTCTAAGCCAAATCTTTATAGCATCTTTTGTACTCAAAGATGTCGGGATTTTGTCTTCTGCCAAGGCGTTGTGGTATGATGCGTTGTCCATTATCAGACAGGATGGTCTGTCTAGGGACGGAAGAAGAGTATTTTCAATCCACTCTCTAAATATGTTACCGTTTATCTCGGTATGGTAGTCCCGGTTGTCCGTATAATTGGAAGTGAAAATAAGTTCAGCATTTTTCACTAGCCCATTATGTCTGCTGCCTGCATGTGCTATTATCAGACGTTGTCCTTTTCCACTGGGTACACATCTTTTAATCGTTCCATCTGATAACTGCCATTCCTTTTCACTTGTGTGGTGTGCATTGATCCAAGTTTCATCCACATACACAATATCATAATCTTGATTACGCATTTCCCGTACTTCACGTAAAAATTTCCTTCTCATAGATACTAATTGCGGCTTTTGCAGATGACGTTTCTTCCACAAGCGTACTTCCTTAATGTAAAGCCAATGCTTCTAACAGTTCTCCATAATGTTGATTTCGACACATCAATGTCATTGTGTGTTCTCAGCCGAATTTTCAGTTTTCTTAGTGTCACAGTGTCTTTGGAATTGAACATTCTGCAATTCTCTCTTCTAATCACATCCCTGTCAAAACTATCTACTACTTCCTTTCTTCCTTGCGTCCTGGTATTGATTGAACTGAAAATTCCATTAGCTTTGAGTAATTGATGAAATGAGCGTTTACTTAAACCCAAAGCGTGAATAGTTCTCTTTTCAGGATTTGAGAGACTCCGATACAGTTTACCACGCTTAGCTTCTCTGCAGAAATATTTTTACATCTTCACTGCCATTGTATGCAGTGTAAAGAACTTGACTTTCATACCCATTGTATTACAGACCTAGAATACCGCAAGATACGCCTTTGCACTGAAATATACAATCAGTAGAACGGTAACTGAACGCACCGGAAGGATCAATGTAATGTTCAAAACAGTGAGATAGTGAGCTGAAACACTGGGAAAATGACGTGAAATGCGTTCAAGATGTTAAATCGAAATAGCTCACAAATATGAAGGGGTAAGCCTTCTCAATACATGGTTGGACTAGGAGGTGGTCGATTTTGTATACTTTAAATAAAGAAAATTTAAAACCATAAGTTTGTTAACGAGGAAAAAAATGTCCCCCTCGGGACATAGCGATCATTAGGTCATATGCAAAGTTGCAACAATTACGATCAAGTGGTTGCAGAGATATTGAATATTAAACAGCGGCAAACTTTGTGGAACACACTATAGCACGATTTTTCAGGATGCTTTTAATATAAGCCCTACCCCGAAAATAAGCCCTAGTGCCCAACCCCGAAAATAAGCCCTAGTGCATTTCCCCGAAAATAAGCCCTAGTGCATTTCGTCAGCTAGAATGAGAGACTTGTTGCCGAATGGCCAGTCGGAGTACAGACGCCACTAGTGCGCACTTGATAATGAACGGATGTGGTTCATAATTCAATACGTCACTCGTGTGAAAAAAAGATGCAGAATTTTGGCGCCAGCAATTTCTCGTCGCTTTTGTGTGTGCCATCGTTCTTAAGTCTCATAATTTTTCTTGCCACACCTGTCTCGTAAGTCTTCAATTAACACTTGATTTAATGGTAGACTTAAGGGAATAATATTTTGACACCCAGACAAGATGAGTGCAAAAAGAAAGAGCTATTCCGTCGATTACAAGAAAGGAATCGTTGAAGACTCCCGGGGCAAGAATCGTACGGCTTTCTGCAAAGAGAAGAAGCTTGATCACCGAATGGTCCGAAAATGGCGAGCAGAGTACGATAACCTCAGTCAACAGGTGGAAGAAGGAAATGCTAAGAAGCGGCATTGTGGATCAGGTCGGCAGCCATTATTTACTGAACTGGAAGACATCATATGTGAATGGATTGCTGACAGGAGAGCAAAGACTTTGGTTGTGCGCAGGGCTGATATTCAAGCATTTGCCCTTGCAATGGCACCACATTTAGAAATATCCCCAGAAGAATTCAAAGCATCACAAAACTGGCTGGATGGCTTCCTTCAGCGATATAAACTGTCTCTAAGAAAATCGACAACACTGTTCAAGCTGGAAGATACTGAAGTTATTAAACGTGCACTTGCATTCAAGTACTTTGTTGATGGCATCGACTTTTCTAAATACCAACTCTCCAACATGATTGCCATGGATGAAACTGCAGTGTTTATTGGCCTAGGATCTCAAACGACAATTGATCAGACGAGTTCCTCGTCAATCTACATTTCGTCCACTGGTTACTGTAGTGACTTCTAAATACAATATCTAAATTAGTATATAACAACATAGGGCATAAAGGCAAAGATAAGAAAGTACAAAAGAATTTTCTGCTAGAACGGTTGGTATCGCCTACGCCTTCAGATTATTATTTGCTAACGAATAGCCGAACAAAACGGTACCCAATTTTTCAAATTCGTCCTTGACATATAGGCTAGGAGAGTACAGATTTATTCAAATGATCTCTCTCTCCAAGCCTCAACTCACTTTTACTGTCTAAGCATCTCCTGCTCTCACTCTTTTCTCTTATCAAACATAGAGATTATAGTAAAGAGCTAAACAAGTTTAATTATGGATGAAAAGGGTCGGGAACAGCGCATTAATAAATGTGTAAACTTTATTAAAGAAGAAAAGCATGGAATTAATGCATATCATCATACACAGCATAAATTACACCAATAATCAAAATATTCATCAATAGTCATAAATAATCATCAATAACCACCAATAATGCAAATACACACCCACAAACACACACACCACCAACACTCATAAAAAACCTGTAGAACGCGGAGAAAATAACTAAGCTGTCCGACAGAGGGTCCGCTTTCGGGGACCAAAGGCGCTAGCTCCAGAAAGTGTCTTACCGATAAATATCCTTCAAGATGACTGAAGTGAAATACCAACCTTTCCTTGTCGGGCTAAACGTTGGTGACCCCTAATTGCGCGAGGGAACACTGGAAGACGTTGCTTATCTCCTGCTGACCAAATAAACGAACTGAGCGACAGCCTGTAAGCTTTTTCGTTGGACCAAAGGTGCTAGCTCCAGAAAGTGTCTTACGGATAAATATCCTTCAAGATGAATGAAGTGAAATACCCAACTTTCCTTGTAGGTGCTATACGTTGGTGACCGCTACTTGCGTGAGGGGGGCTGGAACTCTGTCCATAGATGGCTGCTCATACGTGCGAGGTTTTAAGTATCCAGAAAATACACCAGAAGAAGTCACTTGAGGACAAAGAGTCCCAGGCGCGCTTATCCGGCGCTAGGCTCTGCTTGGCTGTAAATCCTGTTTAAACTGGTTTGGCTGTGGTTTGCTGAGTGCCCCGTTTAGGCACAAAAAGGCGGGTGATATGGAATTCTGCTATAGGCATGCTGGGCGGTTTTGATATTCTGGAAGCCGCAATGCTCTGGCTGGTAATCCAATAGGCGAGTAGAGAACTACTACTGCATTTGGTGATTCCAGATTTCGCGTTGGCTCCGTTGCACTGCGTGAGCTTAACTTGGCGTTGACAAAAAGGGGTTTTGATTCAGGAACGGGGTTGACGATTCGTTGCTAGATGTATACAGAAACCCTCTAGATCGAAGAGTATATGACTTTCTTCGCCTGACTGGAGTCTGCTCTAGCGGTTCGGTCTCCCTGGAACTGAGACCCAAAAAAAAGACACACTTAACTTCAAGCAACGACAAAATCAATCTAATGTTTTATAACCTAGTCATGCTCCGCTCCTTCCATTCTATCAATTATAGCATGTGCCCGCATAGGCTTAATATCTTTTGTACACCCATGTACCTGTCATTAAATGTTCTGACAGCAAAAACCTACTCTTCTTCTCCCAATCTCAACATACAGGAAACCTAACCTGTAGTTACATTTAAATGAATATGCTTATTCATCTTACAACATTAAATGAATTTACATAAACAGATTACAGCATTTGACATTACACAAATAAATCGTATGTCCCCTTGGGGAAATATATTAGCATTCCACAAAATGAGTACATAGAAAAGGCAATGTTCTTGCTATAATAATACAGTTGTGGCTAAATCATAAGATATAATTATATCTATGCCTGGTGACTGCTTTCAGTGAAAGTTATAGACTAGTGCCTAGCCACACAAGTAAGCATAAAATGATTCTCCCTTGCCACTAGAAATATCTATCAGAAAGGAATAAGTGACTATCTCCTATAATCCAGAGTTATTACCTGCATCTCACTATTCAGTTTTAAGTGAACAATCCACACCTGACATTATCTTACAGAAATGACAGTTAATTTAGCCTATTCTTAACCCATGATAAGCATCTGTGGACTGATTCTGCCTAGTATCTGTTATTATAAGTTTAACATTTAACCCATGATAAACCGTAACAGTTTAAGCACCCTTACTGAGGCCGTAGACAACGCTACCTTATCACTGAATAAAATTACTAGGAGAAATCCTCAAAAATGAATTCACTTTCCTAACAGATATATATATATATATAAAGCTAACATGAATATAATATAATAATTATAAGATATGTCAACTCACCCCGAAAATGACTAGAACATAGGCAAACACATTCTACGAATGTCTTTGTCTTATTAAACCCGTCTACTCTTATAGATTACCAGGACGCTCCCCCCGGACACCTGGCCTGCATATTTCTACAGATGTATCGGCGTAATGCGTAATCAAGAGAGTAAGACAAAGGTTATTCTAGAGACATCAGAAGTCAACAACCGCAAGAAAATTTCCTCAGGTAGAGAAATGCATAATATTATGAGGGCTCTTGCGTTCTAAAGGGGCAAAACCCGGAGACTGACCGCGATTGTTATCTCCCCCTGAAACAGATCAAACTCGTTACCCAGGCCTCAAAGGGTACCAGCCGCTCGTGATCAAACGTTTTAAAGCGACCAGAGAAATTCCCCTGGACGGACCAGGCGCGTGTTGTAATATTGCCGCTACGCTGACCGTTTCTGACCAGTGGGGGATTTCTACTGAAAGCCAGAACGTAACCAAACGCGGGTGGGGTTTGAACAGGTGAAAAATGAAAGATAGAAAAGAAGAATACAAATGTCTAGGAAAACAGAACATTAAAAAAGTTAATAACATATGGAACGAAATGGTAAAATAAATTATCGGTCACGTGACACTGACCTTTGAATAAACATAAATAACCTAGTAACGTAGGGGAAGTTTGAATGATATTTCTTGAAAACAGACTGTTTGCACTGTAAAATTAATAGAGATTGGCTAACTGAATCGATATTGTCAGAATAAGCGTTAGGGGGGACGCCATTTCTAGAAAACTTTCAACAGTGATAGATGAGATCAGGCTGTGCTTTAAAATACAAGTTCTAAGCAGCTTGGACAATAAAACAGATCGAAACTGTGTCAGTCATCGTCTCTGTGTATATTTCATTGAAAATTGTGGTAAGATTGACATTTATTAACATGTATGTTATATAAAAATTGAATGTGAAATAATAATATATGTCTGTACATGAGTGGGTCTAAATCGACCATGAGGCAAAGCCTAAAGATTGATCCACCATGCGATAGACTAACAGAGAGGTGTAAAACTACAAGAATATGTATGATTGTCATAAAGGAGCATAACACCTATCCTATTATATGGAAGAGGTTACAGCTGGAATTGCAGTGGCGTTGTAACTATTAGGGAAAGGAATACTGGTGTACATTGTCACATCAAAAGAAAATGGTGGCATAGATTTGTATAAGGATGTGATCCTTTTGTTTGTTTGTAATGTACATGTCCTTAACTGTGGATTATTAGTGTATGCTAGATATTACGAAGGATGCATACCTTCACATTTCAGAGGTCATGGGTACTGACGTTAATGTGGTACCAAACGCTTGAAAACTGATTGATTCAGGACTCTGCCTGTGTACTGCGACCCCATGCTAGTAGCCATTGCCTATCAAATAGGGAACAGATTGTCAAGCGAGCAGACGAAAGGTTCAACCTATATTCTACTGCCAAGTTAAGTTCTCGTTCGGCACCTGAAAGCTCAACTACCGAACTTTAAAAGAACTATATAATGACAGTGAATAAAACTGGGACAAATATTTAATAGTTCCACAAGTGACAAAATAGAAACAAACATTTTTAAAAGGATATGATTTAAAACAACAACCTAGTGGTACGACCAGTATTACCTTAAAGTAGGAGGACACTACAGACGTATATTAGAAAAATATTTTATATATATGGACAAAGGATTTATTGTGCTATTTGACTGATGTAAATGATTATTTTGATTTCACTTTTAAATTGTCAATCCTGATTCAAAATAAATTTGAATCAGGATAATAAAACTGTAAAAATTATATTTACACAAAATTCAACCACAGTCTTAAATAAGATAGCCTTTTAGGGTGTCGTTTGTATGTTATTGTGGTAGTACTGTGTGCTGTTGTGAATAATAAACTATTTGTTTGTATGTTTGATGATTATTGTACATTACACTCTACATTCATAACCCTAGACACAACACGAAGTCATTTAATATACTAATATAAATACATTTTGAATGAGATAAAAAGGTGGTAGTGGAAAGGTACCCTGAAAAGTTCACAATATTATTGGGTATATTCAGCGACCTTCATAGCTAATCTCATTTAATACAAATATAATAATACCTACAACAATTCATAACATCAAATCCACCACAGTTACGAAAGTGCACGTGTTACCTGTATTTTGGCAGTTTATCTGGATGGAAGGAAAGCCCCACCTCTAATCATCACTAAGGGCAAGAAAGATAACATTGAATGTGTTCCAGGCATTTATGTTCTTGAAACCGAAAAAGCCTGGTGCACACAAGCAATTATAAGGAAGTGGGTCGATTTAATGCTGCCTCTTGTTTTCCGAGGTGGTCAACGAGGTCTGCTAGTCTGGGATTCAGCCAGCACTCACCGCGCTAAAGACATGAAGAACTTCCTTGCAGAGAGAAGAATAGATCAAATAATGATTCCCGCAGGAATGACTTCTTATCTCCAGACTCTTGATATTGCAATAAACAAGCCATTCAAGGACCATTTGCGCATAGAAATCAACGACTACATTGAAATAAGAATGGAGAGAAATCAACGTGGAAACTTTGTGAAGCCTAGTTTGCAGGAGGTCGTGACTTGTGTGAAGAATTCATGGGATAAAATCACTGACAGCTGTGTTACCAATGCAATACGAGCAGGCGACATGGACAATAAATGCTCATTTAATGAAAGCTTTATTGCTGGACATGAGAGAATGGGGCCAATGGTTCTACAGGAAATGGAGTCGCAAGAAATTCAGGCCGGAATTCGGGATTTGGAGACTTATGACGATGTTCTAGAAGAAGATGGCATGACTGTATTTGAATAAATGTAGAATTTTGTACATGAATAAATGTAGATTTGTGTATCTTTTAATATAAGCCCTACCCCGAACATAAGCCCTAGTGCATTTTTTGAAGCAAAAATTAATATAAGACCCGGTCTTATTTTCGGAGAAACACGGTAGCAATAGACTGGGTTATGAGAACATCAACAACACACAACAGAAATGGAATCCAGTGGACTCTGACTAAGCAGTTGGATGATCTGGATTTTGCAGATGACTTGGCTCTTCTGTCCCATAACCGTAATCAGATGCAGGACAAATTGAAAACACTCGATGAGAGGTCACAGCAATTGGGTCTGAAAATACACAGGAAAAAGACAGAGATAATGAGAATAAATGCATGGATTGAAAACAGGGTTGAACTTGAAGAAGCACCAATACAAGATGTAGAAACGTACACATATCTTGGCAGCAATATAGACAAAGTTGGAGGGACAGACAGTGATATCAAAATAAGAATACAAAAAGCAAGAGGAGCTTTCATTGCATTGGGAAATATATGGAGATCAAGAGAAATCGGATCCAACACGAAAATAAGAATCTTCAACTCAAATGTGAAGTCAGTCCTATTGTATGGCTCTGAGACATGGAGAACAACAAAGACAACAACCAAAAAAGCTACAGACTTTCATAAATGGGTGCTTGCGTAGAATAGAGGGATTAAAATGGTATGATAAGGTTACCAACGTGGAATTGATGACAAGAACTAGACAAGTGCCAGTGGAACAAGAGATGAGAAGAAGACGATGGCGATGGATAGGACACACACTGAGGAAGCCTGTTGATAGCATTACAAAGCAGTCCTTGTTCTGGAACCCCCAGGGCAAGAGAGGCAGAGGTAGACCAAGAAGTACATGGAGAAGAGAGCCGGAAACCGAGATGAAAATGATAAGGAGAACGTGGAAAGAACTTGAGATGATGGCACGTGACAGGAGGACTTGGCATGTGTTTGTTGAAGGCCTATGCTCCTTTGGGAGCGGAGGGTTATAGATAGATAGATAGATAGATAGATAGATAGATAGATAGATAGATAGATAGATAGATAGATAGATAGATAGATAGATAGATAGATAGATAGATAGATAGATAGATAGATAGATAGATAGATAGATAGATAGATAGGGACGGCCTATATCTAACTTTTATCTCTACCAGAAGATCAATTTCCTGCACCTCCATCACCAGAGCGGTGACAAAGTTGTGACGGTACGCTCTATTCGTTCATCCATTTTTTCTGACCATCCTTTTACCATCTCTCTTTTTCGCTCCTTATTTAAAGACTAGAGTAAAAAATCCCGTTATATGACAGGAATTAAATTAAAAAACACCAATACTTAATAGCATTTTTATTTTTCAAATACTTGTGGAAAAATAATGTTAGGTGCGAACATCAGATTGTTCATCAGAAAAGCACCTTGATTGTCTGTTGTTTTAATCGGCCGAAAAGTTCATAACATCACTGGGAACTTCAGATACTATTTTATTGGAACTATAATCGATTTTTTGCTCACCTGGAAGTTTTGTTATAATTTCTCTATTCAGTTCTAAAGCCTCCTTGTTCTTGGTGCACAAAATTACTCGTTGGAGGAAATAAACGTCCGTAAACATTAAGTGTGGGTATTTATACATCTCTAAATACTTGTATACAAAAAAGCATTTTAAAACAATTTTGCTGCAATGGTCTCTTTATCAGATACAATTCACTTACGTGGTGACAGAATAAGTATCAACATTGTCTTCCATTTTTTTAAATTCCCGTATTAAAAACCAATATACAGTAGAACTCCATTTATCCGAACCCCAATTATCCGAACATCCAATTATCCGAACACTTTTTCCAGAAAAAAAAAAAAAAAAATCAGATGCCACAGTCATGTTAGACTAAAATTCTGAATCTTTTGATGCGGCAAACTTCAAATGTGTGCGAACAATTTGTAGAGAATGGGATGGGCTAATGGTCGGTCGCTTACGTACAGGAAGTCAGTTAGATCATAAAGTCAGTTAATATCTGGTTTACCAATCCAGTGTACGTTTGCGTTCTAGGTAGAACACTGGCTAAACAGACAGTTCATCTTAAAATAATTGTTTCTGCTACTACAGCAGAATAATTTTGGTGTACAAGTATTTCTCTGTGCGATATGGCATCTTCCAGTAGGCCTAAAGCATATAAAAGGAACCGCAATGTTTTGTCAATTGAAACGAAAACAGAAATTATCAAGAGACTAGGACAAGGTGAAACTGTGTCTTCACTTGCGAGGATTTTCAATGTTGGGAAAGCTACCGTCTCTGACATCAAAAGTAACAAGGATAAAATTATGAGTTTTGCATCGAAATTTGATAGTGAAAATGGGTGGAAGAAACGTAAAACCATGAGAAATGCGAAAGATGTGAAATTGGAAGAGGCTTTGTATATATGGTTTGTGCAAAGAAGAAGCAAAGGGAAACCTATCTCTGGTTCTCTGTTGTGTGAAAAGGCACTTCAGTTCAACAATCAACTTGACGGTCCTCCTGACTTTAAGGCTAGCCAGGGATGGTTAAGAAACTTTAAATCTCGTCATGGCATACGAGAATTGGAGATTCAAGGGGAATCTTTATCTAGCGATGCAACTGCCGCTAAAAATTTTAAAGAAACATTCTTGGCTTTTTTGGAAGAAGAAGGTTATTCACTCGATGATGTGTATAATGCCGTTGAGACTGGCTTATACTGGAAATCATGGCCTCAAAAATCACTTGCATCTCAGCGCGAAGCAGCTGCCCCTGGGTTTAAAAAGTGCAAAGAGAGAGTAACAATTTTGGTAGCCGCGAATGCCAGTGGAAGTCATCGTTTACCGGTGCTAATGATCGGCAAAGCCAAAAAACCACGTTGTTTAAAGAATGTGACATGTCTCCCATTGTGTTACAAAGCCCAGAAGAGTGCTTGGATGAATAGTGAAATATTTCTTGATTGGTATACAAATCAGTTCATCCCAAATGTGAAGAGGTTGAGAGAACAAGAAAAGAAAACTGGAAAAGTAATTCTTCTACTGGACAATGCACCATCTCATCCAGAGACGGATACATTGAATGCAGTTGATGCAAATTTTAAAGTAATTTTTCTACCTTCCAATGTAACAGCACTGATTCAACCAATGGATCAGGGTGTTATAGCAAAGCTTAAAAAGATGTACAAGAAGGAAGTCCTGCGTCGTTTATTGTTGGCTGAAGATGAAGAAAGTGTGGTGGCGTTTTCCAAAAAGCTTAATCTCAAAGACTGCTGCTATATGTTAGCTGATGCTTGGACCACCCTGTCACAAGATAATCTCAACAAGGCTTGGAGTAGATTGCTTGGGAAAAAAGGAGGAAATGAAACTACTGCAGTGGACACAAATGATGATTGTATAAATGAAGTTGTGGAACTGTTTCAAGCAATGCCCGGATTTTCGGACTGTGACAAAGATGATGCACACATGTGGCTAGAAGATGATAATGATTCTGGTTTTCAGTTTTTGAATGACGAAGAAATTTTGTCTTTTGTGCAAGAAGAAAACCAAATACATGTAGTGACCGATGATGAAGACTCCTCAGAAGTACATGATGTACTTGTAGATTATGAAGAAAAACCAAAACGTCGACCAAGTCCTGAAGAGGCCTTTATAGCACTAGAAACAGCGATGGCTTGGTACGAGCAAGAAGATGACAGCTGTCCTACACAGCTTCTGCTGTTGAAGAGAATGCGGGACTTAGCAGCCAAAAGGAGACTATCCAGTTTGGTGCAAAAGAGGATTCCTCATTATTTTAAATAGTGGGCTACATCTGTGCAAGTACATATATACGTAAGTTGCGCCTGGTTTTGAATCGTTTGTAATGTTATTTTGAAAACATTTCTCTTTCTTAACAAAAATAATTAATACAAGTAGTACATGCACTGCAGTGTAATAAAAGATTTTGGTGATACAGTGATCTAATACAGTGTGGGTATTATTATTACAGTACAAGTAAATATGTTTTATAGTGTATTTTCCTTGTGATGGTTAATTATTTTTAGAAATATGTGTACATGTACTCGATACATTATGTAATCCAATTATCCGAACATTTGATTATCCGAACGATGCTCGGTCCCATGGGGTTCGGATAAATGGAGTTCTACTGTATTTGTTTTGCATCCGATGTTAAACAAAGTCTGAACATGCACGCCGTTCACATGGCGCATGCACATCAACCTTTGCGTACTTTTCTTTGGTGAGTGTTCCTATTTTGGGGAGCGTTACGAACGGAAAGAATGACAGAATAAGCTGGAACACTATATATACATGACTAACGTAAAAGCCCGTCATAAGTCGGGAATTAAATTCAAAAGCACCAATACCTAACGGCAATATTATTTATTCAAAAGTATTAAAAAACAAAATATTTGTATTACATCTGATGTTACATTGCGACATTATATCGCTTTGCCAATTCTTTAAAATGGTACGTGGACAGTAACCACACATCACAGACTATCAAAATCTACACGGAGGAAGTTCGAATGGGCGAATTCAAAACTGTCGATTATAATTAAACATCAAGAAAAAGAAAAACAAATCAAAGGGTGTTTTAGCTTAACATGACAGAAGAGCATCTTAATTTTCTGTTGTTTTAATCTGGTACAACTTAAATCATAGATCTCCGCATCGTCCTGTCTCCAGTTCATGTACTGTTTATCAGTTGTGTTGTTGACTTCTTTCCATACAGTATAATCAACCTGTTCATGCACACCGTCATTTGCGCATTCTTCTTTGGTAAGTGTTACTATTCTCAGGAGAGTACATAAAAAGGGAAACAATACAATTAATGTCTAACTTTCTACCAAAGTTGCATCCCTTAGTGTTACGCACTGACAGAAAAAGCTGGGATTTTATATATATATGATATAGGAAAGGATGATAATTATCTTTTTTGTCGCGTGTACGCTCCCTTGAGATAACATTATATTTCATGGCTCGACCACTCCTGGCATGTTTATGTGTTAATTGTGAAAAGTCATTGATTATGACTCAATGACTTTTCACAATTAAGGAAACAACAGCAAATGGATTGATTTGCCGTTGCCCTATAGACGCCAATAGGCGTGATGGGAAACAATGGCAAAGAAAACCTATCTGCTGTTGCCCTAAGACGCCACTAGGCGTAATGGCCACTGACTGCTTTGACGGTCGGTGGCTAAGGACGGAAGAAGAAGAAGAAGAAGAAGTGAAAAGTCAGGTCGGCGAAGCGACAATAGAGTTGGGGGATTAATCACACGGTCTCTTATTATAAACAGAGACGTGGGACTGGCGTTTTTGTCAGATAACGAGGTAATTATTTTAAGGTTTGGCACGACAGTAGAATTACCTATTTGTTTCCGCCCAGGTAGAAAGATGAGACGGGAAATATTAGAGAATTTTGAAAGGGATAATAGTTCAAAAGTTAACTTGTTTGTTTATCTGTCTGGGGTGAAAATACTGAGCGGATCATTTGCAGCAATCTTTTCCTGCGATACAGGTAATTAGCGAAAACTATCCACCTTTTTCAAATAACAACCTCAATCCAAATGATAAAAGATGCATAGGCGAGAGTAGATTGAGAGATTCTAATGCAGGACGCGATTAATGCTAATATTAGCTTTTGTAAAATTAAAAGTGTTAGAATTCAGTAAAAGCATATAAATATTTACTATTCATAAGAATCTTCCTTAAATGATAAAGCTATGATTTGTAGAATATGAAATATCAGTAGCTTCACATGGGAAGACCGCATCTCTACGGCTGCTGTAAGCACTTTCAACTATTTGTGCAAAAGAAGAGAACTGGCAAGTAAGTCATCTTCTCCCTTGACCTATACTATGCTCCTAGGGAATGAGAATGCAGCTCGAAATGTATCCCTTCCACTTCAAGATTACTTTAAACTACTTAACATTGAAAATACATTCAATAACTTCAAGTATAAAATTAAATCAGGATATTCTAATGATTAATTTAATATGATTAAGAAATAAACGATATCTGGCATAATTTACACCAAAAATTTCACAGTGTGATTCGGTAAAGACAAATTAGTGTCTGTAAATAGTTCGTGTCATCTCACACAAATTTCTAAATTTTGTGGTATGTCCTCTCTTCTTCATCTTCTTTGATCCTTAGCCGCAGACTGTCAAAACAGTCAGTGGCCATCACGCCTGGTGGCGTCTTGTAGGGCAGTAACAAATTGCTTCCACTTTGCTCAGTCGGTAGCCATCCATCGTACAGTGCCCCAACTCTGGTTTATTCTTTGCATCTCAACCTCCATAGTTCTCCGCCAAGTTGTTTTTGGTCGGCCTCTCTTTTGCTTTCCCTTGGGGGTCCATAGCATAGCTGTTCTTGTAATGGCATCAGGGTCCCTTCTGAGGACGTGGCGAACCCAATTCCAGCGTCTGCCAGCTACGATGGTGTGCATGCCCTCTTGGTTACTCCGAATCAGTAGTTCTTGGTTGGTGATGATATTCGGCCAAAAGATTCGGTGAATTTTCCTTAGGCACACTGTGTGGAAAGAGGACAGTTTCGACATTTCCTGTCTTAGGTGGACTTAAATGATATTACGTGGATAAGACTCCTGGTCCTCTTAGTCACAATGCTGAGGCCAGGTAGCATTGATGGACCACTGTTTCACGTGTTACCCACTGGTTCAACTGGTTGTGACTCCTGGTCCTCGAAGTGACAATGCTGAGGCCAAGTAGCAGTTATGGTCCACTGTTCACATTCCGCCTTGTTTTAGCGTTAGGTGGTACACATTGATCGAACCCTCAGTTATGTAGACTGCAGCTGTTAAGAAGCTTAATTGGGCACAACGGCAGTATTACTTCTTTCTCGTATCACGTTATAGTGGCTTTCAATGACTAGCAATAAGATCTCAGCTCACTGGATACTATTGATAGTTTTGTCGACAAGTTTTATGACGTATGACTGACTTCAAATCGAAGCGTTCTTATATATACGACTTCCTGGCGTATTGGAGACATGCGCAGGCAGTTTCTTTCGTCAAAACAATTTTTACAGAGATTCCGCTGGTTTGTGCTAATTTGGCAACAAAGTTTACAATATCTCAAACATAAAATCACATATTTATTTGAAACTGTTATTCCAGAATGTACTAGTGGTTGTAGTCTATATTCCTAAATTATGATCTGATTCCAAGCGATCTTTACCGAAATAATTCAAACAAACATGACCCATATAATAAAATATTACGATACGGTGATGCCTGAATTCCTCGGGTCTGTCCGTAGTTTCAGTGTTTCACCCACCAGCGAAGGGAAGTAAATGTCACAGAAAAGAGGAAGAGATCCGTCCACAGAGAATGTCGCCGATCATATCATGACATTATGCATATATGTATTTGATCATATACAACTTACTAAAATGTTCGTATTATAAATATGTACACCATGATATCATCATCCACTCCTTGCTCCCGATGGAACATGGGGTCATCTCTGCTGTTGGTTCCTTGTGAGGAAACCCACACGAAGCTGTCACCAGCTCTTACAGCGGTGGTTCATGTATACATCAACTGGGTTAACTCTGTTTATAAACGGGAAGAAAGGGAGTTCTAGATTGTTCGAGGAATGTTTTCTTGTTAAATTAGAAATTAAGATTTAATCAGTTCGTTTTGAAACGTGACAGAGTGCGTATCTTATCAAGAGTTAGTCCTCGAGTTAGAAGAAACAGCCTAGTTGGCTGTACATATGTGTCAACATATTATCCTACTCGTGAAGCTATTTTGCCACTCATGTGATGTGACATGTTCAGTAAGGAGAGAGATGTTAGAGATTCGTTGGTTTGTGAGGACTGAACATTTCCGAACACTAGGTATGTGTTGTATAAGCCTGTAGTTTGAAGTATCGAGTATAATAAACTGATGATGAACAGAACAGTAGCCATATGCCGTCTAGTGTAAAAGAGACTACACTGTTATCTCTCAATCGTGCGCCTGGTTTAACAATATGACTGGGCTATAGGTAGACGTTTAGTTCGTCTATTATTGACGATTAGTACAAACACGTCGACATGGCTACAAAACAGGTCAAGCGATCAGGTAAACCAGGAAGAGTGACAAGATAACCTCGATCAATGAAAACGTACACAACAGATAATTGAAGAAAGAACATGAAAAGGGATGATCGAGTTACCTGACGAAGAGAATTGAAGACAAGAAAAAGAAGATGAACAACTTTCGTCACACATGAGATGCTGGGGTACCTCGATTTTAAGTGCCGATGGGTGAGGCCTAGTCAGAAATTTCTCTAGATTTAAAATTATTTTTTCTCCCCTCAGTCACATAGGGATCTACAAATTCATCCACAAAAACTTTAAAACACAATGAGTACTTTATGAGAAACTGCTCCCAGCTTTCTGCACTATTGCATTGGAGCGATCGCACTAGAGACTAGAGAAAACAATAAGCTCTGACTATAGCTGCAAACATACGTACTTGGCGAATCAACATCTATGATCAGCATTATCGATAAATCAGGATTGTACCAACCCTTTCCATTTCCTCGACAAATTCTGGAGTTTCTCCATCAGGACAACCAAGCCTGGACCTGACAGAATAAGCGTGTTTGAAGGCTTCCAGGTGGCGATGGTATGTCAACACCGTCTTCTCCTTCCCTACCAGGTCATCTTGCGTCATGTTGTAACCTTTTACAGAAATAAACTACAAGTTATTCAATTTATAGCAGCAGAATTTAAACACGAACAAGGACATGTTTTAACAACATAAAAGATATTCTTACTTACTTATTCGTTTTTCTTCTGCCGTGAGGTGTAGCGGTTTGTAAGAAAGAGCGCCATACTATTCTGTCTTCCTCCTGGCTTGGTTCCGTTCTAGTCCTCGGTCCTTCAAAGATTGTCTAATGTTGTCCTCCCAGCGGACTTTGGGTCGTCCTGGAGGTCTGGATCCCTGGCTCTTAGTTTCCCATGCTTGTCGTGGTAGCCGATCTTCTCCCATTCTGCAGACATGGCCAACGGTCTCAGCTGGGACTGTTCTACTTGGGTCAGCAGGGGTTGGGTTTTTAGGCCTTGACGTATCGTCTGGTTGCGGACCATGTCTCTTCTTGTTACTTCAACCACCTTCCCCAGATACCTCATTTCTGAGGTTTGGATCTGGCTTTTGTGGGTTGTAGTCATTGCCCGTGACTCGCATCCATACGTCAAGACTGGGACATAGGTGGAGCGGTAAACAGCCATCTTCGTCTTCTTACCAACTTCTCTTTTGCTGAGGAATCCTCGATTTATGGCTTGAAAAAGTCTCCACGCTGCTGCTCTTCGGGTAGTCTTCTTTGATGCCCCTCTTCCGGTCTATGACAGCTCCAAGGTATTTGAAGTAGTCGATCTGCTCCAGGACTTGTTCTCCCCGCTTAATCTGATGTCTTCTTTCCTCTCGTGATATCACCATGGTTTTTGTTTTCGAGCTGCTTATGATCACCCCTCTCTTCTCCAGCTCTTCCTTCCAGACTTGCAGGTTGCATTGAAGATGTGCCTCTGATTTTGCAATCAGGCCATCATCATCAACAAATGCCAGCTCTGAAATACAGACCTGTCTCATCTTCCAGTACCCCACTGAATACTTTCCTGTCCTCTCCTTACGTGCCTTGATGACATCGTCCACGAGGGGTATGAAAAGATAAGGTGACAGGATATCACCTTGCGTTACACTAGTGGTGGTCCTGAACTCTTCTGACTTATGTATTGCCGTCCTCACATAATTTCTGCAAGACTTGTAGAAGCTCTGTATAGCATGAATCAGAGGTGATGGAATGTTCTTCTTTGCCAAACACTCCCAGAGTTTGTTCCAGGGGACCTTGTCAAATGCCTTTTCCAGATCTAAGAAGCAAAGATGGATCTCACTCTTAAAACTCAAGAGCCTTTTCACTCAATCATAAAAGATATTCATGAATATTAACTTTAGGAAAAAAAAATTGTTTCTGAAAGGACGCTGCCGTAGAAGGAAAAAATGACAGCAAGTGAAACAGTTTAACTGTATGCATTCACAAACTTTTAGCTCCACAAGAAGCAAAGACTTTTAAGTGTAAGCAACACATTTCTTTATTGTGCCATCCGCTCCAAGTCTTTCTACGTCTTCCTATCCCTATTTTGTCTGTAAATTTCCTTCTACGCATGTGGATTCCAGAACGAGAACCGCCCTGTAACAGTATCAAATAGTTTTTCTCAGTGAATGACCTACCCGACGCCGGCATCGTTTTCTCACCTCATGTTTCATTATATTTGCCTGGTTCTTCCCATCACTTTTCTATTGGTGACGTTGTCTTACATTTTCAATCTTTTTAATATGCTCAATTATTTAATTATTGTTTTGTTCTCCATGTTTCTAAGCTAATTTAAAATGTAGGTAACCTACTTACCACAAAAATATTTATTTGATGTGGGATTCCAGTATACACATATTAGGATCCTCGCTGGTGCTATGGAGTTCGTGCACTGTGCCGAGATCCTCCTTGTGTGATCTAAGGGAAAGGATCGAAGCACTGATTGATTTGTCCGTGTGCAATGAAGATGGTACTTAAAACCAAATAAAACCAAGCCATACAATAAGACGGCCTTGACATCTGCGTTGGTAACTGTTACCTTTGTGTTCAGCACGATTTCTTTTGCTTTATAATTTATGTGATAATGATCGCTCCTCTTATCTATTGTATTTTTATTTTGATGTCACTGTCATTTGGATGTCACTGTCTTTTGGATCCAACACTGTCTATTTTACTACTAAGATATATGGCTGAGTCCACTAATTCTGCACCAGAAGTTATACGCGTATAATGCATAATACACTCTGGAATATCGCTACTACACGTAAATGCACAATAAAGTTGTCATTGATGCATATTTTATAATGGGTGTAAAAGGGCCGAAACTATGGTCTTCTTCTTCTTCTTCCTCGTTCGCCCTGAAAAGGACGGTGGTTGCGTTGTGTCTGTTTACGCCGTAGCAGTGATATCTGCACCTTTCGGTCGACACATCCGACTTCAGCACGGCATTTTTTAAGGACCGGGTTTGCCTTCCCATTTCGATCCGTACTCGCTCAGCCAGACTGCACTGCTGCAGACTGTTTCCAGGACCACCACGTGGAGGTGGAGTACGGTCTTGACCAGCTCTGGTTCGCTGGTCCTGATGCAAGCAGTCAAGCTATGGGTCGCTGACTGCATTCACTATTGCTGCATCTTTGGGTCCCGAATGGTCTGACAACGTCCCCCTACCTCTTACTGTATGAAATACTCTATATAAATGTTGTCATGTTACACTGCTCTAGTGAGTCTGTCGTCGCATAGATTTTCTACACATAGCAAACTCATTGTGTTCCTATATTTTATACACGGACTGTTAGTTTTTTCGGCTACAAAAAATGTATACGTATATTTAGCTTGGAGGGTGAGGGTATCCTAACGTGTGTAGTAATTGATTGAAACTAAACTTTTACTTTGAATGTGTCACGAAATGACCCTGCTCTTCATTTTATCGTGTTCTACCTGTCCTTTTCTCTGTATTGTGCATTCTTTACCACTATTTCTCTCATAAAGGAACGCTGTGTTATTTTCGCATGATCTAACCTGGATCGAGATAACGTTAACAGCCCAGCTGGGAGCAAACAGTTAAATCTGCTTTGTCTAACCGAAGTATATTAAACTAGACTACGTTTGTTTGGCGACTCTCACCGCGGAGAAAACTTGTAGGGTATGCGCGAAAAGTCCCATATAATGAAGCACGAGTTTAGACCCGTTTTCTTCTGAATCAAGTCGACACCTTCAGACAAGCTAGGACCAAAGAAAAGCAGGGTTTCATAAATAGGAATAGACCAAGTATTCAGAATCTTCTGAAATTAACCAGCAAGAAAACTCGACTTTATAATACTTAAAACCACGAAGTGCTCGGCACCTAAATACAGGATAATAGTGGGATTATAATTAAAGTAATACTCGACTTGAACTGCCTCAAAACTTGTGGCCCGACATTATTTGGAAGTCTTCCTCTGCTGGATGTCTGTAAATTACAACCCCGTACAGGGTAAGGTGTATTATATACAATTTTTTCACTTTATATTTTACATTTGACATGTTTAACTCGTTGGTGGTTGCACAAGTTCATACGAGGCTGGCAACCTCAGCATATGAAAACCATCACAGCAAGCGCAGGTGACGTCTTCGTGCGGGTTCTCACACAGGAAACCAAAAGCAGAGTTAGCCCCAGTCCCCAAGTGTAGCAGGAAGTAGATGATGATGATATCATGGTGTATATATTTATTATATTAACATTTGAATAAGTTCACGTGTATATTTAAACACGCTTAAATCATGCAAAAGCCGCTTTCCGCTGTCCAGCCTCACGTTTGTCGTCAGTTTACCTGACGTAACGATGGTTTCTCATTCTATCCACTGAGTTTATCATTGATGCTCACAGAGGGTAAAATTACTGAGAAAATAGGAGGGTCGGCAGAACGGACAGCAAGGAAGGCGCAGAGACATTTTTTCTTCTAAAGCGTGTGGTACAAACTGTTAACCATTTTGAGTAAAGAAACACTCAATATTTCAATTCACTAAGAAACACTCAATATTTCAATTCACTATCATCATTTATTTATTTACTCATGTTAAACAATAATTGATTATTAAATTTATTAAATGTATCTACAAATTAAAAGTTAATTTAATTATTACAGACAGAAGTGCACTCGTATGAATCAGTTATCTTAAATATAAATGCAACAGAGCTACTAAAGTAATATTTTATTGAATAATTACGTTGGGGGCTCAGAAACGAGCTCATACATCTTCATCTTCATAGAAGGGGCGGGCTAATGCAATGTTCACTAATGCGTTGATAAATTCAACGTTTGCTTGATTTCTGAAAAATCTTATGAAGACTCCCTAGAAGCACCTTCTATTTACAACTCTGCCAAGAGTAATCTTAGCGAAGGTAGATACATTTAAAGACCCTCATTGTATACTCTAAAATTTGGCTATTGTATTAAAATCCCTGCAGAGCAGGGGAGGTGATTCCGTGGCAGAATGGAACAACTGTTAATACGACTGGACAGGTAAGGGGTGCTTTTCTCAGCATGGCTGAATCTTTAATGCGTGTTCATACCGTAACATGCTGTTTTACCAACTAGTTTGTTATTAATTAACCTTGCAACGATTAAGAGACAAAAAGTGTAAATTAATAAATAAAATAAGACAAAAGAAAATCAAGGACAAGTGACCACGAACACAGGTAAATGACGGAAATATCTGTAAAGAGTTAAAACACACCTGGCTATTTGAGACTAAGTGGCTGTCTCGCTACTTGTTGTCAGAGTTTTATAACGGTGTCATCATTACTTTAATAATTACCATCAAAAGTCGAACCTACTGGTGAAGGTGATTAGGTATCTCCACAACTTTGTAGTATTTATGTTAAGCATGACTATATTTAAAGGTACAGGAGTCACGTAAAGGTGAAATACAGCTTTAGAATTTTGTGCACAAACCTGATAAGATGTTGAGAATATACAGCATGACAACGCCACCTGACGGTAGTGGTGGAGAATACACAGTTAGATTATCATTGAGACGAAGACGAAGGGGTTCTATTACATGGGCTTGGTATGTTGCAAAGTCCTCTTTAGTAATTATTCCACCTGGAAGAAAGTTTTAATGTCAAAAGATCGGTTAAAGGTTAGATAAAAATGTATGGAAAAATCTTGTTACATGTCTCAATAGTATCACTCTAATGTACAGTAGGGCCCGCTCATACGGTGGGTGAGGTTACAGACCGCAGCAGAAAAGCGGAAATCGGCAAAAAGCAGAATATAGTAATTTTTTTTTTTTTTAATGTAGCAAACGCATATAAAATCATAATAGCATGCTTACACTATCATTTATTAAGCGTACAATATCGCTGAGATGTAAAAAAAAAAAACGATACGAAAGTGAAAGGAATATACAGCATTTAAAATAAAAGGCTTAAAAATCCTCTTTTTATCATTTTTACGCTTCGATGTCTATGTAACGTATAAAAATAATAATACATTACAAGGGGATTGACATAAGTCTTGGGCCTGACCATGAAGGACATTTCACAGAGAGCTGAAATTTTGTATAGTGTTTATTCCTTTTCAATATAGCCACCGTCTGAACTGACACACTTCTGCCATCTCTGCTTGACCTTGAAAAGACCTTGGGAGTAGAATACCCTATTTCTCACACTAAACCAGTCATCACATGCCAGTATAACCTCTTCATCGCTGTCAAAATGATTTCCTTTTAGCTGTTATTTAAGATTTGGGAACAGAAAAAAGTCTGATGGAGCCAAATCTGGAGAATATGGTGGGTGTGGAAGAATTTCAATATTCAAATCGTTGGCTGCTAGTTGCACAAGCCGTGCTTTGTGCGAGGGCGCGTTGTCTTGAAGCAAAGGAAGATTTTGAGTTCGCGTTATCCCTCGTTTCCTGGTCACAACCTTTCTTAGTTTGCTGAGAAGATCTGCATAGTATTGTCCATTAACTGTGTTGCCACGAGGCAGATAATCTTTCAAAAGGACACCTTTGCCGTCCCAAAAAACAGTCAGCATCACTTTTGCTGCAGATTTCTGCGCCCTCGGCTTGACAGGTGTTGGGGAGCCCGGGGTGTTCCATTGCATGCTGGCAATTTTGGATTTGGGGTCATAATGGTGTACCCAAGTCTCATCTACTGTCACCATGGTCTCCAAAAAATTTTTTGACTGATACTTTTTGAGCAACTGTTGACAGCAATTTACCCTCGTTTGCTTCTGTTCACGTGTCAACAGTCGCTGAACCCAGCGTGCACACACTTTTCTCATGTTCAGTCTGTTGTGTAAAATTCTATAAACTGTTCTTTCATTTAGTTTCACTCTACTAGCTATCTCCACAATTGTCATTTTTCGATCCTGGTCAATGATTTTCTTCACTCTTGTTGCATTCATCGTTGCACTCTGAGGCTGGTCTACCAGATCTTGGCAGATCAGCAAAATTTGAGCGGCCGCACTTAAACTGTTGACACCAGTTTTTTACCGAAGTATATGAAGGACAAGAATCACGAAACACTGGTTCCATCTCCCTGTGTATTTCTGTAGGTGTTTTTCCCTGAAACATCAGAAATTTTATCACAGCTCTGGCCTCTTTCTTTTCCATTGTTTTGTCAAATCTTTGGAGCAGCAGATCCGGTCAATAGGGTACATTGCGCCGTGCACCGTAGCGGGAAAACCCATTGAAAAAACAAACGCGTACTTCACACATTCAGTGCAAATATGATGAACTTTAAATGTGCCAAGTTTCATCTTCCTCCTGTGATTCCTTCATGGTCAGGCCCAAGACTTATGTCAATCCCCTTATATATATATACACACACACACACATGTATATATATATATATATATATATATATATATATATATATATATATATATATATATATATATATATATTTATATATCTATATATATATATATATATATATATATATATATATATATATATATATACTTTATACTTTATGAAAAGTTTGTAAAATTGCTAGAATACAGAGAGACGCTGAGCGTTAAAGTGCTGTAGACAGACTGAATTACCGACAATAAAATGGCGTCGAAGCCATTCTCGGTCTCAGCTGCTGAGCGCACCATAATGAAAAACACCGAAAGAGCAGAACAAGCGCTGAACATAATGAACCATATATATAATTCAAAACTGCCGTATTAACGGAGCGCCGAAAAACTGGGCCTTACTGTATTTCCTAACAATCTAATTTGCGTATAAATAAACCTAATAATCGTGGTAGTAAGTAGCAACATTACGAACGCCATCTCATTGAAAATTCTAGAAACCGTTAATCTTATATACACCCGACGATCTAATAGTACTATTTGCTGTGAGGTTAAAAGGCACTTAGGTAAACTGGCATTTGTCACAATCACATGATTACAATTATTCTCGCTGCTAATGTATTTAACATTTTTGGGGAACCCTGACAATAAAATGAAAAGTTAGACTCCTTTAGAGGAACTGGAAACCTGCCTGGGAAGTAACATCGGCAAAATGAAAGGGAAAAAAAGGGTGACAACTAAAGATGTTAATGCAAAAATAATAAAGCCAGAGTTGTCTAAACTTGTTCTCACTAATATGGAACTAATATTTAGATTTAGACTATAGGTAAAGGTAAGCTTGTAGCACATGCTGTCGCAAGGGAGTGAAGTGTTACAGACTTGCACTATGCAAGATCCAGTTAATTGAAATGCAGTGATCAGTTGCCTTCCTTGCTGCCTTTGCCTTCCCTAACTCAAGAGCCGAGTCAGGTGACCAGTAACAGCTGAAGCATGAAGATACCAAGTTTCGATCCCAGGACTTTATAAATTTGCTGCGACAGACAAGCACTCAAAAATTAACTAACAGATGAACTAGACAATATAATTAATATTGAAATATAGTTTTGTGATTGACGTTCAGATAAGCAGACAAGTAAAATTAGCACTGACATTTAAATTGCTTAATAGTTACTATTTAAATAAACCTGACAATCTAAATTGTTTAGAATCAGAATTCTTTTCACTAACACTTGTTGTTTAACTAGGACTCCTGAGCTACTCGCTCTTTGGCAGCCAATACCAAACTGAAGACTCCTTATATTATCTACACTGTAGATCTAGGCTTTTCCTGTGGCATTTCCTGCCTTTCTGAAATGTGCTGAGTTGAAGTCATGAGCTCCAGTTCCTCTAGCTGGGCTTGCATGCAATGGATCATCACGTCTGGTCCCAAGCTAGGATGAAGATGCGCATGGCATATTGTGCATTCCCCACCATCCAAGGGGGCTCTCCAAATATGCAGAGCTAAAATACTATGCTCCGGTTCTGGGCTATCCAAAGGAATTGTGACGTTCTGCACAGAGCCACGTCTCAGCTCCATGCCAATCATGGGTCCATAATGAGACCCTTCTGCATGCAGTCAGCCAGATAAAAGCCAGAGTTACTTCTGGAGGCTGAAGTGACTCCTCGATGCTCAGTGTACAATGCTAGGTTCTCAACACGTTTCACCACAAGGGGATCCGTGGATGATTTAAATGGTCAATGAGGGTGTAATTAACCTCACACACAGAAGTTTAATTCCACATCTGTATAATATAGCATTGTGCTTATCTGCGGTCATATAAGGATGACTCCAGATATGTCTTCATGTATTTCATTAACACTTTAATGAAACAAGCAATATTTAGCCAAACCAGATGTGATGCTACACTGTAATTCTGACTTTTAACAGGCCCGATTCTGTGGTTCTATTTTTAGTTTCACCATGTCTCTTCTCTCTGTAATTATATGGGGTTTGCCTTGTTTCTTCTCATGTGAATATATCGTGTTTGGGGATTTTTGAGTAGGTAATTTAAACGGGTTCGTTTTATATTGGTAGGTTTATTTTACTCTCGGCCAGTTTTACTTTCTTCTGATTTTTCGCGATTCCCGTAAATTTCATTGTTTACGAAAATCGATATTTTCGGGTACGCGGTATGACGTGTCCGGAAGCACGCGGCCGTCAGGTAACGTGACGCAATTTTAAGCCACGCGGGTTTCGCGATGATGCGTAGGAGTGGTCCCGGGGTGTATAAATAGCCAGTTAGAACTGTGGGCAAATCTCTTGAAGAAATCTTGCCTGCCGTCAGACTACGTCGATTTATCGTTCTCCACTGTGGGAAAAACCAGCGATAATCGGTATGTAACTTTTTATTAATCGTTTTTTCTTCTTAGTGGGTTTTTGAGAATTTTGCCCGTAGTTAATTTCTTCGGGGACATTAAAACTTAAAGTTTTAAACGATAGTGCCATCCATTATCAATTTTGAAGAACGACGTAAACGCAACAGTGTGCTTATTCTTTCTATGATTTTGGCAGTAGATAGGAGTGTGTAAAGTTGTGAGAAACACGTGTGCCCATATTTGTAGAATGTTGGGGAAACCCCCATTTATTCCTGTATATTTTCTAATGTAATTTTATTGGGAAATCCTTGGTGTGTACGTTAATTTTTCTGAGCCTTAGATGTGAGGAATGCAGTGAGATTTATGTTATCAGTGAATTATACGGCTTGGGGAAATAAATCATTCCTACAGCGAGGTTTACCTTAAATTGGAGTAAGCCAGGAAACTTGTGTTAATGTTAAAAGGAGGCTACGGAATTTAGGACAAAGGAATTCCCTAGTTGTAAAGGTTGGGACACGTGATCGGCCATGCGTAACGGCCATGTAACCTGTCAGACGATGTCTGGGCTATTGTTTATTTTACCTGGCAGATTTTAGTAGAAGGAGGGGGCTGAAGAGGCCACGTGGGATAGTGGTATTTTATGTATTGTGTGAAGAACGAGAGAAGGGGAGAGAAGGAGTGTGATTTTAGTGCCACGTGGGATAATATTATGTATTGTTATGCAGAACGAGAGAAGAACGAGAGAAGAAGGGGAGAGAAGGAGTGAGATTGAAGTGACACGTGGATAGAATTATTTTATGTATCGTATATGTTAGAGATAAGTGATTTTAGAGAGGGTGTACATTGGAAGCTGTTTCTTTTAATTTCAGCGAGTCCCGGCAATCAGTGGGGGAGCGTAAATTTGCCCATGTGCAAAATTACCCACGGCAACAGGACCTATCTTAAGGGTCAGACCTATGGTCTCTGGCAGTGAAGTCCCTATGCTTCAGCTGGACCGTGGTTTATTTATCATACAGCCGAGAGCATCGCTATTATAGTCTCTAGCAACGGCAGGTGGCCGTGAGACTGGTTTCAATTTCGTACAGCCGGAAATCAAGGCTGTGGGGTTTTTTTCCTCTAACTCCGGAGCGGGTTAAAAGAGGGAAGCTATTCAGCAGCAGAGAAGTTTTGTCGACAGTTCATCAAGTACCTCATGCTTGACGCCTGAACTTCATCATCATCATCGCAGAATTCAGGAACAGGTGACAGGGTTACCATGCCTGGTCTTGAAAGGAACGAGAGGAGAGCGTAACGGAGACGCAGCATCATCAGTCGGCGAGTGTTGGAGAGACACTGAGACCAAGAGCAATAGAGAGAGAGATAGAGAGAGAGAGAGGAGGAGGGAGAAAATAGACAGGACCAGTAGGGTCTGTTCAGTATCCAGTTGAAGGATAGACACTGAGCCATTGTGTTACTCCAAGTCTATTATTTTAGCATTTCCAGTGGTGTTAGATAGCGGCACATATCGCCTAACTAGTGGAAAGCTGTGTAGACGGTCGTTGAGGAAGAGTCAGCAGGACTAAGACAGTAAAATCTTAGTTGTGTTAGAGAGTGGAGGCTAAAGTTGACAGCCCCACAATATCAGAGTAGATTAAATCACTAATCATTTTATTGTTCCTCAGCAGGGTGACAGAAAGAGTGAATGTGATTTGGGGTTTGGGTTTTTTTTCAGTGTCTACCTAATTTCATTGTAACTTGGTTTTTTTTTCAGGCCGTGCAACAGCGCACGCTTTTTATGTGATTGCTTGATGATGACATTTTAATGTTTTATTGTTGTAAATAAATATATATACATATATTTACTGGATCAGATTCTACTCTTTACTATACTTACTTTACGTCGTCTGTATAGTGGTGTCTGTGGTCGTATTTATACACCTTATCTCCTTGTGTTTCAAGGCAGTCAGAGGCGGGGAGACTATAGCCATTTTTTTAAATCACGAAGCGGCAGGGGGAGATTCAAATCCTGGGTCTATCTCTTGAGCCAATAGTCTCACCTGTCCACAGGCATGTCATTTTCCATCTAATTCTATCTTCTAAGACTTTCTCATACTAGGGTCTTGCTTTCATTCAGGCAAACTCTATAAACTTAAAACCACTTCGTGACACCAGACAAGTCAATTAACATTTAGATAAACACGATTACAAATTAGAAAAAAAGCCTCAATGTATAATTATAATTATAAACCTGCATCTTTCAGCTCTTTAACCATGTCATCAGCAAGAGTCCCATTGTAAAACACAGATACTCCTTCACTGGCAATCTTTTTCAGAGTTCTAGCCATTGCCGGGTTCCGTACAATTTCACCTTCCTTGTACAAAGTGTTTGTTGCTGGATTTGTCAATAGTTCTCTGAAACAGGCAAATTTGAAATAAAAAAACAAAACAAAAAAAACTGTTTAGATCTTATTTCTTCGTCTTCATTCACCGTTCAACTCCACAAGGAACATAGGCCTTAAAAAGCGTATGCCAGGTCTTGTCACGCGCTTTCAGCCCAAGGTCGTTCTATGTCTTCCTCATTCCCGCATGTCTGCCCCTAGTTCTCTTCTCCGTGTATTCTTGTCTAATCCTCTACTTCTACCAAACTGGGGATTCCAGAATAAAAATTGTCTGACAATACTATGATGCGTGATGCCATATGATGATGGATGGCATCCGCATGTCTGGTTTTGTGTAGTGTGTAGATGTATTCAGTCAAAACAATGTTCATGCAACAATAACAGGGCAATCCACATAGGACGTCAGTAAACTCACGACGTATAAAGTCAATGAGTCTTGAAACAGCCGTTGACGTTTTTCTTCATTATTTATTGTGGACGCCACAGTGACAAAATGGTTACGCAAATGTGTAGGCACATCAAACAGTCATTATCACAGCAACATTCAATACAGCAATAGACGGTAGACAGCATTACAATGATGAGTCAGATGCATGTTATATTTCATAGTGCTGTAAATGTAGTCAGGTGGAAAACTCCATCCTTTTCTATAACAGCCAGGAGATAACCAGATGTATGAGATCAGTTCACTCTCCTTAGTTTGACTTCAGCAAGACAGACACGTCTGCCGAAGTATAAATAATGTCCTCAAGAATATCCTCTAGATAATAAAGGTTTTCTAAACCTAGTTCATTTAACAAAGTAGCAAGTAATGGTCCTTGGTACATGCATCAACCGATGCAGTACAATGCAGCGACATGTGAGCTGGAAAAGAACATCTCGTGACGACGACTTTCGGAGACAGGCTATGAATCGAAATCGCTCACGACCCAAAATCGATAGAGTTAATGAAAAATGTTAATTTACCTTGCTTTCAAGAAATACAGAAATATCACGCCTCCCGGCATGTGCAAATACACTAGAGGTATTATCCCGAATAAACGAAATATCCATAAGAGGACTACACATCCCTGACAGAACAAAAAAAAAGCGGAGATCCCCTCTTCAACGAGGCATCTCTTTCGCCATTCCAAATCGCTCACTCCCACTAGTGGTGGGCGGAAACCGATCGACCAAACAACAAGACAAGTCATGCGCAGTCCAGCGCAAAAATGACCACAGCTCAAAAGTTAACTGCATTCGATACTAACGCGAGAAGACAAATGCTTACCGAGAAAAGTGACTATAGATTTCAAGCAGTTGTTGCCCTTGCGTTATAAAACAGATATTGAAATAAAACGATGTTGCGAGAATTTATCACGCAACATATCACCACCTCCTCCCGATAAAAAAAAAATGTGGAACATATTTTTTTTTCAATATCAAAGAGCAAGCGATAAGCGGCTCAAAACGCACGAATTATGCGCTGATAATTAATTAAATTGCCAAACAATAGGCTAATTATAGAGTGTCTGGTGAGGATATACCTCAACAGAAAAATAAATATGTCTCAAAAAATATTCACATCGGGGAGGTGTCACCAACACACATCACGTTAGCATGTAAACACAATATACGTATGCAAGTTACTATAATCATCATTAAACAGCATACTCTAATATTGTCTTTAAAAAATGGATGTACAAATCTGATAGGAAAATTTAAATAGTACATTCTTTGACATGTAATGACATAAGTACATAGCAAAGTTAAACTACATGACGATCCAGGACATATGCTCTGGTATTCCGAGGGTAAGTACACAATCTAGAACTCGTAAGGTAAGTCCTCAGCTCAACAATGACATTCTGAGAAAGTACAAGCAATATAATGCTAATTAATAACTAATATGCTTCATAAGGTACAATACATTATTAATAATTGTGGCTGTTTAGTAAATTAACGGCCCTTATATTAACTACTCAGTCCTCCTCTATCATTTTAAAAAACGAACAGAAGAAGATGACAACAAAGCACGATAGTGTGTACATATAAAGTAAGTACAGATGTGCTAATCTATTGTAGAAATATAGGTGTGTTATGACTCTGTAATATATAGAAATATAGGACAGAAGTATTAGTTGGAGTCATGTGGGCATCTAGACAAAATGTCAGCCATCACATTATCCGCACCACGGATAGCTCGTACCGTGAAGTGAAAAGGTTGAAGAGCTATAGCATATCGAGTGGATCTCGAACTCTTCAAATTCTTAGTCTGAATAGCTGTAAGAGCTTTCTGATCAGTCTCTAGAATGAAATGTGCGCCCAGGAGGAATCTTTGTAGCTTTAGAATTGACCAAACCATCGCTAACAACTCACGGTCTAAAACCGAGTAGTTCCTCTCTGCCGCATTTAGTTTTCTAGAAATGTACATAACAGGATGCAGAGTATTTGCATATTCTTGCATCAGTGCTGCTCCAATCCCAGTGGATGAAGCATCACTCCGAAGAACAAAAGTCCTATCAAGAGTAGGTAATCTTAAGATGGGAGGAGAAGAAAATATATTCTTGATTTGGTCTAGTGAAGATTGGCATTCTTCAGACCAACGGACCAGATTAGGCGAACCTTTCTTCAACAATGTTGAGAGAGGTGCCATGATCGAAGATAAATTTGGAATAAATCTCCCATAAAATTAAATTAAACCTAAGAGACTCCTAACTTGTTTCTTCGTTTTAGGAACAGAGATGTTCAGTATTTTGGAAGTATTGTGGTCTTCTGTCTTCAAGAGACCATGACCAACACGATGACCCAGGAAAGAGATTTCACCAAAACCAACAAAAGCTTTAGAAGGTTTTGCTGTCAAATTATTCTCACGTAGAGTGGACAGTAAGTCATATAACCCTAAAATAGTGATCTTCCCAGGTATCACTGAAGAGACAGATGTCATCTAAGTATGCGATGACATCCGAACGATGTGACAGAATTCGACGCATCATGCGAACGAAAGTGGCAGGGGCGTTCATGAGACCAAAAGGCATAACATTCCATTGAAATAGACCCCTAGGTGTAGAAAAAAGCAGTAAGAGGTTTGGCATGCTCTGCTAAAGGCACTTGCCAATAACCTTTAGACAAGTCAAGTTTAGTGAAGAATCTAGAATTAGAAAGTCTAATCAGTAGATCTTCTAACAAAGGCATCGGTTCAGCGTCGAACTTTGTGACCTGATTCAATTTGCGATAATCAACGCAAATTCGTATGTTCTTATCCTTCTTCCGGACAATAACCATGGAAGAAGAATATGGTGAAGTCGATGGTTCAATTATATTTAATTGAATCATTTCATCCAATTCCTTTTCCACTTGCGACTGAAAGTGTATAGGAATAGGATACGGCCTAACCCTAATTGGATTATTGTCGGTAAGAATTATGTCATGTTCTATGACATCTGTGTGTCCAGGAATGTCAGTGAGAACATCCTGAAATGTTTGTAACATCGCCGACGAGACTTGTCGATGTTCGTCACCAGAAAGATTAGGAGAAACAGAAACGTTTTTCCAAGATTCCGTAGAATGTAATGGAACCACTGGAAGGGGAAGGTTGACATCAGAGAAGGTAGCTTCCTCATCCTGAATGACAGACAGGGATGAATAATGACCGTGAGGTGCAGGAGCATCATCCGTTGCCTGGAAAATAGGCAGCAAATAGTCCGGACGTTCGTGAAATTCCGAAAGCATGTTTATGTGGAAAGTTTTATGCTTTCCATCAATATCGACCACATAGTCAACATCGGAAATCCGAGAGACTATTGCATACGGACCTTTCCATGCAATAAGAAGTCTATTTTCCCTACTGGGGAGTAGGACGAATGCTTTGTCACCTGGACAAAGTTGTCGTAGACATCTATTCTTGTTAGCAAACTGCCTTGCCTTCTCTTTAGCAATTTCTGATGAAGCAGTTGCTAGCTTACATGCCTCAATGATCTTTTGTCTAAGAGCAATGACATACTCATATGAGGATTGAGTTTCATCGCTAATATCATCGGCAGTGATGAGATCGTGTAATAAAGACATAGGGCCGCGTGGACGCGCGCCAAAGACAAGTTCGAAGGGAGAAAATCCTGTGTGTTCATTAGGGACTTCTCTATAGGCAAAGAGAGCCGCGGGTAAAACCCTGTCCCAATCTTGAGGATGATCTTCAGTTATCTTACCAAGCAAAGTCTTGAGCGTTCTATTCAGACGCTCAACTAACCCATTAGACATAGGATGGTAGATACTACTGAGAGATCGTTCAATATGTAAGGTAGACATTACCTGTGACATAGTGTCAGATATGAGTTGAGTGCCATGGTCTGACAATATTTCTCTGGGGAACCCCAAGCGAGAAAATATCAACCAAAGAGCATCTGCGATATCTGTAGTAGATATGCTCTTAAGAGGAATAGCCTCTGGCCAACGTGTGCACATATCGACACATGTAAGGATAAACTGATGTCCTCTGGCCGACTTGACCTTAAAAGGGCCAATAATATCTATGGCCATTTTCTGAAACGGCCGAATAGGAATGTCAGCAGCCTGGATAGGCGCAGCATGTCGTGGTCCTCTAGATTTGACCTCCTGACATACCTTGCATGATCGGCAGTAAATACGAATGTCCTTATTGACAAAAGGCCAAAAGAAAGCCGCAAGGACTCTCGACTTCGTACGGGCAAAACCCATATGTCCAGCACATTGCGAGTCATGAGCATGTTGCAATATTTGGACTCTCATGCTCTTGGGAACAAGAATTTGCGAATGTGCCGACGTAGTCGAATCTTGTACCATACGTACAAGTACGCCGTTTCTCATTGCAATCCAAGATTTTCTATTTGTATCCTGATTCGGATCACCTTTCTTCGCAAGAAGGAAGAATTTTTTTAAAGAAGGATCTTCTTCTTGCAATTTTATGAAAGAGTCACGAGTGATTACTAAGTGACTATCTTGGCTATCAACTTCATTATCACTATTCAGTGAAGTTTCGGGTGTTTGTAGAGCTTGTGCTCTTGTAACTACTGCATTTGTAGCTTGCATGTTATTATCTTCCCAAGCAGCAATCTGCTGTGGGGTACACTCCCTAACTCCGTGAATACGACCAATAATAAGGTCCGCAATAGGATTAGGTAAGAGACAAGCATGCACATCTCCAGTAAAGAAAGGAGTGGCAATGCGAATTACAGCAGTAGGATATTTTTCTAGAGTGCCGCCAAATGTGACACATTTAATAACCCTTCCTGTAGCACAAGATGGATCTACAAGCGATTGTCTAACACCAATAGTGGTGCATCCGGAATCGAAAAGTAGTGAGACCGGAGTATCATTAACAAGACCCTTATGTAGAATTAAAGAACCCCTCCCGTCATGCGCAACAGCAGCAGGAAGAGCGGGAAGTGGGTGACCACAACTCAAAGTAGTTATGGTACCCGGTTCGAATAAAGTACTGCATTGGGGGCATTTGTTTGCTCTCTCAAAGTCAAAAGCAGAACTAGTGACAGCGTCAAAGTTTTTACTATCAACAACATGATTACAGGCTCCCTCAGTTTCCTGTTGTACAGCATTAGCCTGCTGATATCTCTTTTTTTTGTGTTGAGATCTACCCCGACTATTATTACCTCTGAAGTTATCAGAGTTATTATTATCTCTGCAGTTATTATTGTCTCTATTGTAATTGTTATACTGGTTCGAATTCCAGTTTCCACGATTACTATCATGTTCACATTGATGCGAACATCTATTTGTTTGGTTCTGAGGTCTTCGGCAGGAATAACCTCTATTACCATATCCTCTTTTGAAATGCTTATAATTATTAGGGTGATAGTAACGACCACTATCAGGTTGTCTCCAATTCTTCGAAGAAGAATCACCATGAAATTGGTTTCCATGATTTTGACAGAAATTACCACTGCCCTTTCTGTCAAAATTTTGTTGGGATCTACGAGCAAAGTTTTGACCATACGGAGCTGCCGAAGCAACTGGTAAACCTTCTTTCACCTTAGAGTTACCCATGGTTATGTGTGGGTGCGCAGTTACGTATTGGCAACAGAAATCTTCCATTTCTTTTATTGTTTTAGGTTTACGTTCATGAAGGAAAGCAAGGAAAGACTCATTGACAGACGACATGACTTTGTCTCTAAGTATTAAGTCCATAAGTCCTTCATAAGTTTTTTCCGTCTTAGATAGTTCAACCCATCGTGAGAAAGTATGCGTATTCTTGCAATAAACTCGGAGAATTCAACTCCATTTTCAGGTAACATGTTTTTAAATTGTAGACGATAGCCGTCTTCGTTAAGCTGATATTTCTTTAACAAAGCGGCCCTGACAACCTCATAATTGCTCTTGTCAGGTTCATCCACCATATTTAATATACTTAGAGCTTTACCTGTCAGTATCCCTGATAACTGATAAACATATTTTGCTTTGTCTATGTTATGAGCTGTACATGCTTGTTCAAATCTGTCCAGATAGAACATTATGTCATCACTGGAAGGACTAAATGTTGGTAACTTAATCTTAAAAGTATCATTATTAGCCTTACCAGAAGATGAACCCTTGTTTGAATCATTACCATTACTCATGCTCGTCAATTTCAATTTCTCCAACTCTAAAGCTAAGAGTTTTTCTTCATGTTCCATTTTTGCTTTCCTCTCATCAGACTCTCTTTGTAACTTCCTTTCTTCAGCTTGAGCCTGCATTTGAAGTCTTTCATTTTCAGCTTCTTTTTCAAGTCTTTTATTTTCAGCTTCTTTTTCAAGTCTTTTATTTTCAGCTTCTTTTTCAAGTCTTTTATTTTCAGCTTCTTTTTCAAGTCTTTTATTCTCAGCTTCTTTTTGAAGTCTTTCAGCTTCTAGCTGTAGCTGGAGTTTTCTCAGCTTCTGATTCCCTTTTTTGTTTTTCCATTTCCATTTGGAATCTCTTTTCATCCACCTGCATCTGCAGTTTCTTTTGTTCAGCTTCCATATGCAGTTTCTTTTGTTCAGCTTCCATTGCTTTATCATATCGAGCAGTTGCAAATTCTTCTAACTTATCACCAGTCTTCCCAAGCAATTTACCCTGCTCAATAAAGTGCTCAAATGTAGACATGTTGTCTAACATATGAGTCCAAAACCTGAAATAATTAACTAATTTATTTCAAACCTAAGTGTAACAAGTCTTAATTAAGCACTTGTATATTCACATCACATTATATTATCCCAGTCTCTGTGGGAAACAAGTCTCCAATCAAAGAACTTGTATATGAAATATCAGCACTCAAATCTTGATCATAAGTGCACTTCTCATTCAATAGTGCACGACACTATTCATCATTCATTTATCATCAGTGTAGTAGTAACAGTGCATTAGCATAGTCCATTAACTAATTACTATAACTGTAAACAATGACTATGTAAACACATGCAGAATGTAAACATTGAAAATGTAAACAATACAAACAATGTAAACAATAACAATGTAAACAATAACAAAGATCAGCAACAATACAAAAACTTTCGCAGAAATCAACTAAAAATAAAGCAGAAATTAATGAAATATCACAAAAAATGTGACGATATCTGCGATAGAATTAAACAAAATACATGACACCACAGTGTATAAACAAAAATGTTGTATGAAACTAAATTATAGACAAGAGTAGGCTAACAAATACAAACAAATCACAACAAAACTAAAGAATGTGAAATAATAACGAAAACAATATTAAAACATGTCATCACAGCTAACATAAATAGCAACAGAAGTCGCTTAGCAAATTCCAGTATCGGAAATTTGCAAACCCTACAGAAAACGCTCACAATAGACGACCTCTATGACGTGGCATAATCTAACGGAGACACCACCCAACCGAGAACCCGCTGAAATATAAACATATAAATACACAAATAACATATAGACATATAATATATAGAATGAGATGATACACAGAAGACTCAGCAGAAGTATAAGGGCACAGTTTACATACAAACAGGCCACTTAACTTAAAGGCTTCCAATCGTAGAACAGCAGAAAAACGGATGTCAATCAACGTCCTAAAGAGCGAAGCTCCAACGATGATGGCACATCTGAACTGCTTCCACTGCTAACACGATGGTACAAGAGCTTCTGAAATACTGTGTGTTGAGTTGTTTCGGCACTTGACCTTCTAATCCAAAAGTAAGTTGATGGAAATCGGTACTTGGCCTTCTTCAGAAAACAACCCGTTTCAACCGGCACTTGACCTTCTCAAAAAACGACAGCACTGGAACCTTGACAGCAGCAACTTGCTTGACTTGCGTAAAAGATAACAGCAGTCCGAGTTATCCGGCAACATGTAACAACGCCGGGTACTGTCAAATTCTTGTTTCCGTCAAAAGTTGAAATTTTGACTTTTACCGGGCAACGCCGAGTACTTTGAAAATTTTGAAGATGTTGACTGTATTGAAGAATGTTAATTTCTTGAAGGATGCTGATGAATTCTTGTTGAAAATGAAGTGGGTAAGGGACCCCGTGTTTGCTAGTACCAGAATCAAACCAGCTTATGGCCACCAAATGATGCGTGATGCCATATGATGATGGATGGCATCCGCATGTCTGGTTTTGTGTAGTGTGTAGATGTATTCAGTCAAAACAATGTTCATGCAACAATAACAGGGCAATCCACATAGGACGTCAGTAAACTCACGACGTATAAAGTCAATGAGTCTTGAAACAGCCGTTGACGTTTTTCTTCATTATTTATTGTGGACGCCACAGTGACAAAATGGTTACGCAAATGTGTAGGCACATCAAACAGTCATTATCACAGCAACATTCAATACAGCAATAGACGGTAGACAACATTACAATGATGAGTCAGATGCATGTTATATTTCATAGTGCTGTAAATGTAGTCAGGTGGAAAACTCCATCCTTTTCTATAACAGCCAGGAGATAACCAGATGTATGAGATCAGTTCACTCTCCTTAGTTTGACTTCAGCAAGACAGACACGTCTGCCGAAGTATAAATAATGTCCTCAAGAATATCCTCTAGATAATAAAGGTTTTCTAAACCTAGTTCATTTAACAAAGTAGCAAGTAATGGTCCTTGGTACATGCATCAACCGATGCAGTACAATGCAGCGACATGTGAGCTGGGAAAGAACATCTCGTGACGACGACTTTCGGAGACAGGCTATGAATCGAAATCGCTCACGACCCAAAATCGATAGAGTTAATGAAAATGTTAATTTACCTTGCTTTCAAGAAATACAGAAATATCACGCCTCCCGGCATGTGCAAATACACTAGAGGTATTATCCCGAATAAACGAAATATCCATAAGAGGACTACACATCCCTGACAGAACAAAAATAGCGGAGATCCCCTCTTCAACGAGGCATCTCTTTCGCCATTCCAAATCGCTCACTCCCACTAGTGGTGGGCGGAAACCGATCGACCAAACAACAAGACAAGTCATGCGCAGTCCAGCGCAAAAATGACCACAGCTCAAAAGTTAACTGCATTCGATACTAACGCGAGAAGACAAATGCTTACCGAGAAAAGTGACTATAGATTTCAAGCAGTTGTTGCCCTTGCGTTATAAAACAGATATTGAAATAAAACGATGTTGCGAGAATTTATCACGCAACAACTATCAACAAGTTTTCTGAACGTCTGCTCCATACATCTCCAGCGTTCTGCTCCATACATCTCCAGCGTTCTGCTCCAATTTCTTGATCCACTGGCGCACGACTGGCTCCAGTCACCATTAGCTTACATTTATCGAGCATTTAATGTAATAACTATAAAAATATTGCCGACGAAATAAGACGGTTATTAAACATGTATTAATTAATGTGACGTTCGGAAATCGCTAGCTTAAATATTATGAGAATACATGCGGCTAATTACACTGGACAACAGCCAAAATGTATCCGAGACAAAAGTAGCTATTTTAAACTAATTTGGACATGCTGATCACGAATATGAACTTAAAAATCGCGAATTAGCTCTAGTTTTCAAGATCCGGGGGGGTGGGGGGGGGGGGGGGGTGGGGGTGTTAAAGAAAGCTTACAACCTTTATTTTGGGTGTGAGATCGGTGACCAGGACCAGTATTGGGCCTCACATACATGTTTTCAATCCTGTGCAACGAATCTGCGCTGCTGGTTGAACCGAAAAGGACGATCGATGCGTTTTGCAGTTCCAATGGTGTGGAGGGAACCGACAAACCATCTTAATGATTGTTACTTTTGCATGACTCCTCCAATCGGACATGGTATTTCTAAGAAGAAAAAGCGGCATGTGGCCTATCCGAATATTCCCTCTGCTATGCGGCCAGTGCCTCACGGGGAAGGACTTCCTGTTCCTGACCCATCAGAATGTTATACTCTGGATGATGAAGAAGATAATAAGGCCAGTGGACATCCGTCACCCGTGAAAGCATCTACATCAAGAGATCCTGATTTCGTGCCTATTGAAGAGTCTGTAGAGCCACATACAATTACCCAGAGTGAATTGAATGATCTAGAGAGATATCTAGAATTGCCAAAAAATAAAGCAGAGCTGTTGGGGTGCAGACTGCAGCAATGGAATCTTCTAGAAGAGAATGTGCACGTGTCTGTGTTTCGTGCTCGGCAAAAAGGTCTGCTTCCATATTTCAAAATAACAGATAACCTCATTGCTTGCGTTGGTGTACTGGGTCTGATGGCATCACTGCACATCAACTACAAAGACGACTATTGGAGGCTGTTCATTGATTCGTCCAAGTTGAGCTTAAAAGCTGTGCTGCTCCATAATGGTAACATTTTACCACAAGATCTTGGTTCCTCCTCTCCACATCAAACTTGTTCTAATGACGAATTTTGTAAAGGCCAAGGATCGAAATGGGGCCGGATTTGTATACCTTCTGATAAATTTTCCAGACTTAGTGAGGCCAAAATCAAGGAAGGTGTATTTGTCGGTTCACAGATACGTCAGCTCTTCAGAGATCAGAGTTTTGATGATATCCTCACAGGTGATGAAAAGTTAGCTTGGAATGCTTTCCAGCACGTCGCCACAAACTTTCTAGGAAACAATAAGACTGACAATTACCAGGAGCTTGTAGAAACCCTCTTGCAGCGCTACGAGAGACTAGGGTGCAACATGTCTTTGAAATTACACTTTTTACACTCTCATCTGGATTTTTTCCCTGCTAACTGCGGTGCTGTCAGTGACGAGCATGGGGAACGATTTCATCAGGACATTACTACCGTCGATAAAAGGTACCAAGGGAAATGGAATGCAGCAATGCTAGCAGACTATTGTTGGAACCTTGTGAGAGATGCTCCAGAAACTCATTACAAGCGACATGCAAAAAGGCGTCGCTGTGAATCATTTCCGCTAAGAGCATTATTATCATATGGTATGTATATGCAAATGTGTAAAACTTGTTTTACAGATATTTAAAAAACTAGAGCTAATCTGGTGTTTTAACGGCTATTTTCATATTCAGCAGCCCAAACAACATAAAGGTAACTTGGTTTAATCTCAGATACACACAAAAAGTCAAAATTTATTGTCCAGTGTTATAGACAGATTGCAACGGGAGATATATCCATACAAGTTCTGTAGTCACACATAATATTGTTTCAACGGTAAAGACGAAGCTGGAGGAACAAACAATTATATCATAATAAGAACAGAACACAAGGCAAGATCTGGCTTCCTAGTTCAGTGGTCTGTGGTTCGATCCCCAGATGAGGTGGGAATTTTTTAGGCCGCAAACGGCTCCTGGGTCGACCCAGCCCCAACTCTGGGAAGGTTAAGGCGGCCGGCGTGATGTTGACCACGTCACCCCTAGTGTGCCGATGGTCAAGAAAATATGGGCCTAACACGATATTCCCAATATGCTTCAATGGGCGTGTAACGGGATCCTTTACCCTTTTTTTTTTTACAAGGCAATATGAACTAATGCGTTGGAGAATAAATGGAAATAACAAGAAATCAAATCAAACAGAAACGTAAGAATCGTAAACTCAAATAAATAGGCAGTCCGGTTGTATAGCTCTAAAACATCATCATCATCATCATCACAATTATCGTCAACATCATAATTATCAGCTACCATCTCCACAAAGAAGGTCGGCTACAATAGATCTCCAACGTCTTCTATCTCTTGTCTTGATGGTGTGCTCACTGTTAGAGACAGGGAGATAACTCTAGCTTTATTACTTCTTCCACTGAAATCTAGAGTTGTCACTCTTTCTTTGCCGATGTTTTTCCCCCAATACGAGTTCTCAAGCATATACCATAAACACAACAAAAGAATCACCCAGAACCCCATTATTATTAGTTAAGTTTACTGCACTCTCAGGCTTGTCGTTCAAGGCCATTTGTTTTACATGATGAGGTTGTCAGCCCCGTTGTTGCACAACCTCATGTTAGTCGTCCGATATGATATGATTGAGTGTGCCGCAGATCTATTCTTTGTGTGTTGTTTAGAGACCCTAGTGAACTGCACAGGACAAAATACAGATAGCAAGATGTAAATATTTGTTACAGTAGGCTTAACTTTGATGATATTAAACTCAATATAGGTCATTACAGTGAGATGTGGTTTGATCATTAGACGACGTGTCAGGCAACTATTTTGATCCGTATACAACCTTTAAACTCCAGGCAGGCGGGACGAATGGGGTTACGACTCGTGTCACCTTCCTTTTGGATATTTCTCCGCCTACGCTGGAATGTTAATCCACTGCACCTTTGCTGCAATTTCCACATTATTATTCCTCGTGACGTGTTCAGTCTGATGACGATGTTTTTTGCGAAAGTAACGATGTATTGTTATAAAGTCCATAGTCTATTGTAGCTGCTCCATTGTCACCACCATGTCCGTTCCGTAGTTTGGCTACGTCTTTAAAGTACCTACGTTCTTGATTAGTGCCCTAGTTCGTGACTAGTGCATTAGGTCTTTTTTTTTTGGTTCGGTTTTCGCCTTCTCCTGGCGAGGCGCGTTCCTTTCAACCTATTTGGTTATATCAGCGCGCATTTACCATCCAAAAAAAAAAAAAAGTAAACTCTGTTGACTGCTAACCCGATCAGCGTTGATAAATACTAAGTCCTGAAAAGAACCAACATTATCTATATGATAACATTGTAGCAAAATATGCGAGAATAAACGCTCAATTCAGTACGATTTAGGCATAAAACGATAATAAATACATTAGCCCTCATCATGTGTCTGACGGTTGTCATCTTCGAAGCCAGCACCGCTGCTTTTTGCACAGTGCTAAGCCTAGAGAACGATTTCACGAAAAAGTCTGACGCGCTTTAGTTTCGTTTTCGAGAAACACTACTAATATTTAACTTTTTCCCAATCTGCTGTATACACTTTGTAGTCTAGCCTTACAATTAACTATTGGCGGAAGTATACCCCAATATAGCTATCTGAAGTAACACTTTCTGTCAACTTTGTAGCAAAACTAGTAGTAATCCTTACATTTTTTGGTAATATTACACGATACAATGCTAACTAGTAACGCAAAATCTTAAACCCGCCCCGTCTAACCCCGCTTCGATGACACAGTCTGCAACGCATATATTCACAATGCGAAAAAGCCAGCAAGGCCAAACCACGCAGACAGTTTTATTTCCTCCTAATGGTAGCATTTCTGATGTAACTAAAACTGTAGTTATTTGAAAAATACATGCTCGCAAGATGAAAGAGAGAAAGATGTCGGACTTGTGTAAAATTTTAGTTGACGATGGACGGTGACAAAAATTGAAAATTTAAAACCATTATGAAGTTCCCCATAAGAATTATATGGTAGTATGACGTAAAGTTAGCTTAGTAAGAGTGTACTTTAAAATATATGATAGTCCCAGTATTAGAGAAGTTATTGAAGAAATACTAATATCTAAGAACACACGACCAGACACACTGGCGTTTCTGCTCATTTTTTTTGGTAACGTTAGGGACACGCGAGGCTGACCCCATACCCACATAGGAAATTAAGTGTTAGAATAAATGATCAGAGATAAAAGGCCAGGGTGTCCTTTTGTTGCAGAGGGTCTATGTTCCTGTTGCCGGCTGGTGACAGGAAACCTGCTGAGTGCTTATAAACGCCAACCAGTCTCCAACCAGACTTATATGATGTTGAATATCCAGTAGGAGCTTTGGCGATTGTTGAACTTGAAATTTCTGCAACTACCCATCGTATTATCTTACAACAAGGACTCTCAGGTGAAGAGTAAAACCTCTGGGGCATCTCTGACATTTTCTTGTGTTTCAAAATATTACACAGGAATTTTATGGGGGTAGGATGAACTACAGCCCTCATATACAGTGACTCTCCCGTTATATAAATACAGTGAATTAGCTTAATATTTCCTACAGGAAGAACAGTTATAAATATATAATAACTTTTAGTTATTGGGCAGATTGTCCCACCATTTTAAATTGTTCTTTTTCTGTAAACTATCTTGTCTTTGTTTTCAAAGACCTGTCCACAAGCTATGAATGGACAGGCAAAATAAATTGTAAATACTTTTTTTAAAGAAAAACTTAGCTGCTAGTTATCAACTTCTTTTATAGAAACTTAAAGTGTTTGATTGTTGTGTACCATCATTCATTTCTCCCCTAGACACTAGGTACACCATACACCATACACTAGAGCCAGAAGATTGACCGTGTGAGACCTAGGGAGGTAGCGTTAGGTTCTCTGCACATAATTCATCATCATCATCTATAGAGTCAGAGACCTACTTTTGCTTGACCTCACACGGTTATAGCAGACACCTTTTCATTCTTTTAGGATACCACCATAACCTCCCCAGCAAAATCAACTTTGCTACATAAATTGGTAGGCTTGTCCGGGCATCTGAATTTCTCTTAGTACTACATTCATTGGGGTCTGGGATTTAGCTTTAACAACAGTCTATTTTCACAGGGAATCCCCATATAGTGTTACCCAAGATTTGGGTAGTGAAGAAAGTGTCAGAGCCCAGAATTAATTAAATAAATCTATAATTAGTTAGAGATTTTGTTAGAACATTTTGTACTTATTAGAATGGCAGATCTGGCCAAGTTTAGCTCTGCGGCTGTACAGACTGTCAAAGAGATGGGCATGGATGGACCAGAGTTGGTTCAATACGTAACTTCAGAGGTGGATAAATTTATCGCCAGAGAAGATAAAAGATTAGAGAAAGAAGCAGAAAGAAAGATAGAGGCTGAAAAAGAAATTAAGAGGCTGCAGATTGAGGCTGACAAGGAGGCTAGGGCATTAGAGGCTGATAGAGAGGCTGAGATAAATGGGCTCCAATTGGAGGAGAAAAAATTGGAGGCAGAAGAAAAAAGATTGACTGCCGAAAAAGAGGCAGAAGAAAAAAGATTGACTGCCGAAAGAGAGGCAGAAGAAAAACGACTGCAAAGTGAGGCAGAAGAAAAACGACTGCAAAGGGAAGCAGAAAAATAGGAGAAGAGATTACAGAGGGAGCATGAGCTACGACTAAGGGAGTTAGAATCTCAAGGCCATGCTCCTGAAAATGGTGCTAGCCCTTTTGCCTCAGATGCCACTACTAGTCAGGGAGCCTCAACCTCAGCTATGAGTTTTCATGTAGATCATTTTGTTGAGAAAGACGATGAAATCGAAGCGTATTTAAGCAGGTTTGAACTTTTAGCTACTACTTATGGGTTAGAAAGAGAAAGTTGGGGGGTAAAGTTGTCTCACGGACTTCGGGGAACAGCTTATGAAGTGTTTTCCAAAATGAGCAGGGATGACCAAGACAACTATGACATGTTGAAGCAAGCTCTTCTGTTAAGATACGAAAAGAACGGAGAGTTTTATAGAAAAAATTTTAAGAATGCCAGGCTACTGTCGGGTGAGACCTATCACCAGTTCTCCGCCCGGTTGGAAACGTATATGGAGAAATGGGCTACTCTGGGGAAAACCCAAGATCTCAAAGAGATGATACTCATTGAACAAATGAGAGAGTCCATGGCTCCAGACATGAGAAAGTTTCTCATGGAACAGGGCGCAGAGAGGCTGGGTGAGATAATAAATGTCGCTGAAAGGTATCACGCAGCCCAGGCAGAGGTAGCTGGCACGAAGAAGAAACAAATAGATCAGAGTAAGGCCCCTCAAAACCATAATAAATTCGAAAATAGAAATAAGCAGAATTTTGATAGGCTTCGAAATGAGTTTAAAAATAGACCTTCACAATTCAATGATAGAAGAAATGATGAAAGAAAACCTTTTAACCAAGGAAAGAGGTATTGTAAAAATTGTCGGATGGACAACCATAACACTGAAAATTGTAGAAAGAAAACTCCAAGTTTCGCTGCCATGAAAACTGGGAGGAAGGGAATAAAGGTCAACTCTATTGAACAGCAGGAACCTTACCACCCCCCAGTGTGTGAAGATGTAATATGTAATGGAGTCACCATAAGGTGTTTGTATGATACGGGATTGGATTATGATTCAGTTGTGAGTTCTCACCTGGTGCAGGCAGATCAATACACCACAGAAACAGTGGAGATCCAAGCGGCAACCAAGGACGTAGCGACCATGACACTTCCCATCGCCAGGATAAATGTGAAGACGCGATATGTGGAAGGAGTAATCAAGGCAGCAGTGTTAAATGATCCAATCTACCCTCTGATATTGGGGTGTAGATATGTCTTCTTGGGGAATCCCAAGAGACCGGTGATCATGGCATCAGTCCAGACACGATCTCAATCCCGAAAGGAAGAAGATGAACCCATAAATACTCATCCAGAGGAGATGAGAAAGGCACAGGCTGAAGATAAGTCACTGAAGCCGTGTTACAAGAAACTCCCAAAGAGCCATACTCCTCCTAATAAAGGAGAATTCTATATGAAGAATAAATTGCTATACAGGAAGGCCGGCACTGGTTCAGCTGGTCACGCACAGCTGGTCCTTCCTAGTTCATATAGGGAGAAAGTAATGGAGTTAGGTCATACTATCCCCTTCAGTGGTCACATGGGGATTAGCGCAACAGGACAGCGTATAGCTTGTCATTATTTCTGGCCAAGGATAACGGAAGACATTAAGAGATATCTGAAATCCTGTCCCGAATGCCAGAGAGTAGCTCCAAAGCATTGGACTGCTCCAGCAACTCTTGGGGAAATGCCCATAGTGGGAACCCCTTTTGAGAGAGTTGCAGTGGATATTGTGGGACCCCTCACTCGGACCAAGAGGAGGAACAGTTACATCCTTACTCTGGTAGACACTTGTTCTATGTGGGGAGAGGCGGTAGCCCTGTCATCAATCGATTCGAAACATGTGGCAGAGGCATTACTTACGATATTCACAAGGTTAGGATTCCCGCATCAAATCTTGACTGATAATGGCTCTCAGTTCAAGGGGAAGCTAACTGAAGAAGTGTTCAAGTTGTTTCAAGCCAAGCACTTTCATTGTAGTCCGTATCACCCCCAAGGGAACGGCCAGGTAGAGAGGTTCAGTGGGACTCTCATTTCTATCCTGAGAAAGCTGGCACATGAGAAACCTGAGACGTGGGACCACTACTTGCCCGCCGCATTGTTTGCCTACCGGGAAGTACCACATAATTCAACTGGAATGGCACCCGCAACACTCCTATTTGGGAGGCCTATAAAAGGTCCGTTAGAAGCTTTGCTAAGGACCTGGACAGATGAGAAGGCAGAGGAGACTGTTACCTCATCATACAAATATGTGAACAAACTGACCACTCGTTTAAAAACCAGTTGGAAACTGGCAAATGAAAATTTGAGGCAAGCCAGGAAAAAGCATGCTGCTTATTATAATAAAAAAGCGAAGGATCGAGAACTTGCTGTAGGGGAGAAGGTACTTCTTCTATTGCCAGGCAGCAACAATAAACTTCAGATCGGATGGCAAGGGCCATATACAGTTTTGGAAAAGGTATCCAGAACAAATTATAAGATAGACAAAAAGGGAAAAGAGAAAGTCTATCATGTGAACCTTTTGAAGAAATATCTGGACAGACAAATCCAGGAGGGATCACATGTAACGGCCTTGTCTATAGCCACCGAGATGAAAAATGAACCTCTCTCCTCGGTTGAATATCCACTGAAAACCAGTGAAACGTTTGCACAGGTGAAAATCAGTAATCACCTGACAAAAGGACAGAAGGAGAAGGTTCAAAAGGTCCTTGAGAAACATACAGATGTGTTAACTGATAAACCATGGCACACAAATTTGCTGTCATATGATATGAAACTACTAGACCCAGCACCCATCTGTATGAGGCCTTATTCTATTCCGTTCGCTAAGGAAAAAGCTTTGAAAGAGGAGATTGATTATCTGTTAAAAGAAGGGATTATTTCTCACAGTGAGTCTCCTTACAGTTCCTGTGTGGTTCTGTTGCGGAAACCATCAGGAGAACATAGACTGTGCATAGATTACAGGAAACTGAATGCTGTCACAGAAGGTCAGGTGGATCCATTACCTGACACTACTCAACTTTTTGCCAGGCTGAACAAGGCAAAATATTTTTCTAAGGTGGATCTTAGCAAAGGCTATTACCAGATTCCAGTAAATCCTGAGGTTCGACCTTATTTGGCATTTAGCACCTCGGAAGGTCATTATGAGTTCAACATGTTACCATTTGGTTTGAAAAATGCCCCGAGCGTGTTTTCTAGGATGATGCGAAAATTGCTGGATCCCCTGAAAAATCCATGTATTTCGAATTTTATGGATGATATCCTCATTGCTACAGAAACATTTGAGGAACACGTTACCTCTTTGAATATGCTGTTTGATAGACTCAGAGAGGCTAACTTAACCGCTACGCGAAACAAATGCTGTATTGGTTGTAAAGAGTTGGAATTCATGGGACATACAGTACATCAGGGTAGCATGACCCCTGATCCCAAGAATCTGGAAAAACTAAAAAGAGCACCTAGACCACAAACAAAAAAAGATGTGCGATCTTTTGTGTCTCTGTGTGGTTTTTACCAAAAATATATCAAACATTTTAAATCTATATGTGCTCCTTTGACCGATTTAACTCGCAAAGGTCAACCTGATACTATAATTTGGACAGCACAGTGTGAATTGGCTTACCAGGAGTTAAAAGAGAAGCTTACAAGCAGGCCAGTGTTGCAATTGCCTGACTTGACTAAAGAATTTATTGTGAGAAGTGACGCAAGCAATGTAGGCCTGGGCGCTACATTATTGCAAAGGTCCTCCTCACAAGATTGGGAATTGAATCCAGTCGCTTATGCTAGACGCAAATTGAACAAGGCGGAAAAAAATTACTCAACCAGTGAAAAAGAATGTCTCGATTTAATATGGGTTATAAAGAAATTCCAGATTTATTTATATGGCCGGACATTTGTGGTCCAAACGGACCATTCCCCCTCGTGTTCTTATCACAGGCCAAGCATGAAAATTCTAGATTATTGAGATGGTCTCTCTTGTTGCAACCATACTCATTTTTAATAGAATACATTCCCGGCCCTTTGAACGTTGGCGCAGACTTTTTGAGCAGACATCCTTATGATGAAGATCAGAAAAACGAGTAAGACTTCATGGAGCTAAGTTATCTCGCATATTATAACCTGCAAATGAATGCATGTTTTAGGATGGGAGGTGTGTAGCAAAATATGCGAGAATAAACGCTCAATTCAGTGCGATTTAGGCATAAAACGATAATAAATACATTAGCCCGCATGTGTCTGACGGTTGTCATCTTCGAAGCCAGCACCGCTGCTTTTTGCACAGTGCTAAGCCTAGAGAACGATTTCACGGAAAAAGTCTGACGCGCTTTAGTTTCGTTTTCGAGAAACACTACTAATATTTAACTTTTTCCCAATCTGCTGTGTACACTTTGTAGTCTAGCCTTACAATTAACTATTGGCGGAAGTATACCCCAATATAGCTATCTGAAGTAACACTTTCTGTCAACTTTGTAGCAAAACTAGTAGTAATCCTTACATTTTTTGGTAATATTACACGATACAATGCTAACTAGTAACGCAAAATCTTAAACCCGCCCCGTCTAACCCCGCTTCGATGACAGTCTGCAACGCATATATTCACACTGCGAAAAAGCCAGCAAGGCCAAACCACGCAGATAGTTTTATTTCCTCCTAATGGTAGCATTTCTGATGTAACTAAAACTGTAGTTATTTGAAAAATACATGCTCGCAAGATGAAAGAGAGGAAGATGGCGGACTTGTGTAAAATTTTAGTTGACGATGGACGGTGACAAAAATTGAAAATTTAAAACCATTATGAAGTTCCCCATAAGAATTATATGGTAGTATGACGCAAAGTTAGCTTAGTAAGAATGTACTTTAAAATATGTGATAGTCCCAGTATTAGAGAAGTTATTGAAGAAATACTAATATCTAAGAACATACGACCAGACACACTGGCGTTTCTGCTCATGTTTTTTTGGTAACGTTAGGGGCACGCGAGGCTGACCCCATACCCACATAGGAAATTAAGTGTTAGAATAAATGATCAGAGATAAAAGGCCAGGGTGTCCTTTTGTTGCAGAGGGTCTATGTTCCTGTTGCCGGCTGGTGACAGGAAACCTGCTGAGTGCTTATAAACGCCAACCAGTCTCCAACCAGACTTATATGATGTTGAATATCCAGTAGGAGCTTTGGCGATTGTTGAACTTGAAATTTCTGCAACTACCCATCGTATTATCTTACAACAAGGACTCTCAGGTGAAGAGTAAAACCTCTGGGGCATCTCTGACATTTTCTTGTGTTTCAAAATATTACACAGGAATTTTATGGGGGTAGGATGAACTACAGCCCTCATATACAGCGACTCTCCCGTTATATAAATACAGTGAATTAGCTTAATATTTCCTACAGGAAGAACAGTTATAAATATATAATAACTTTTAGTTATTGGGCAGATTGTCCCACCATTTTAAATTGTTCTTTTTCTGTAAACTATCTTGTCTTTGTTTTCAAAGACCTGTCCACAAGCTATGAATGGACAGGCAAAATAAATTGTAAATACTTTTTTTAAAGAAAAACTTAACTGCTAGTTATCAACTTCTTTTATAGAAACTTAAAGTGTTTGATTGTTGTGTACCATCATTCATTTCTCCCCTAGACACTAGGTACACCATACACCATACACTAGAGCCAGAAGATTGACCGTGTGAGACCTAGGGAGGTAGCGTTAGGTTCTCTGCACATAATTCATCATCATCATCTATAGAGTCAGAGACCTACTTTTGCTTGACCTCACACGGTTATAGCAGACACCTTTTCATTCTTTTAGGATACCATCATAACCTCCCCAGCAAAATCAACTTTGCTACAAACATAAAGCCCTAAAAAGGACTCGCCAGCCACGTCAACGCCCGAGCTAGTAGTCATTGGTTGCTTGACGTGTATTGATATCATTAGGTCTTGATTAGTTCAATTGTGATAAGAGTCATTTTTCTTGATAAGTGTCTCTGTTCTTGATTAGTGTCCCTGTTCGTAATTGGGGCCGAAGTCCGTGATTAGTACCGAAGGTCTTGCTTAATGCCCCCTATTCTTGATTAGTGCCCAAATTCGTGATTAGTACCGTACATCTTGATTAGTGCTCAGGTCTGTGATTAGGACCGAATATCTTAATTAGTGCCCCTGTTCTTAATTAGTGCCAGAAATCGTGATTAGTGCCCCTTTTCTTGATTAATACCCAAGTTCGCGATTAATACCGTAGGTCTTGATTAGTGCCCCTGTTCTTGTTTAATACCCAAGTTCCTTATTAGTACCGTAGGTCTTGATTAGTGCCCTTGTTCTTGATTAAAGCCCAAGTTCGTGATTAGTGCCACTGTTCTTGATTAATACCCAAGTTCCTGATTAGTACTGTAGGTCTTGATTAGTTCCCTTGTTCTTGATTAAAGCCCAAGTTCGTGATTAGTGCCCCTGTTCTTGATTAATACCAAAGTTCGTGATTAGTACTGTAGGTCTTGACTAGTGCTCGTATTTTGATTAGTGCCATTTTCTTGATTAATGTCCTTGTTCTTGTTTAGTGCCCCGATTCTTGAATCGAGCCTTAGTTCTTGATTACTACCGATGTTGTTAATTAGTGCTCTAGTTCTTGAATTGTGCCCTAGGACTTTATTTGTGCCCTAGTTGTTGATTAGTCCCCGTATTGTTAATTAGTGCTCTAATTCTTGAATTGTGCCCTAGTTCGTGATAACTGCCTCAGTGCCTGATTAATGTCCTAGTTTTTGTTATTGTCTTATTTATTAATTAGTGCCCTAGATCTTGATTTGTGCCCTGGTTTTTATTTTTAATTATTACCTCGTTTCTTGATTAATGCCCATGGTTTTATAAGTAGCCCTGTTCTTGATCGGTGTCCATGTTCTAGATTAGTGCACATGTTCTTGGTTAATGCCTGTGTTTATTAGTGCCCATTTTCTTGATCAGTGCCTATTTTTATTAGTTCCCTTGTTCTTGATTAGTGCCTGTCTTTTATTGGTGCCCGTGTTCTGGATTAGTGTCCTTGTTCTGGATTAGTGCCCTTTATCTTGATTAGTGAGGGTACAATTTCAACATACCTCAGGTATGGGAACCTGTCAAGAGCGCCATTAGCAGCCTTAGACTGAATCGCACTCGCTGTACTAGCCTCCAGAGGAAAGCCGGTCTCAGCAAGTCTAATCGACGGTTCAAACAAATTGTTCCATGGCAAACGCCCAAACTTTTGGTGGGCCTCCCAGAAGGCCATCACCTCTCCTGGAACTGCCACTGACAGGCCACCTGTGGAAGCAAACACCCACGACAGTTTTAAAACATGAGGAACAATGCAAAATGTAAGTACGTAAGCCTCTTGAACAAAGAACATTATTGTTCAGAATTAACGGCACAGGTAATAGGTTTATTACATCATCTTCTATTCTTTCTCTATTAATGGCACAATAAAATAACCTATTAGGTTAGACACGTTACTGAAAACATACTTACTTAGTCGTTCCCCTTCTACCGTGAGGTGTAGAGGTTTGGAAGAGAGAGCGCCAGACCATTCTATCAGCTGTCTTCTTCCTGGCCTGGTTCCATTCTAGTCCTCGGTCCTTCAAAGATTGTCTAATGTTGTCCTCCCAGCGGACTCTGGGTCGTCCTGGAGGTCTGGATCCCTGGCTCTTTGTTTCCCATGCTTGTCGTGGTAGCCGATCTTCTCCCATTCTGCAGACATGGCCAAACCATCTTAGTTGGGACTGTTCTATTTGGGTCTGCAGCGGATGGGATTTTAGGCCTTGACGGATCGTCTGGTTGCGGACCATGTCTCTTCTTGTTACTTCAACCACTTTCCTCAGATACCTCATTTCTGAGGTTTGGATCTGGCTTTTGTGGGTTGTAGTCATTGCCCACGACTCGCATCCATATGTCAAGACTGGGACATAGGTGGAGCGGTATACAGCCATCTTTGTTTTCTTACCAACCTCTTTCTTGCTGAGGAATCCACGATTTATGGCCTGAAAAAGTCTCCCAGCCACTGCTTTTCGAGTGGCCAACTCTTCTTTGATGCCTCCCTTTCGGTCTATAATAGCTCCGAGATATTTAAAGTGGTCGACCTGCTCCAGGACCTGTTCTCCCAACTTAATCTGATGTTTTCTTTCTTCGAGCTGCTTATGACCATCCCTCTCTTCTCCAGCTCTTCCTTCCAGACTTGCAGGTTGGATTGGAGATGTGCCTCTGATTTAGCAATCAGGGCAACATCATCAGCAAATGCCAGCTCCGAAATATAGACCTGTCTTATCTTCCAGTACCCCACTGAATACTTTCTTGTTCTCTCCTTACATGCCTTGATGACATCGTCCATAAGGAGTATGAAGAGGTAAGGTGATAGGATATCACCTTGTCTTACACCACTGGTGGTCCTGAACTCTTCTGACTTATGGTTTGCTGTCCTCACATAATTTCTGCAAGACTTGTAGAAGCTCTGTATAGCATGAATCAGAGGTGCTGGAATATTCTTCCTTGCCAAACAGTCCCAAAGTTTGCTCCAGGGGACCCTGTCAAACGCCTTTTCCAGATCTATGAAACAAAGATGGATCTCACTCTTATACTCAAGGGCCTTTTCACTCAGCTGTCTGAGTGTGAAGATTAGGTCTTGAGTACTTCGGTTTGCTCGGAATCCGCACTGGACCTCATCCAGTTGTGGCTCAGCTAGGCGTCGGAGTCTCTGCTCTAGGATTCTAGAGTAGATTTTACCAGGGACAATGAGAAGGGATATGCCTCTATGGTTTCCACATTGTCGATTGTCACCCTTTTTGAAAATTGGTGTTATGATGGCAATCTCCCAATCCTTTGGTATGGTCTTGTTGCACCATGCTGCCTGTAGGACCTTTAAGAGTAATAGGTCGCCTGATGCTCCCATGTACTTAACCATTTCTGGTGTTATACCATCATGCCCTGCTGCTTTGCCCATCTTGATTTTCTCTAGTGCTGCCCTCAGTTCTTCCATCTTTATGTCATCTTCACCATCATTGGTTTCCTCTTCTGTGTCAGTGGTTATCATTTCTGATGCTTCATCATGCTCACCATCCAGGAGTTCTGAGAAATATTCTTTCCATCTTTCCATTACTTCCTTCGGGGCAGTAAGCAATTTGCCTTGCTTATCCTTTATAAATTTGAGAGGGCATTGTTTTTCTTTCCTCATGTTCTTTAGGGTCTTATAGAACAATTTCTGGTTTTCTTGTGCATCTTTTTCTAGCTTTTCTCCAAATTCTTCCCAGGACTTCTGTTTTGCTGCTAGCACTTTGCTCTTTGCTTCTGTTCTGAGTGTCACATATTCTCTATATTTTTCCATTTGTCCTGTTGTGTTTTTAGCTCCTAAGTTTTGTTTCCATGCCATTTTCTTCTCTCTTATTTTCTCTTTGACTTCCTCTGTCCACCAAGGTGTCCTCTTTCTCTGGTTCCCAAGTCGGACTTCACCGCATGCTTCTGCAGCAGCTGTCTTTATGATATCCTTGAATTTATTCCAGAGGGTTTCCAAGTCATCAGGTCGTTCTTACTGAAAACATGCGCTAAAGAACTACATAATCCCTTGCTGTGGTGGTTACTATTGTAGTTACTATTGTAGTTACTATTGTAGTTACTATTGTAGTTACTATTGTAGTTACTATTGTAGTTAGCTTCACATTATGAAACTGCTAGCCTGTTAGAATGATTAGAGATCTTACTTCTTGCGTCAAATTTACCAGGTTTGAAATGTGGTATCATCACGGCCCCGTCTACCCAGCTGTAGTTACCTTCATCACCCGTGATGGACGAACAACAAGTAGTTACTTCAGTAAGGGAATGCTCTTGATTTAGGGAAGGCAAAGGCAATGCGTAATTCGCCTGGTCACCCCTCTTCATAAAGCTGGACCTTGTGTAATGAAGTATCAAACACTTCACAACGCTACGGCAGTATTTGCTATGGAACTATTTCAACTTCACCTTTCACTCTCTTGCCAGTTCTTCTTTATTCACTTTTATACAGTCATACCCCGCTTTTCGACACTTCGCTAATACGGCGATTTTCAATTATATTCATGTTCATAATTTTCGGCGCTTACCTCGCTCATTCGGCGATTTTCGGCATGGCACGCTCGTACTCAACAGCTGAGAAAGAGAAGCGAGTGCGCCCGCGATATTTTAGTCTTGATCGTTCATCACCTGTGTTGTTCAGTACGTTTACGAAAGGTGTTCGCAAAGCGTCTCTTTGTGTATTTATTACTGGCAATTTTCTAAACGTTCACAAACTTTTTACTTATTATTGTATATGTAGCGTAATATTTTTGTGTTTATTTATAATAGAAATTAAAAGTAGTGGTAATAAAAAAATGGCATAATTCTCTTACTTTAAAAGAAAAGTTAATTATGATTAAACTACGTGAGGAAGGTATTTCTATGGCTGATATAGCTTGTAAGCTTGACCTAGCTCGCCAAACAGTACAATTGTTAATGTTAAGGATAAAGGTCTATTGCTTTTACTGTCGTATTGTTATTTTATGCCTAGCTTTACTGTACACTTAAAATAAGATCGTGTAAGCATGTTATTTAGGCTTTTAAGCACCCAAGATGCTTTTGCAAGCTAAATAAAAAGGCAATGCTTTGCTTTTCAGCGATTTTCGCAATTTAGCGCGAGTCTGGTCCCTCACCCGCCGTATTAGTGGGGTATGGCTGTATAATCTTTTAAGAAAGAGATGGTTTTAGTTTTTGTAAAGCCTAATATCCGATGGTAGAGATATTCAGTTGAACATTTCAAAATAGATGGGTGATCTAGATTTTGCCTATAAACTGGCTCCTCAGTCCCACATCTGTAATCAGATACATGGTCGATTGAGAATCCTTTATGTGGAAACCCAACACAGAGTGAATAAAAGAAAAATTATATATATATGAGATATGTTTCGGACTCCAGCCGTCCATGTTATGAAAATACATTGCCATGGCTACGTGGTAATGTAATAGAGACATTATGAGAGTATGAGTCATACAGCAATAGAGAACAAAAACAAAGGTTATTTATTTACGACACAAGGTCTTAGGGACAAACACATGTAATCACTAGAGAAACGAACACGAAGACTAAATGTTTACACATTAAACATTTTAAAAAGATATTTATTTTAATAATGTAGGCTTTGAGACTGTTTGTCCGTTTTTTTCCCTCTACAGTTCTCGTGAGTTTGACCTGACGAAGATAGTGTGGCACGAAAGATCTTTTATATGTGGACATGCGCCCTAACATAACCGAATAGGTTGAACGGGACGCGCCTCGCCAAAACGAGGCAACATTTTATTTTTATTTTTAAATTGTGTGGTCGTAACGTAACCCAATAAATCGGAATTATCAATTCAAATGTCAAGTCAATCCTACTGTATGGTTCTGACACATGGAGAACGAAAAAAAAAAATTGCAACAACAACAATAAAAAACTACATACTTTCATAAGTGGATGCTTGCGTAGAATAGAAAGATTGAAATGGTCTGAAAAGGTCACCAATATGGAACTGATGACAAGAATCAAACACGTGCCAGTGGAACAAGAAATGAGAGGAAGACGTTGGAGATGGATAGGACACATATTGAAGAGACCTACAGATAGCATTATCTGGCAATCCGTTTTCTTGAATCCCCAGGCAAAGAGAGGTAGACCAACAGAACAGACGAAGAAGAGAACTGGATGGAGAAGGCATGTAAGGACGAAGAAGACATGGACATGAGCTAATGGCACGAGACAGAAAGTCTTCAAATAAGTTTACTGAATGTCTATATTTCTTGGGGAGATAAAATGTAACGAATGAATGGATTAACGTAGCCTGTGTCTTCGGTCATTAAATCCGCAATACCTGCGTGCAATATGTTTACATTTTATACAGCCTAACTACATTCATTTACTTATTAGACATGTAAGATGGAACTAAGAAATATTCACACAGCTATGTGAAATTAAGTTCACAGTTTCATACATACGTTAAGTCAATGTAGACTAACCTTCACGAACTGCTTCGGTGTTATTTACAAACATCGTTGCGTTGCTACTTAACGGAGCCCTGCTACGGGGCTAGTATCGTGTGTGCCTTTCCCGTTCTCATGAATAAATTGAATAAAACGAAAAATTAGTTAAGACTTTCTTACACAGTGAGCAAGTAACCCGCCAAAACATGACGGAGATGAATTATTTTATATATATATATATATATATATATATATATATATATATATATATATATATATATATATATATATATATATATATATATAATATATATATATATATATATATATATATATATATATATATAGTGGTCTTTCTGTTGCATGTCCCCATGGCAGCACTAATTCTCCTGAGGTCACTTCATTCATTTTCATTCTACGTCAACTTAATTGAATCTTTGTAGTCATACTTATCATGACCTATGGTCACTAGTAAACGCACTACAAAACAAACAAACAAACAACAATTAAAGAACTTCGTACTCTTTTAATGGTTTTTGAATTTACATTTCACGGTTTAATGCGATCCTTTTCCTTATCTTCGGAACAGCTGATTGGCGTATTTCATTGCTAGTTAAAGGGCGTTTTATTAAGAAAATTGTTAGATTTTTTTTCTTCTCACAAGCCCAAATATTATTTTTTTTCTCTCAATTAATCTTTTTAAGGATGTAAAGAAGGTAGTCAAATAGCAAATACTGCCGTCGGGGAGTGAAGTGTTAGAGATTTAACAATACCAGGTCCAGCAACGAGAGATGGTGTGACGAGTTCCCTTTGTCTGTTCCTTCCCTAACTCAATGAGCAGAGTCAGATATACAGCGAGGTGGGCTGGAGCGTGTCGGTAACGGACTTCGAACCCGGCACCTTTACCACTCTGTCAATCGGACGCTCTAAGAATGTGCATTAGGTTATTATTATGAACAACTTTTGGTACAGTGGCAAATGTGATTTGTTCTTTTGCAAGTTAGTAGTATCCAAGTTTTTTCGATGCATGATTAGACAAGGGATAATGCGACGGAGGTTTCTCGTTGCTTTCCGTCGGTTTGTGACGGAAAAAGAGATAGAGGAAGACAAAGAGAGCAAATACTTGACAGTCTGGCATCGTGGCATGAATTGAGATCAACAACAGAATTGATAAATTGTACTGGAGACATGAAGTTGTGGAGTGGCATGATCTCCTACGCCACAAGGTATTGTATTTGAAGAAGAAATAGAAGTACCCAAGATCAAGGAAAAGAACCAAACAAATGCCGGTGGAACAAGAGTTGAAGACGCTGGCGTTAGGATTGAACACAACAGTTTACAGCACTTCAAGGCAGTCCTTGTTCAAGGCTGCAAATCTTTACTGCATGGTACCTTGAATGCAAAATACCATGTAGGTTATTGTCACCAAGAAAGTCACACGTGGACAATAGAAGAGCTCTTACTTAATATCTTAGCTTTGGTACACCAGTTTAATGAAAGTGGGTCAATTATTCCTCCAATAAATAATCATTTTACTTTGCAATCCCCATGCAGCATGGAGTCACCTTGTAGGAAGCCTTCAGCAAACATCCACATCCACTTGCAGCAGTTGTTTTTTTTTTGTAACAATTTGTTTCACTGACGAGGTTGCCAGCCTTGTGCGCAACCTTATATTTGTAGCCGGGTCTTGAAGACGCTGGACCAGCTTCGTGATTACTCCCTGGTTTTTCTTGGAACATGTCACAACCTCCAGACTTGACCAGTGACTTGAGTGAACCAGTCCATAACCTGCAAAGAACCAACCATCGGCTGGAGCAGAAACCAACAAACTTACTGGCAGCTAAGTACAAACTTAAAAGCTACCAAGTGAACTTTCAGACAATTCCCTCAAAATCCGTAACATCACCCTGTGATGAAAACCTTTTTTTTTTTTAAATAATTACATTTTACACTGTTAACTATAATTTATTATTAAACGTGTTATTTGTATATATACAAATTTATAATTCATTTAATCCTTTTGAGTGTACTGCATCCGTATGTCTCAGTCACCTTAAATACACTTAAAACAGAGCCACTCAATTAAGATTTCACTGAATTAAATCTGTTGGGGGCTTAAACGAGCTAAATCATACAACATATCTCTTCACAAAAGTTATCGGGCAGATAATAAGTTAACTGTGCCAAGACACATTCACTATTGTTCTTGATTTCTGAATATCTTGTGAAGACTCCCTTGAGGTAGAAATATCATCATCCTTCTATCTGTATCTCTGCCGAGAATAATCGTGTGCGAAGGTAGATACCATTGAAGACCCACATCAGATAATCCAGGTTCTGGTCATTGCTGGACCATCACTGTAGAGCAAAGAGGAGGCAACCCGTGACACATTTAACTATCTGTGCCGCCATACCTTACAAAAGAAAGAGAAATTAACTACATAAGTTAAGTTAGTTGCTTATCCTTTACAGGACGTGGCAACCAACCCCAGCTTTTATTGGCTGTTTTGTGATTTTTCTAGGCAATTTTTTCATTCAGTAGTTTGCCATTGCTTTCTGAACGGTACGGCGCTTATACCATTGTTTTTTTTTTTTTAAATCCACACAAAGCGATCTGCTACCAAACCGCCTGCAGCAGGTTTCGAACCTGGTATATCTGGATTATGAAACTGCGTTCATATCCATTAGGCCACAGACGCCGACAACTACATAAGAGACTATGTATATATCTTACACAACCTGTAAATATAACAAGCTAAAAAAAAAATAAGAAAAAACTAGGTGGTTACATTACGTGTTCAGTAAACTTAGTTTGTCTTGCCTTGCTTTCACAAAACTGCGTATCTGACCAACGCTGCTCTGTTATTTCAAATACTGACGGTTAATGCATAAAACCGAAGCAGATGATGCATGTTAAGGATCTTTCGTTAATGACAGTCTCAAGTAAGTAGTTCTTTGCCAATTTCAGCGCGCTGAAACATAACTGATATATAATGGCCATGGTACTGTAGATTTTGAAAATAGTTTCTACATAATGGAATGTAGAACTTAAACAATCGATGACAGTTTTGTCATTTGCTATTAGTCGCGGTTAATGAGTAGGCTGTAAAGGGGAAAATCTTTCCTTCTTCATTCACTAAGTACAAAAAGTGCCGATGTTCATCACCAAGCCAATTTACTTCTATGTTTTTATTCTGAATACATCTCAACTATTTTCAAAGTAATAATTATTTATTTAATTTTTGCCTAACCATTCTACAGTAGAAAGCATTATCATCATCAACAATAATCATAATCATCATCAACAATAATCATAATCATTGTCAGGAACCACTTATCGTGGATAGAACTCCACTGGTTACACCACTGCAATGTGGATTTATAACAATAAATAAAGGCTCGTTCTTCCAAGGGTAGAACCACACCACAATGGCTGACATAAGAAATAACACCTTTAACAGGAACTTCCCTTTAATACTTTATACACACAAAAGGGCCTCACACGACCAACAAACGCATCAAATACAATAATGAAAAAACCACTGTAAGCTTGCCTTAGCAGCTTAATCTATCACCTCCATACATGAAGGTACGAATTACGTCAAAAGCACTGCTATGAATATCGCTCACCCGAGCGGTAAAACTGCGACAATGACACACTCCCATCATTGACATCTTATTAAACTACGGTCTGTAGAAATTACAACCTAGACCCTACACTGCTCTAGAATTGCAACGTAATTATCAACTAGGACCGAAATATGGCAAGCACTCAGTTAATAGTCCTTAACTTGAATCACCCAGCAATCTCGCTGGCACAAAGGGAAATATGCGTCCTTCCTGGGCGAAGTTTAGTTTCTGGCTACCCAACTTTGCGCCTTTTCCCCCCGACTTCCGGTAGTCACATGACCCACCAGTTCGGCTAACCTCGGCCTTTCCGAGTGATTTATCGCCGACCACAATGCATACGATACACTGCGAAATAGCGCTATGACAATCATCATCATCAACAATAATCATAATCATCATCATCAACAATAATCATAATCATCATCATCAACAATAATCATCAACAATAATCCTAATCATCATCAACAACAATAATCATAATCATCAACATCAACAATAATCATAATCATCATATACAACAATAATCATAATAATCATCTACAATAATAATGAAAATCATCATCAACAATAATCACAATCACCATCTACTATAAGCATAATCATCATCAACAATAATTATCATAATCATCATCAAGAACAATAATCATAATCACAATCAACAATAACCATCATCAACAATATTTATCATAATCATCATCAACAACAATAATCATAACCACCATCAACAATAATCATCATCTAAAATAATAATCATAATCATCATAAACAATAATCATAGTTATTATCTACAATAATCATAATCACCATCATCAACAATAATCATCATCATCAACAATAATCATAATAATCATCATCAACAATAATCATAATTATTATCTACAATAATCATAATCATCATCATTAACAATAATCATAATCATTATCATTAATGTGACAGACCGTCTGAACATGCTCTTGTTTGTGATCGCCACTCCCCTATGGCAGTAATTGCTACGAGAGTAATGCGTAGCTTATTGTTTACCACTCCTCAGACGTACTTACGCTTCGCCAGGTTTGATGACCGGGCCGGCGATAATATTTTATCGCATAATCTGTCTGACAATCTTTTCCAACGAAGGTGTTTTGTTTATTCAAGCTACGTTGGGAAGGAGTGTTAAATAAAACCAGATTTGTTTGTCTGGCGAAACACGATAACCCGTGCACGAGGCGGAACTTATGATATAATCGCTTCGGTCCTTGGTTAAAAAGTAATCACATATTTATTACATTTTAGACAATATGAGTCTACAAATGTGTTGGTGAGACTGTATGCCAGACATCAGATGACCATATATGGTAATACGTGACCTTTGCAGGCACGCACCTTATTTCACGGGGGACTTTATTGAAATATCACACCCTATCTGTATGATTTGAAATCATTGGATCTTTCTGATTAGATTCATAACATCACTGTAGGGAATATAGGCTGACAATTTCACAGTTTTATCTCTCTGTGATTTGCACGCTCGCCAAGACAACACCAGACCTTCGCTAGAGTGAAAACTAGATTCATAATTCCTAATTATTATCCGGACCTTTTATTGGAGAACCAGATAAGACACAGAAAAGCACAGGAAATCTCTATATTTAATAAGGAACCACCAGAACTAGGAAAACTGAAGAAACACGGAGTCAGAAGGGGCAGTCTATTGTAAAATTAAAAGAAATCCCAGACACGTGTTGTAAGAGAACGATTCTTCTCTTTATTCATCTGGGCGACAAGTTGTAGCCAGGATTGGCTTATTGGTGGTACCAGCAGAACGTACTATTTCCGGAACAAGACGGGATCAGTGACCTACGCTTTAAGACAAAGGACGCACTATGTAGACTTTCCTTGAAGTTTCTGGGAGACGAGCTACACCGGACAACCTTGACCAGAGACGAGAGATCAGTGTGAAAAGACAGAACCTTCATTGGCAGCTAAGTTCAAACATATGCTGCCACTTGAACTTCTTAACTCTTTTCGCAATCCCCAAATACGAGGATGATAGCTTTTCTTTATCCATAACTATTCAAATTGTTTTCAAACTGTTACAACTAAGGTGATTATTAAATTTTGTTATTTGTAATGTTACAAATTTAACTTCGATTTGATCATTTTAAAGTTACTGCATGTTTGTCTCAGTCAATTACTACACACATTCTAAACAGAGCTATACTTGAATAACAGAATTCCACTGAGTAAATCTTAAAGTAAAGCTTAAACGAGCTGATAAAAAAGTGCTTAAATTCTTCACAAAAGTGGTCGGCAGGTTACAGAATTAACGTGCTCAGCGACAGCCAGCATTGTTTTCGCTTACCTGAATTTCCTGTGAAGACTCGCATGTGATAGAAGCTTTACTACTCTTCTATCTACATTTCTGCCAAGAGTAATCATGTGTACAGATAGATTCCATTGAAGCCTATTGTAGCGAAAGGGTCTTATTGTAGGCAGGTTACAGAGATTAACGTGAATAGCATTGGCTTATCCTGTGAAGAAAATAAAGCTTTACTACTCTTCTATCTACATTTCTGCCAAGAGTAATCATGTGTACAGATAGATTCCATTGAAGCCTATTGTAGCGAAAGGGTCTTATTGTAGTAAAGAATAAGGTTATCCTGGACAAAAAGATGTATCAGATGATACCAGGATAGTGCTAGGTAAGAGACTGGTCTTACAAGAAATACCCACTTTTCTGAACAGAATAAGGGTGTATCAACATCAAAGGTTAGGATCAGCTGTATAAACCTCTAGGAGTGATGAGAGTGAATGTCCTGAAAGTCTATTTGCTCCCTTTCAAGATCCGCCTATGATATTATGTATTATTATTTGATTATGTTGGCTAATTTTTTCTAGGGGTATTAATTATTGTCTATCTCTATAACTATAATATGTATCCAACAAAACTTGTAACTCAATGTAAATAATTTCAGAAAGTCTGCTGGTACATATTTACAATTTATTAAACCTATACCGGTTCTCTTTTCGGTTAGGTAATTTAAAGAAATTCAAAGGTATTTACAACATAAAATAAATAAACATAGAAACTTTAATTATCAAACAGAATCCTGTCTTGATAGTTCTATTTTTCTCTACACTGATTAATTATTATAATACACGAGATTGTGTCACTGAGTTGAACTGTGAAGGTAGTACTATATTCATGCTATCTACAAGGATTCATCATACTGTACTTGTATCTTTTATTATTCTTATATTTGAGTTAAAACCTCTACACCTCACGGTAGAAGGGGAACGACTAAGTAAGTAAGTAAGTATATTTGAGTTAGAGTCTGAATAGGCTCACCAGTGGAATTTTTATTCCACTTATGTTGTTGGGGTGAGATGCATCCAACTCCAGCCAGGATCACTCAATGTCTGGATCTCCAGGCTGGGAAAAAAGGGTAACCAGTTCTATGAACTTCAAGAACTATCGCACCACAGAGTTCCACCGAAGTGGATGTCTCGTACAATCTTGGTAGTTGCAGGATAAAACCTGGAATACAAATAATCACAACCTCTGTATGGTACAGCACTATTCTGTCCTTAAATACAATGGACGTAACAAACAGTGTCAGACATTGTGCTAACATATGCACAGGACAATTTACCTCACTACCCATCACAGCCAGTTCACTGTGACTACAATTTCCTTATAAATCCTAAGTTAGATCCAGTTGTCCATGATCTGCTTCCATACAATGATTTGGCCAAGTAATAACACTACTAAGTAATATCTTGATCGATTCATTACAACAATTCCTGTCAATCCTTCCTTAGGTTCCTGATAAATGTCATTTCTTTAAGAACTCCTTCAAATACATTACTAAACTTACAGTCGTATTTGTGCCTTCATTCTCAATTATTCTACACATTTTACAATGCTGGCTTTCGTCTCTAAAAGTCAACACATGCCTGCGTTTCAACCGGCAGCACACTCGTTCTGTAACACATGCCATGCACTTCCTAACACACCATTGGATAAAAAGACAGCAAAAATACATAAATATATACATATATATATATTCTTTCCTACCCTCAGGCAATTCACACAAGCTGTAACAGGCTGTTAATAGGCATCTAGGTCTGCTAGTCAGATGCAGCGGCAAAGTATAATGGCCGTAACACTTTTTACCGCTCTTCGTCTGTTCAGCTCGGTTTTGAAAAGTTGTGGCCTCAATTCAGCCAAGTTAAAGACTTATATAGTACCGTATCGTCCCTCTCGGATGGCATAGGGTAAAAGCGGTGTTAGGAATCTAAAACTGATGCGTATTTATGCCTTGTTCAATTAGCAAAATTTTTAATATTCAGTATCTTTCTTAATTCTGGGCCGATTTTGATCATTTCAAGCTAGAATTATACTGTGAATTTATCTCTACCGTTCTATATAATAATTGTTTAGGTAGCAAAATGCATTTTAATCTATACATGCTTTAACTAACTAAATTTGAGACTACCCTGATGTATAGACGTCATTTTAAACGATTTTTCTCTATAAATGAACTACTATTCGAGGAAGTCTTTACATCTACCTCTAAAGTAACATTCCCGTTGTTGAAATATCTATACCTTTCCGCTTAAACATCTTTAGTCCTTAAGAAATTAAATAAATTCGTACTATCATTTACACAAATTGGGCCTCAATGTTAAGCCTAAAATGTTCCAGTATACACACCACCAAAGGAGGGTTTTGAATGGCTATTTTATCTGACAGTGTCCTACAGTAAGGCTTTCGGTATGACGCGTTGTAAGACAGACCAAATCGCGACACCTATATTAGATACTCTTGAGTTTTGGCCATTTTTGCACCACTACTGCAAAGCAGGGGGGGGGGGGGCAATACCGTCACAATCAACAATAATCATAATCATCATCATGTAACCGGAACTTTAGGATAGTTTAAGACATCATTAGATTAGTTTAAAAGATCAATAGATTAATTTCATAAATCATGCTTCATGTGACAACAAATGATAGCAAATGACACTGACCACTGTGTTCCCTTAACTAAGAGACTGTTAGCAACCACCGTAGTGACCATTGACGTCATAGCTATCTGGGTACGCGGCCTAAGAGTAGTGCCTCTTCCAATCAGAATTGAGAGATTTTCCAAACCCTACGTACAAGTATATATTGTCGAAACAGACAGAAACCAATTCAGTATTGCAAATTACTTCGTAGAGTGATCGTGAATTAAAGTTAGGCATACTGCAGATTTTCAAGACATCAAGAGAGATTATCTCTATAACAGACTAGTCAATTGATATTGACTAATAGATCATAAAGACCTTTATGATCAGGTTAGTATTATCTCGACCTTGTATTTCAGCCAGATTTTTCGTAAATACTTGTAGGAATCCCCAGATTTCTACTTGGAAGTGACTTTGTCCACTTTGACAAAGAGTTGAAGTTATACAAGAATAAAATCTCATTTTGGAGTTTAAATTGTTCACCTGGACTTTGTTAGTAAATACTATTGGAATTGGATGAAAGAATAACACAATTGGATCTAAAGGATAAATACTTAACATACTACCACTACATACGATATAGGAATAAACCACTGATTCGAACCTGGTTCAAATATATACATATCAAGGAATCAACACTTCTGGCAGCTAGCCAGTAGCCTTATACCACTTGATTAGAATTAAAGTTAGGCTTTATCCATAAAGCAACCTACCCACGGTTACAATCATCAACAACAATAATCATCATCCTCATCATCAACAATAATCATAATCGTCATCACAATTATCCTTCAACTCATCAAGGAGAATAAGCCTTCAACAAACTTATGATGAGTCTTGCGTCAGCTCAAGGTCTTTTGATGTCTTCTTAACCCCCTTTATGTCTTTTTCCAGTTCTCTTCTCCGTTTGTTTTTATCTCCCTCTACCTTTCTTACCCTGGTGATTCCAGAGCAACAGCAGTCTTTTCTGCTAACATCAAGTTTTCTCAGTGTGAATCCTAACCATTGCCGTCGTCATATTCTCAACTCTTGTTCCACTGACAATTGTCTGGTTCGTGTCATCAGTTCCAAATGAGTGATCTTGTCATACCATTTCAAAAGAATCATAAGAATACCCTTAAATCCGCCCCTGACTCCTTAACTAACCAAAGTGACTGTATGGACTGACCTATCATAGATGGTCCAAAAGCTGTCTCCGCCTATGCCACTGCTATGAAATCTGACCAAGCCGACACATATCAAAGTGGCTATGGCTGCATCGACAGCACTTCCACCACTCTTGGCAAGGATGTCTCTGAAAAAAGACGATAAATGCTACATTCATTTGGACCAAATTTACAGAAGAATGCACTGAAAGACCTGTCTAGCAGCATAAATGTGGACACCCGCTTCTTACCTGAGCCTAGGAGGGCAACAAATAATAACTCTGTACTCTACTACAAGCGGGTTTGAGCGCTATGCTCTCGTGGCACAGTACTCGGGATCGTAACCTGGTAGCGTCATGCTCTAGTCTACACAACTAGTAAGGAGTACCTTACTCTTCTCGTAAATTACGGAAGGCAAAGGCAGCTAGGAAGGGAACTTGTCACCCCCACTTCATAAATAGCTGGACCTTGTATAAGAAGTCTCTAACACTTCACTCTCTTACGCTAAATTCTGTTATGAGACTACCTTTGCCTTTTTTTTACCCTGCCATCAGCTTTGACATCTCTTAGAAGCTTTATGGCTTACATGATTTCTTCTGTCTTTGGCTGTTCACTGTTAACGTGTAAGTTCTTTTCTGCTGGCTTGATATCAGAAGAATTCCGTGAAGCTTGTCAACTGAATGTTTACTATACAGCACTGCTTAAAGTACAAATAATTTAGCTTATTGTTTCCAATACCGGTAGTAATTGTACTCACTTTTACTTAACTATACATGATGTTTATATATTTGTAGTGCTTCAAATAAGGAACGCTCACAATGTTAAGGAACGCTCAAAAAGTTAATGCACAACTCATTATGGAGAGTTGAAATTTTTCACGCAGTTCCTTTCGTGGCACGTTTTAATTCTTTAGTATTTTGACTGTCAATGATACAACATATTGTATACAATAACTTTTTATATTAAATCGTTAAAATAACTTAATGAAAATAAGGGAATTAAGTAACTGAGTCGACCACTTTAAATACCTCGGAGCTATCATAGACCGAAAGGGAGGCATCAAAGAAGAGTTGGCCACTCGAAAAGCAGCAGCTGGGAGACTTTTTCAGGCCATAAATCGAGGATTCCTCAGCAAGAGAGAGGTTGGTAAGAAAACGAAGATGGCTGTATACCGCTCCACCTATGTCCCAGTCTTGACATATGGATGCGAGTCATAAGCAATGATTACAACCCATAAAAGCCAGATCCAAACCTCAGAAATGAGGTATCTGAGGAAGGTGGTTGAAGTAACAAGAAGAGGCATGGTACGCAACCAGACGATACGTCAAGGCCTTAAATCCTACCCCCTGCAGACCCAAGTTGAACAGTCCCAATTAAGATGGTTTGGCCATGTCTGCAGAATGGGAGAAGATCGGATACCACGACAAGCATGGGAAACAAAGAGCCAAGGATCCAGACCCCGAGGACGACCCAGAGTCCGCTGGGAGGACAACATTAGACAGTCTTTGAAGGACCGAGGACTAGAATGAAACCAGGCCAGGAGGAAGACAGCCGATAGGATAGTCTGGCGCTCTCTCTTCCAAACCTCTACACCTCACGGTAGAAGGGGAACGACTAAGTAAGTAAGTAAGTAACTGAGAAATAACAGACGAGGGTGTCGAATGGTGAACGGTGATGTGCTGAACAAATTAAGGCGCAACTGCGACGCCAAGTAAGGAGAGAGGCCTTTGTTTTAAAGGCACATTTTAGTCTACCTTACTTTAATCAGTATTGACACATGCAATTGTAACTATTCGCATTTTATCTAAATTTCAGCAATACAGTAAAGGCTAGGATTTCTAAACGTTGTGTCCTCCTTTGCTCGCTATATACAAAAACCGTTATTTTAAGGTATGATGTATCATTTCAATCTCGCTTAAATGTTGTTTTTCTTTGCGAGTTAGCTATATTCACTATTTCTATCCACATCAATCTCACTGGTATATTTGTGCATCTGTAAAATATGGCATGTGTCATATGTTGCTAACACTATGCCTAGTTATGATAGAAGAAGGGGAATGTGTCAGCCAATCAAAAGTCTCGAAGCGCTGCTGACGAACGATTTTATAATGACGTTCCACAAGGGGAATGAAAGGTTGTTTGTAACAAAATGGATTCGTGTATAGTGCACGTGAATGCAGTTACAGAAAGTATTGACAGTGATTTCGTTTTTTAGAGGATAAGACCAGCTTTATTAAATTCAATGGAATAGTTGCTGTTAGCTTTACTGTCGGAGAAAATTGAAGGTAAAAGTGCCAGCATGATAAAAAACTGCTGTGTTGATCGTCTTTCAAAAATTGCTAACAATTGAAATCGAAACCAAGTATGGAAAACTGCAAATAGAAAGAAAGCCGAAATTCTGGAAAGTGAAAGGAGATATATCAAAAAGTCATGGATAACAGGGTTGAGATGCACAAAGAAGATTTCTGATACACAGCTCACACAAACTCCCCGAGACTGCAAAAGACACAGGCTGAAAATAAGCTGCGATGCCTTGCTTTCCAATACGGCTGCACTCGACCTATAAAAAGGAACAGCGGACTATTCAAAGTACACAGTATAATTCAAAAAGAGAGAAGGAGAGAGACGCTCTTCAAGGATGAAACCTTTAACATCTGTTGCCGTGGAGCTCTCGCCAAATCGAGTCTGTTCTTGACTTTACATCTATCTTAAGAGGGTATGTAAATTTATGAATAATTAATTGGTCTACTGCAGCTTATTTTACTAGAATTGTATCAGGATCAGACCAGAGAACTGAACTAAAATTTAGTTGGGAATGTGTAAAGGAAAGTGATGACTACCAACGATTATCAGGATTGTCAATCGGAGAATAAATTAAAAGCTATTATATTGGAATAATGGACTTGGCACTCTATAATGTTAAAGGCGAAAGTAGCATCATACTTGTGCATAAAATGTATTACACTTTTATTCATGTATTATATTATTTTTAAACAAATGTTCTGCAGATATACACCTATCTTGTCTCGTTATTCCTAATCAGAACTGATCCATGTATCATTCAAATACATGCAAACATCTGAACACACTCATTCATGAACGCATAGGCGTGTGGGCCCCATAACCAAAGGTTAGCCACATGTCCAATATGGTCCTAAGGTTCATATGTGTCAACTGTGGTGGGTTTTGATGTTAAGAAGAATGGTGTGTATATAGTTGTACTTGAGTGAGATCAACTGTGAAGGTCTCTGAGGTAAACAATGGACAACTGTGTTACAGAGTACCTTTCTTGTTACCACCCAACGATCTCACTCTAAGTTATATTCTTTATTGACTAGCGTGACTGAAAGCTACATAAAGTGTCTAGAGTATTGTAAGGGTGTTGTTCAAGAATCTCAATACAAAAACATATACAAACATATACTAATTACTATGATAAACTCAACTAACTCCAGCTGTTAAATTTTATATTTAAAATTTCTTTTGTGAAACTTTATTGGTCCTGAGCCTAAAGTTGTTTTGGTCAGGACTACAGTTCAATGAGAATCAATTTAGATGGATAGATATATTTACAAATATATAAAGATATTTACATACAACAGACAATATGTCCATAGTACATTGTTACAAATTTTCAAGTTAATATTAATTACGCTATTTACTACTGGTACTAGAAGGCAGGTTGGGGATTATCATCATCCTAATGTTCTTTTGTTTCACCAGGATTGTTTATGTTAGTCTTTTGGAGGAACTGTTTTGTCTATACAGGAGATTTTTCTTTAGTCGTGATAAGTTGTCCCAGGCCAGATATTGCACTTATCTGGATCCTGGAATCACAGCAGTTGTAGTTGGTTTGGCCAGATACTTCAGTCTCCTCTGGTCTTGAACTTCTTTAATACCAGCAGGTACCAGAGACTCTTAGAAATCGTGCTGAATTTCTCTATCATCGAGTACCAGCACCAGACAAGTGCCAGCAGGAACCCCTGTCGATGCAAGTTATGGTTCTGTCTTAATATCAAACTAATTCCTCCTAATTTACATGTAAACATACATTCAATACAAAAGAACATGGTCAGCTCTCTCTGACTACTCTGCTTCTCCACTTTAGTTTGATGGAACAAATTGTACCAGTTTCTTTTCTCTTCCCTAATGGATGCTACGCATCTGTCATTCCTGCAGTAATCTTTTCCATGCAATAAGATAGGTGTAATGTTCCTGTATGACCATCATATATATAGTCCTGTAGTTTTAAACTTCTTAGATAGTCCCTTATATGATGGATCAACATCTAGGCCATGCGTAAGTCTGCCATGGAACCATTTAATTACAATCTTTTACATGGCCTTTTCCTTTTTCACACAACCCTTTTTAATTAAAAAGTCAATAAAATCAATCTTACCACATATCAAGGAAATATAAACAAGTAACAATGAATTAGGCAATAGAATATGGCACACTTTCATCACTGCCTCTGTTCAGACTGCTTTCTGTTGTTATTTAGTTTAAAACAAAGCACAAGTCTGCTCATCGCTGCTTGTTCCTCAGAATATTTTGAAAAAATGGCAGCGACCAGCCTACTATTTCGTTAAAGTAAAAGGCTTTGGCCAATGAGACCAAGCATCTCTTTTTTTTGAATGAAACTTTATTTTAAAAAAATATCTCAAACCTCTATGTGTTACTATTACCAACTAGATTTGTATATTTAGGTTAGCCAATAATATTTCGGCTTCCTTCAAATTTCATCCAATCCACTTCATCGTACTATCTTAGCCTTTCTTTCACCTAATTTTTTCCCCCAAAAATATGCTATCCAATCTAAGCAGACATGACTTGACCTGACAGTATCTCCGATTCTCTATGTATTATTACCAATATTTGATTATTTAATGGACTATTTAGATAACTAACAACATATTCTTGGTCAACAAGTCTTCAGGTACACGAATATATGATTTTTTATGGGGCTAAGTGGCTTGGTTCAAAATTCTATCTTTTTTTCTATGTTAGTTGTTTATTTTTAAACTACCTCCTGTTCAATTCTTTTTCCATGTACTTTCAAGCTAAATACGAGAGTCTCTCGTAATACACGAGAATTACGTCATTCGCAACAAGAGCTAAGCGTGTTTTCCTGACCGTAGTGTCCACATTTTCTAACGTTTACATCGTAATTTGAAAACCACCTAAGGGCAAGGCTAGAAAGTTGGTTTTATTTTTAGAAACAATGTGAGACGTGATTTGCGTTGGTTATCTATCCGTCTCCCTCCCTTCCACAATGTATTTTAGGCAAATACTTCATTGAACTTGGAAAAGTGGTACGTTTGTCTCAAGGACGAATTTGAAAAATAGGGTACCCTTTTTGGTTCGGCCAAAGCGTTATCAAATAATACGCTGAAGGCGTAGGCGACGACTACCATTCTCGCCGAAAATTTGTAGTACTATCCTATCTTGACTTTATGCACTAGACTGTTATATTCTAATTTAGATATTGTATTTAGAAGTTCACTACATCAACATGCGAGTACATCAGAGGTCTCGAATCCAGATCAAAAAGTGCTTCCTGAAACAACACAGGAGCCTCAGATATTGTCATAAGGAATTCAGCCCTAGTCCCCATCAATGTTTGGTGGTCTAGAGCAAGACCTTCAATCAATATTGCTGTGTATTCGAAATTAAGGACAGTCATAGACTTTAAGGATGTGTAACCAAATTCCTGCAACCAGTGTGAACTGTCAAAGCCAAGTGATTATTGTGTTATGATGATAAACAGTTTTGATTAATATACCAGAGAAGAGACTATAGTGATAAAGGAACATTGGATGAACTTTTTTAAGTTAAATTGAAGATTTCAGAAAGGACTTTTCAATTAATCTTGAATATAACTAAACAATCATTCAATTTTGTAATTAATATTTATTCATTCAATTTCATCACGTCATCATTCATAAATGCATAAGAAGTAAAAAAGATAGACGTAAATAATAAATGATTCATTAATTGTAATACTCTGACTTATTAATTTAATATTGTTGAAGTTTGAGTTGTACTGAATTGTTTGATTATCATAGGTAGTTACATAGCGAAGGTGGCACCTTAGGCTCTAACTTATATCTAATCACTATCTAAAGTAGAGACCTTCATAGCCGTGACTATCCTGTGATACCAGTGCTCTTCTCTAACACTGGGACTACACTCTTTTCAGGCAGATTTATATATCTGTTCTTTCATTAACTACTACTGACACTACACGCATAAAAACCTTTTGCTACAGCATATATACATTCTGTCTTTTTACAATTACACTATCATTACTACTATTCATACCGTTTCCAGATGTTGTTTAAACCAACAAGGCTGTTCTGGCTTTGTTATCCTGTTGTTCCGTCGTCTGGTGTTACTATGCGTCCTAGGTATGTGAATGTATTAGTCTGTTTTAGCTTTATGTTCCTTATTTAATGGGCTTTATTACATTGAGTGACATGACTTATGTCTTCTTCAGATAGATTTTCAGACCCCTTTGATCTACCACCACTACAACCACTGCAAAAACAGCTGCTTCTCTTATGTTTCTTCTGTTACTTTCATACCATGCACTAATAGTATTATCATCGTCCTGATTTACAGGTTCGTTCCCCGTGGAGCATGGAACCCACCACTGCAGCTGGTTCTCTTGCAAGAAGCCTCTATCAAAGCATTCATGAGCTCTTGTAGTTGTGGTCTCTGTAGCCACACATGTTGCATGATAAGGGTTGCCAGCCCCATGCACAACCTTATATTAGTAGCCTTGTACGACATGCCTGAGGCAGCTGTTGTTCTGTTCTTTGTGTGTCTTTTCGCAGCCCCCGCCCGCCCCCAACTACACTGGGCTTCATTCTAAATGTCTCTGTAAATGTGGCTTAAAACATCACTAATTTTATAGCTGTTATTTCTGCAACAATGATATATATATATAATAACATAGTGTAAGTAAATAAATTAAGGGGCTGCTGTAAAACTGATAAGGAATAGATATAAGTATATAAACCAATAAAACGGTATTGAATCAGTTCTTCAAATTAACGGTTTACTTTTTCCATCTGCTTATATCGCTCATTTGGTGTATGTTTTTCATCATCGTATGTTTTTGTAGTTAAAAAAACAGGTAAAGGAACCCGTTACACGCCCATTGAGGCATATTGGGAATATGGTGTTAGGCCCATATTATCTTGACCGTCGGCACACTAGTACCCATTTGAGGCTGGGTCGACCCAGGAGCCGTTTGTGGCCCAAAAAATTCCCACCTCATCTGGGGATGTTTTTGTAGTACCTATATGTAATTCTTGTCCTTGTCACATGTTTGTAACTGTGGCTGATGAACGGTAAAACCCAAAACTTCCCTTGTTTCATGTGAACCGTTAATTTGAAGAACTGATTCAATACCGTTTTATTGGTTTATATACTTATATATATATATATATATATATATATATATATATATATATATATATATATATATATATATATATATATATATATATATATATATATATATATATAATAACACTAGATTCAATACTCATACTGCTATTATCAGTATTATTCTCATCAATACCACGTTTTACTAATAGTGCTTCACATTCTACAATGCTACTCAATTCAGCAACATTTTCTTAATTTCTTTTGTTACTTCTATTGTTATCTTTACATTTAGAATTTTACTACTTACCATAATTACTAAAGTTTATCATTGCTTCCACAAATAACTGCAACTTTTAGTATCTTTGAGGGAGAAAAAAGAACACATATGAAGAAGAAGATATTCTAAGCAAAGCACAATAACCATTGTTGCATCAAAAGCATTTTCTACTCATTTTTTCCCCAAAAATTATGTACCAAAAGTAGTTCCAGTGAACTTCTGTTCTGTTTTTGACATAATTAAATGTATGTTACGTGTCGTTTTATGTTAATGTTAATTGTGTAGTACCAGGATAGTTCCTGTGGCCAAGCTACCAGCTAGGGTAGTAAATCTTTGACACCGCAACCAGCCAACATCACTCAGAATTATTTGAAATACACCTGGCGATATGGACAATATAATTTATTCAGAACTGCACGTAGCTCCACAGGTAATACATCTTTGGTCAACAATATAATGCCATATAATCGACAGTACGTCCATGTCAAAAGGCTGTCATATTTGCTCTCAATATCCTTTAATATTTTTATTAATAATCACAGAACTCCATTTTTAAACACTTCAACACCCGGAGCTCAAAATCGTACGTCCACCAGCCATTACACACAATCCGCTCTCTGCCCGCATTTCTGTCCCACCAGTCTCACCTGTCTCACGAGAGCCAGCCAAGCATTTCGACTTAACGTAGCTCAGCAGTCTTTTCCAGTGAGCCGTGTGAAATAAACAAACAAAGAGCCCCGCTGAGCTAAATCTATATAATTCACACCTGTTATGAATTTTAATCATAACAATGTAACATATATAAAATCATAACTACTTTTACTTTTGTTTTTCCAAAGAAGAGTTTTCAAAACAAAAACAAAACGAGAACAAATTCATTTACAACTTACGTGCCGACTTGGGAACAAACCCTTGTACTGGAAGCTACTGCAGCGTATCTGTACACGGCCTCACTGGATTTATTTGTCCACTCACTTTCAGAAGTCTGCTTCTGCTCCGGGCTGTTCTTGTGACTGAGCAGCAGCACGAAGGTGACAGCGAGGGTTGCCAGAAGAAATAGGATGATGACCACCAAGACAAGCCTCGGGACCTGAGGCACACATTTCAAGAAAGGTTTTCATAGGTTAGGTTCTATAGAGCAGTGACACTACAGTATTAATATATTTTCGTATATACTGGTGCTAGCAATACTACTTGAGTGTCCGATTGGCAGAGTGTTTATGACACCGCCCTCCCGCGGCAGAGGAACCAGGATCGAAAGATAGTGTTATCACGTTCCATCTTGCCCAGTTGTAAATGGGTACCTTACTCTGCTCTTGAATTAGGAAAACAAACACATCGAGGAAGGAACCTTGTCTTTCCCCCTCCCCCGCCCCCCCCCTTTTTTTCAAAGCTGGATTTAGTATTGTGCAGTCTCTAACACTTCTTTCGCAGTGTCTTCTACGGGATTAGATTTATCTTTTTAAATAATACTTTGAGGAGGAGCCTGATGGTCAGCATTGAATACTTGTGATGAATTTACCATGATACAACGTTAAAATATCTCCAAATTTAACGATAAAATGTAGGGTTAAAAATAGTGCGTAAGATACTAGGAGACATGCTCGCCCATGCCAGCCTTTCCCACCGCCATTTAAAACTAACGAGTTAGACGTGCAAACGACTTTAGCTCTTGTCAGAAACAGTCATTTCTTGGACTTTTACGATACTTGATTGTTATTTGAATTCAGCGGCAAACGCCGTGGAGAAGGTTCTCGAACATATTTCAAAAGAAAAAAACTAACCTTGAAAAAGTAATTTTTTCTTAATAATAATGTTATGAATATAAAACTTAGCTAGTTTGATAGCCCGTCTTGAGCAGAGAAATAATATACTTTAAATTATACAGACGGATAGATAATAAGGAAGATATTGACAAAAGACTGTGTTGTTCATATCAGACGAGCGACTGCACTGTTAAAAAATGACACTAAAGTTTCAAAATTTTCGTCCTTGAGACGCAATTGCAAAAATCGAGCTGTAATTAAAGAGAGGGGAAAGGGGGAGAATTGTGGCTACAAATAACTTCGGAGGCAGAAGTGTGTAGGGTATTGCATGGCGTTGGTCCAAGAACCAAGCGTGTTTTTTATGAAAAAACAAGTAGAGACAGACGGACCAACAGACAGTAATACATACTTGACTGAGAGCTGACTGAAATTGACTTTTGGTTGTAGACTTGAAAAGTGAGGGGGGGGGGGGAGTCTGTGATTGGATGAATGAAATAATATTAGCGGGACAGAGATGCGCATTTTTGCCATTCGTTACAAGACTGTCCAGAGACACAGTGGTGTAGTACCTGTGGTGTGTTTCCAGAAGATAATACATATTTTAGTGGGACGCCATCATATAGCCAGCAGCTTAGCTGAGTTTTGCTAGCATTTAACTGTGTTCTCAATTCTGAATTCTGGTAAGAATGAAAGTATTTCTTTTGTACATTTTAATATTTCGAGTGGTTGATACTGCCATATCATATAAAATGATTACGACAAGTAAGTGCTCGCTCTAGATCCCCAGCCCAAGTTCAGGGTCTAGAGACAAACAAAATATATGGACGCCTACTAAAACTATGGAAGGCGGATCTATTGTTGAGATCAGTGGAACATATCACCTATCTTATTGAATAGAAGGAAACTATTGAACATATCTCAGATGCAATGTAGTCTTGGGGAACTAGTACTATGTGAAAACAACTGGGTAAGATGTGCTGTGTGGTCAGAGAGATCTGACCCAGTCTGTGTGGTGTTGTTGTGTAGTGTTGTGTGCAGAAGTGGCTCAGTAGGTAGAGTTCTGACACATGCCACAAAACTTTTATTTCAGAATTGTGAGTTTCTGTTTGGCACCGAAGAGGTGCCAAATGCTGTTGTGATATACACAAGCGTGGACCAGTGCAGTCTAACATTGTGTCAGAGCAGCCGAATAGTGTACCCCAGCACGGAGAGGAGGGGCCACCAGACTCTTGTACAAGATCGACGCAGTCGAGATAAGTGAGATCTGGCCTGCTGGGAATTCACCACTAATTTACCAACGAATGTATCAACTAATCCACCAACTAATTCACCATCTAATAAAGACATACCATTGTGGGAAAATAAACCATGTATTCATCCCATAAGTCAATGGACAATGTTTGGTAGACACGGACTGGGCGTGATGATACCACCCCAACAGTACAGTCAGTATTAGTTCTCCTGGGACAATCTAATATAATTAATATTAATCAGACTTATAACATACCTTTATAATCACATTCCATTTTATTATGTCATATAATTATGCATTCCATTTATAACTCCATAATATTTCATATGTTCTGACCAACAAACATTTGGTTCAGAACAAATAAATTTAACAAAAGATTTAATATTTAAAACTAAAACAGCCTGAGTTAGTTCAGTGTGTTATACATTTTATTATTATTATTATTAGACTTATTAAATATCTGTGTGTGTGTGGGTAATCTACTACAACACATTACATTTCAGTACCCTAGACTTTTTTTAACGTAGCTACATTCATATTAGTAGAGAAAAAAAGATATGTTTGAGGTCGTAAGTGGTAGTAAGAAGGGCCTTCTGTAATTCACATCAACATTTATCTCAGGAGCCTTCACAGCTGACCTGATTCATTACACTAGGTAACATCTCAACCATACAATACCATCAAAATCCACTACAAATATTGGTGTCTTGTCCAGGGATATTTAGTTAATCATAATATTAGAATCTCCTGGTGGGAGAATTAAACCAGTGGGGACAGATTGTAAAAATTTAAAAGGGTCCCTTAAAATAAAAATGGAAAATCAAAGTTGGTGAATCTTCACAGCCAGTTAGTTAATTAATTAATTAATTAGAATTACCGTGGTCTATTTATTAAGTAGAATTACCTGTCATTAAGTATTTAGATTTACCCTGGTCAGTGTTATTTTGTATGATGGCTGACCTGGCAAAGTTCAGATCAGCTGCTGTGCTAACGGCGAAGGAAATGGAAATGGATGGTCAGGTTTTAATTCAGTATGTAACTGCTGAATGTGACAAGTATATTGAAAGGGAAGATAGGAGGTTAGCTGAAGAGAAGAGGTTACAAACTGAGGCGGATAAAGAACTTAAGAGGCTGCAGATTGAGGCTGACAAAGAGGCTAAAGCATTAGAGGCAGAAGAAAAACGACAGCAAAGGGAAGCAGAAGAAAAAAGATTGACTGCCGAAAGGGAGGCAGAAGATAGAAGGTTACAAAGGGAGGCAGAAGATAGAAGGTTACAAAGGGAGCACGAATTACGACTAAGGGAGCTGGAATTACAAGGCCATGCTCCTGAAAATGGTGCCAGCCCTTTTGCCTCAGATGCTACGCCCAGTCAGGGAGTCTCAAACTCAGCTATGGGGTTTCATTTAGACCATTTTGTTGAGAAAGACGATGACATCGAGGGGTACCTCAGTCGTTTTGAGTTATTAGCTACTACATATGGGTTAGAGAGAGAGAGAGGTGGAGTTTAAAGTTATCACAGGGACTGAGAGGTACTTCTTATGAAGTCTTCGCAAAAATGAACAGAGAAGACCAAGACAATTATGACATGCTAAAGCAGGCTTTGTTATTAAGATACGAAAAAAATGGTGAATTTTACCGTAAGAAATTTAGAAATGCCAAACTGTTGTCTGGGGAGACATACCACCAATTCTCTGCCAGACTGGAAACCTATTTGGAGAAATGGACTGCTCTGGGGAAGACCCAAGATCTTAAAGAAATGATCATGATAGAGCAATTAAGAGAGTCCATGGCTCCAGACTTGAGAAAATTTCTCATGGAACAAGGTGCAGAGAGGTTGGGGGAGGTTTTAAATGTCGCTGAGAGGTATCAGGCAGCCCAGGCAGAGGTAAGTGGCACTAAAAAGAAGCACATTGAAAATTTTAAAGCTCTACAGCAATTTAATAAATTTGATAACCGAGAACAGGGTAATAAAAGCAGGACAAACTTTGATAGGCCAAGAAATGACTATCGTGACAGAAACTCACAGTTCAATGACCAAAAATATAATGAAAGAAAACCGTTAAACCAAGGAAAAAGATGGTGCAAATGGTGTAAGAAAGACAACCATAACACCGAATTTTGTAGAAGGAAACCTTCAAACATTGCTGCAATGAAGTCGGGGACTCAAAGATTAAAGGTTAATCCTAATGGACAGCAGGAACCTTATCACCCCCCAGTTTGTGAGGATGTTATTTGTAATGGGGTCACCATAAGGTGCCTTTATGATACAGGTTTGGATTATGATTCAGTTGTGAAGTCTAGCCTAGTGGACCCAAGTCAGTATACCACAGAAACAGTGGAAATACAAGGGGGGACTAAGGACATACCACTCATGACACTTCCCATCGCAAGGATAACGGTGAAAACTCGCTATGTGGAAGGAGAAATCAGAGCAGCAGTGATAGATGAACCAATCTACCCTCTGATATTGGGGTGTAGGTACGTCTTCTTGGGGAATCCCGAGAGACCTGTGATCATGGCAACAATGCAGACCAGGTCACAGAAAAAGGAGGAAGAAGGTGAACCTATAAATGCTCATCCAGAGGAGATGAGGAAGGCGCAGGCTGAGGATAGGACACTCAAGCCATGTTTTAAAAAATTGCCCAAATGCCACACACCTCCAAGCAAGGGAGAGTATTTTATGAAGGACAGATTGTTATATAGGAAGACAGGAACTAGATCCACTGGTCACGGACAGTTGGTTCTTCCCAAGGTATATAGGGCAAATTTAATAAGGAGCTTACATGTTGGAAAAGATGGTGACCATGAGAAAGTCGGTACCATCTGCCAAAAAGTTGCTCGGAAATACTATTGGCCCGACGTAAAGGTCGATATTGAAAACTTTGTAGAAGCATGTGGCGTATTTCATGAGGGAACACCCACAAAGGGAAAATATGTGCAGGACCTAGAAACGCCACGGGGCAAACTTAGGCCTGGAAGGAAAAATAATTATACTCAGGTAGACAAAGTGGAATGGGAGCCCCCTTTTCATACCCAGTCTTCACTTGAATGGATTAACATGGCCACTATGCGACGAGTACAAAGAGGAAATTTAACCCAGAATAAGCTGACAATCCCTCGGTCAGACTTATATAAACTGGAGGAAAATAAAAGAGAGCGGAGATCTCTCATAAGCAATCTAAAGTGGGGAGACAAACCCAAGAAAAAAATTGGTAGTGGTCGATTTGTGAGTGATGATTCTAGGAAGAAAAGTCCTCATTATAAGGCTTCCAATGGAAGAGATCCGAAGGATGCCATGAAAAATCAGTATGAAAATTCAAAAGTCCAGATGTAGTTTATTAAGGACCTGGACAAATGAGAAGGCAGAAGCGACTGTTACCTCATCGTATCAATATGTGAACGAACTGACCACTCGTCTGAAAGCTGGATGGAAACTGGCAAATGATAATTTGAGACAAGCCAGGAAGAAACATGCAGCTTATTTTAATAGGAAGGCAAAGGACAGAGAACTAGATGTGGGAGAGAAGGTGCTTCTTCTACTACCCGGCAGCCAGAATAAATTACAAATTGGATGGCAAGGTCCATATACGGTTCTAGAGAAGGTGTCTAGAACAAACTATAAAATTGACCAAAAGGGGAAGGAGAAAGTTTATCATGTAAACCTGTTAAAGAAGTATCTGGACAGACCACTCCAGGAAAGCACCCCCTTACTGACCTTGGCTATCGCAACTCAAATGCAAAAGGAACCACTCACCTCACATGAATACCCATTACATCCTTGTGAAACAGCGGCACAAGTAAAAGTCAGTAAACACCTGACTAAAAATCAGAAGGAGAGAGTTCAACAGGTTCTAGAGGAACATACAGATGTATTAACAGATAAACCAGGACATACAAATTTGCTACAGTATGACATGAAACTGGTAGACTCAAACCCAATCTGTATGAGAGCCTATTCTATTCCGTTCACGAAGGAGAAGGCATTGAAAGAAGAAATAGATTATTTGTTGAAGGAGGGGATTATTTCACACAGTGAATCATCTTTTAGCTCCAGTGTAGTTTTGTTGAGGAAACCGTCTGGGGAACACAGACTGTGCATAGATTACAGGAAACTGAATGCTGTCACAGAAGGACAAGTGGATCCATTACCAGACACAAAACAGTTATTTGCCAGATTAAACAAGGCAAAATACTTTTCAAAGGTGGATCTTAGTAAAGGCTATTACCAGATTCCAGTGAAGCCTGAGGTGAGACCTTATTTAGCGTTTAGCACCTCGGAAGGACATTATGAATTCAACATGCTACCATTCCGATTGAAAAATGCTCCGAGTGTATTTTCAAGAATGATGCGCAAATTGTTGGACCCCTTGAATAACCCATGTATCACGAATTTCATGGATGATATTCTCGTCGCCACAGAGACATTTGAAGAACACATTAACTCTCTAAAAATGTTATTTGATAGGCTTAGGGAGGCGAACTTAACTGCTAGGCCAACAAAATGTTGTATTGGATGCAAAGAGTTGGAATTCTTGGGACACACTGTATATCAGGGTAACATGACCCCTGACCCCAAGAACTTGGAAAAACTGCAGAGAGCACCTAGACCACAAACAAAAAAGGATGTGCGATCATTCGTGTCGTTATGTGGATTTTACCAAAAATATATCAAAAATGTTAACTCTATTTGTGCTCCTCTGACTGATCTGACTCGCAAGAGACATCCAGATGAAATTGTTTGGACTGCGCAATGTGAATTAGCGTTTCAAGAGTTAAAGGATAAACTCACTAGCAAGCCTATTCTCAAATTGCCTGATTTGACACAGGACTTCGTGGTGAGAACAGATGCAAGTAATGTAGGCCTCGGGGAGGCTTTGTTGCAAAGGTCATCTTCACCCGATGGGGAACTGAACCCAGTCGCTTATGCAAGCCGCAAATTGAATAAAGCGGAGCAAGGATATTCCACAAGCGAAAAAGAATGTTTAGCGTTAATCTGGGCGATAAAAAAGTTTCAAATCTATCTGTATGGTAGGACTTTTGTGGTCCAGACGGATCATCAGCCCCTGGTATTCTTATCTCAGGCTAAGCATGAAAACGCAAGATTGTTGAGATGGTCTTTATTATTGCAACCTTGTCAGTTTATTATCGAATACATCCCAGGGTCATTGAATGTCGGTGCAGATTTCCTCAGTCGGCACCCCTGTGATCAAGATTAGAGTAGTGGCAGGCGTGAGGAGTAATTTTATCTATGTGTATCGCTGGTTTTGGAACTTGCCGTAGTGCATGTTCTCAGGTGGGGAGATGTGTGATGAATTTACCATGATACAACGTTAAAATATCTCCAAATTTAACGATAAAATGTAGGGTTAAAAATAGTGCGTAAGATACTAGGAGACATGCTCGCCCATGCCAGCCTTTCCCACCGCCATTTAAAACTAACGAGTTAGACATGCAGACGAAACGTTTACCCTTTGTAGACGGGAGAGAAAACGGAGAACACAAAAGGAAAAATATGACTGAACACGTGTTTAAGATAGCAAGGCTAAAAGACGCAATTGGTAGTAAAAGAAAAAAAAGAAAAAAATTCACGTCACTAGTTGACACAAGGTAAGGAAATGGTCAAAAAACGACTTTAGCTCTTGTCAGAAACAGTCATTTCTTGGACTTTTACGATACTTGATTGTTATTTGAATTCAGCGGCAATCGCCGTGGAGAAGGTTCTCGAACATATTTCAAAAGAAAAAAACTAACCTTGAAAAAGTAATTTTTTCTTAATAATAATGTTATGAATATAAAACTTAGCTAGTTTGATAGCCCGTCTTGAGCAGAGAAATAATATACTTTAAATTATACAGACGGATAGATAATAAGGAAGATATTGACAAAAGACTGTGTTGTTCATATCAGACGAGCGACTGCACTGTTAAAAAATGACACTAAAGTTTCAAAATTTTCGTCCTTGAGACGCAATTGCAAAAATCGAGCTGTAATTAAAGAGAGGGGAAAGGGGGAGAATTGTGGCTACAAATAACTTCGGAGGCAGAAGTGTGTAGGGTATTGCATGGCGTTGGTCCAAGAACCAAGCGTGTTTTTTATGAAAAAACAAGTAGAGACAGACGGACCAACAGACAGTAATACATACTTGACTGAGAGCTGACTGAAATTGACTTTTGGTTGTAGATTTGAAAAGTGAGGGGGGGGGGGAGTCTGTGATTGGATGAATGAAATAATATTAGCGGGACAGAGATGCGCATTTTTGCCATTCGTTACAAGACTGTCCAGAGACACAGTGGTGTAGTACCTGTGGTGTGTTTCCAGAAGATAATACATATTTTAGTGGGACGCCATCATATAGCCAGCAGCTCAGCTGAGTTTTCCTAGCATTTAACTGTGTTCTCAATTCTGAATTCTGGTAAGAATGAAAGTATTTCTTTTGTACATTTTAATATTTCGAGTGATTGATACTGCCATATCATATAAAATGATTACGACAAGTAAGTGCTCGCTCTAGATCCCCAGCCCAAGTTCAGGGTCTAGAGACAAATAAAATATATGGACGCCTACTAAAACTATGGAAGGCGGATCTATTGTTGAGATCAGTGGAACATATCACCTATCTTATTGAATAGAAGGAAACTATTGAACATATCTCAGATGCAATGTAGTCTTGGGGAACTAGTACTATGTGAAAACAACTGGGTAAGATGTGCTGTGTGGTCAGAGAGATCTGACCCAGTCTGTGTGGTGTTGTTGTGTAGTGTTGTGTGCAGAAGTGGCTCAGTAGGTAGAGTTCTGACACATGCCACAAAACTTTTATTTCAGAATTGTGAGTTTCTGTTTGGCACCGAAGAGGTGCCAAATGCTGTTGTGATATACACAAGCGTGGACCAGTGCAGTCTAAAATTGTGTCAGAGCAGCCGAATAGTGTACCCCAGCACGGAGAGGAGGGGCCACCAGACTCTTGTACAAGATCGACGCAGTCGAGATAAGTGAGATCTGGCCTGCTGGGAATTCACCACTAATTTACCAACGAATGTATCAACTAATCCACCAACTAATTCACCATCTAATAAAGACATACCATTGTGGGAAAATAAACCATGTATTCATCCCATAAGTCAATGGACAATGTTTGGTAGACACGGACTGGGCGTGTTGATACCACCCCAACAGTACAGTCAGTATTAGTTCTCCTGGGACAATCTAATATAATTAATATTAACCAGACTTATAACATACCTTTGTAATCACATTCCATTTTATTATGTCATATAATTATGCATTCCATTTATAACTCCATAATATTTCATATGTTCTGACCAACAAACATTTGGTTCAGAACAAATAAATTTAACAAAAGATTTAATATTTAAAACTAAAACAGCCTGAGTTAGTTCAGTGTGTTATAAATTTTATTATTATTATTATTAGACTTATTAAATATCTGTGTGTGTGTGGGTAATCTACTACAACACATTACATTTCAGTACCCTAGACTTTTTTTAACGTAGCTACATTTATATTAGTAGAGAAAAAAAGATATGCTTGAGGTCGTAAGTGGTAGTAAGAAGGGCCTTCTGTAATTCGCATCAACATTTATCTCAGGAGCCTTCACAGCTGACCTCATTCATTACACTAGGTAACATCTCAACCATACAATACCATCAAAATCCACTACAATACTATGTAAGTAGCCTTGACCAATACAGGCGGTTGTCACTGAAGGCCAGGTGGAATAGTTGTGACTAGTTAGTTATCAGTATAAAACACTTCTGAAGTTTTATAAGGTGATAACCAGTGAAATAAAGGCGCTTCACTACCAACAATTTTACTGATTGCCTCCCTCAGTCGTTGTTGCGTTGTGTGTCGTTTGGGATATACTAAGACAATTATTATGTTCAAAATTTAAACATACTCATTCATATATATATATATATATATATATATATATATATATATATATATATATATATATATATATATATATATATATATATATATATATATATATATATATATATATATATATATATATATATATATATATATATATATATATATATACACACACTGAAACATGCACATAATTTCATCACAAGTGCGACCTTCTGATAGTTTATGATCAATGCGTACAGCATGAAATTTATATTCCAATTTTTTTGTTCTGAGTTAAAAAGGCAGATTTACACAATGTTAATATTTATTAATATTAGTATTTATTAGTATTAATAGTAGTAGTCGTAGTAGTAGAAGTAGATGTAGTAGTAGTAGTAGTAGTAGACATAGTAGTAGTAGTAGATGTAGTATTAGTACTAGTAGTAGTAGATATAGTAGTAGTAGTAGTAGTAGATGTAGTAGTAGTAGTAGATATAGTAGTAGTAGTAGATGTAGTAGTAGTAGTGGTAGATGTAGTAGTAGTAGTAGATGTAGTAGTAGTAGTGTCGTAAATTTTATGGATAGGCCTTATATTTTTATGGTCCCATTCGAGCAGAGGTGAGATGGTGAGATCTATGTGAGAGAAAGGTGTGAGAAATAGTCCTGTTTACGAGGAGTACGGGTGTAAGAAAAAATACTGTCTTGGATTGAGTAATTGCTCAACCCAACCTATCTAGTACGACACACTTTATTGGAGACGTATTTTCTCACTAGATACTGATTCAAATACACTAATCCTCTCGTACGCACAAACAAACAATTTTGTGACATAAATACGTACCTACGTAGAAACGAACAGGTAAACCAGTATCTTAAGGTTTATTAAGTTTATTATATCTTTAGAAAAAAAAATCACAACATAAAATACATCGTTATCATTACATCAGTGAATTTATAGTTACATAAGAGAGGAGAAAAAATCATACTCTCATAGACCCTCCCTCTGGAATATGGAAAATTAGGAATGATCCAACCCGAGGTTGTTTACCTAAAAGATCAAAACAAAAAATTAACAATGGGGGTGGGGGAGTAGTCAGGACAGGTAAGAGGTAGGTCCTTAATTTAACTATCCCGTGGGCCTTCAGACTTAGTGAGAGATCGATAAAAGAGAAGGTGTTATATTAGTAGTAACTTAATAAAATAAATTCTTTCGTTCCGTGTCACGCTCTACATTATATAGTGAGCTCACTACAGTCAAACTTACCCTCTGCCGACACTGCATACATCCATGGAATTAATCAAAGACAATGTATTTAAGACTATTATATGTCCTGTTATTTGTCCAGTTCAGCCCCAGAAAAACTCCGTCTAGGCAACTGCTATTTTTCTCTGAGATTTCGCTGAATTGGTGCGCAGATTATATTTTTCCCTGGGTGGGGTTATTCCTCTTCGTAATGCAGGTATTTGGGGATACGTTTTTTCTAGGTTTCTGTCGTAGTGAATGTGAAGATATTATCACACATCGGAATGTTACTCCCAGGCTGTTTCTCTGAATGAAATAGTTGTAAATGTTCTCTGTATATTTGGTGTTAGGAACACTGTTTACTGTCATATGGGTTTGATTAAAGAAATGTGTGCTGTAAGTTCTGCCTCATCAGGCCAGGGAACTTTATAGGATTAATATAGAAAAATCTTCTGGCATTGTCCCGTTCCAGTTTTTAACAGTTAACACAATTTAACATTGAGAAGGTTGACCTAAAAGGGTCTCCAACCTCAGATTTTGGGTCAATGTTTTTGTATGTTTAGGAACATGTAATTTGGGATGCCATAAGCCATCTGAACATGACTCTCTATAAAACCGTTAGATCGCAAAAGGTATGACCACCTGTATAAAAGAGAATATATAAAACAGGTAATTCTACTATAATTAATTCTAACACCTGCGTTTTTATGTAAGATCTGTAAAATCACTCCGGTATTTAATTATTTATATTAACAAAAGAACTACACGAGTGACTAGCTAATGTATCGCGTTTACCACTAGCTATGAACAGTTAATTATAGTCCGTTCGGATTTTCGTTCCCACACATTGAACGTTGCAACTTTGCAACCCCTTGACGGATGTTATTGAAATTTGCTACGTGCCCTACTGATATCAATGCAGTTATTAATATATTTTTTGCCCTTACAAAACTCATGTCGTGTTCGAATTTTCTTCTTTAAGTTATATAAAAAACTCTTACCGTTGTCTGGGTTAATTTTTATTAGTTCTACAGGAAAGTTACAACATTCGTTCAAAAATTGCGCACTTAATTTTTGTTACAGCCCAGCACAAGCGATGAAATGTGCTATTCAATATTTTTTTTGTTTGAATTAGTGTAGTGACTACATGTCCGCACGTGTGCGCACCTATTGTATATAGTCGCGAGTAATTATTTCAGCGGCGTACGCTAATTGCAATGAGTTGGCTGCAACGAAACAAAACGACACCAGCGTATAATATATTAATAAACTAAACTGCATAATTATGAAAAGCGCAATGAATCTGAAATGCAAAGTTATCACTTTGCAGAAAGTAACTGTTATATTGTACAGGCATTTTCGCAGAGAGGCTAAGATGGGTTATTTATACCACGACATCCAAGAACCAGGTAGGAGAACACGAAAGGCCCTGGGTGTGGATAGAAGATCTTTTCTACGTTGGATACAACAAGACGGTGATTGTACCGAGGCTGCGGTTAAGCAAGGAAGGAAAAAAAATTGATGATTTTGACAAGGATGTCATTAGACGTTTGATTTTGAAGATGTTCAATGCCAATCAACTTGTTACTCTCCGCATGTTGAAAAGTCGACTGCAAGCAGAATGCGATATTAACGTCTCAAAAACAACTCTTTGGCAACTTGTTAGAAGTGTCGGCTTCACTTTTAGAAAAACGTCTGGCGGAGGGAATTTTTTATGTGAAAACCCCCATCTGGTTGCAGCTCGAAGCAAATACCTTAGGCAGATTCGTGAGAGAAGGCAAGACGGCTATGATATAGTGTATTTGGACGAATCTTGAGTTAATGCTCATCATACGAACGAGAAAGAATGGCAATCTGTTGACGGAGACCATAGAAGGAAAATTCTCAGCAGCAAAGGTCAATGCATTATATTAGCACATGCTGGCAGCAGACAGAATGGGCTTGTCCGTGATGCAGAGCTTATTTTTCAATCAAAGTCTGTAGATGGTAGGGACTACCACAGTGAAATGAATGGGCAAATTTTTCGAGATTGGATAGTGAATACACTCCTCCCGACTCTAGGTAGGCCGTCTTGCCTGGTGATGGGTAATGCGTCCTATCATAATGTTCTAGCGCAGGAGGATAAAGCTCCCACTTCGGCAAGCACGAAAGACGAAATCAGGAGGTGGCTTGTGAATGAAAATATCTTCGCTGACAACACCTATTTAAAACCAGAGTTGTTGCAGCTTGTGAGACAGAGGAATAAGACAAAAGTGTATCTGATTGATAAAATCCTCCAAGAGCAGGGTTATGTTTCTCTTCGACTCCCACCTTACCATTCACACCTTAACCCAATAGAGCTGGTTTGGGCTAGAGTTAAAGGGCAAGTGGCCGCCCAGAACACCACTTTTAGAAATGTGCGATGTTAAAGACATGACTCGTGAGGCCCTTTCACGAATAGACACAGAGTACTGGGCTAAATGTGAAGAACACGTGCTCCAGGAAGAAGAAGATTACTGGCAGCGAGATGGCTTGCAGTTTATCCAACCAATAACTGTTGTGAACTTATTGGAGTCGTCCGATTCGGAATGAGGCACGTCGATCGCATTCCTTCGTTTGTGATAAACTAATTTCATATGCCAATCTATAATAACACATAAACAGTTACGATTTTTCATTGCTTCCTGGTGATTTACTGCTATCATGGTTCATTATCAGAACATCATTCCTTGTATCAAAATCACGTGAACAACCAATAACACATTTAGGACACGCCTTTAAACCGTCTTGTCGCACAAATGTTGTGATTTACTGTAAGAATTAATGTTACGGGCAGATTTAGGCAAATGTTCCAAGAAGATCAAAGAAAATCGCCGTTTTGCAAATTTCGCGACAACTGTGGATGTAATGATCGCAAAATCTTAACTGCATGGAAAATATAAGACTGCACGCAAAAATTCATGTCCAGACAACAAACAGTTTTGGAGAAAATTGACGCTTTCTGTGGGCACGAATTTCCGAACGGACTATACTTAAAATTTACACAAGATGAAATAGAAATATATGGTTATTAAACAATTACGATCACCTAGCGTCTTAAAATTATGTTAAGCATCTATTACTCGGGAAATAACGGATAGTTACATTTTCGATTTACATCTGGAGAACTTTGCTATAGGTTTATTTAATAGGTTTAAATTAACACAAACAATCCAGTGAAATAAATGAACTTTACACGTTAAAACTCTAATATATATTACAGCAGCACACAGAATGAATTCGGACTCCCCGTATACAAGAGATTCAAAGAAATTCTTGTAGAATTCTAATATAAGAGCTAGTTACTTCCTTCAACTCTCTGGCGCGAATGATAACTGCATTTTTCAGAGATATCTATATCTATCTCTCTCTCTCTCTCTCTCTCTCTCTCTCTATATATATATATATATATATATATATATATATATATATATATATATATATATATATATATATATATATATATATATATATATATAATGACAATTATAGCTTCATGCGAAGTCTCTCGCCTCTCTTGATTCTAGGGAACTATTTCGACTGGGCCCGCCGATCAAAGCTCTTTTACACACTATCTACCGCTAGACTTTCCCCATTCGTCTTCGTTCTGCAGCGGTTACCAACCCTCTTAGACCAGTTCGCGTTAACATGTCAACCATAGGTGTTAAACATTCTGCTTCGTTCCTATGGACTACAACCGTCTTTAATAGCTGACCGCTTGCCGCTCTTCTGGCGACGCCTCCTGAAGGGGATGACAGAAAAGATAGAGAAATAGCTTGATTTGGTGGCTCGAGAGGTGAGGCAGTAGGCGTGGTTAAACTAAAATATGACAAAATTGAATGTCGTGGTTGTCCGCATGATAACTATGTTGCATACAAATTAGCACGCATGGAAATTCCACGTGGGAATGATACATACTAATTAGCACGCGTGGGGATTCCACGTGGAAACCACGTTGGCGATTTAATTTCAACGTAAATTTAGGCCCCCGATGCTATTCAAGGGTACTACTATTATCATCCGATAATTCAGAGACAGCTTAATTTTCACCCGAAACAGTCGTCCCCACTTTGAGACATGAAACCATTTTTCGTGTTTCATTCATGACAATGAAGCTGCCCTGATCGGTAGCTTCTGGATGATTAGTATTTTCGGTTTCATTCTCTTCTTCCGTGGTCCAATTTCGACTCATGAAATCAGCTCTGACATTCTGTCTTCCCGGAGTATGTTCCACTTTGAAGGAGTACACGCTTAATAGCAAGGCCCAGCGCATGATCCTTGCGTTAAATTCCTTATTTGCGCCAAGAAAGGCTAAGGGAGCGTGGTCTGTTTGTACCGTAAATGATTTACCGTAAAGAAATTCATGGTGACGTCTTATGCCATGAATTAGTGCAAGACATTCTCTTTGAACTGTGGAATAGTTACGTTCTGCCGTATTCAGTTTACGACTGCCATACGCAACTGGAAATAACAGATTCGGATCGGTGTCATCTGCTTGAAGTAGGGTTGACCCGATGCCCTGACCCGAAGCGTCGACCCGCAATATGAAAGGTTTCTTGAGCTCAGGTAGCCTAAAAAATGGGGTATCCGGACAACTGTCCTGTTAAAGTGCTGTAAGCTTGTTCGCACTCCGAATCCCAAATAACCCTGTTCGGTCCACCTTTTTTGGTAAGGTCAGTCAGGGGTGCCGTTAACCCGTTGAAATGTTGGATAAATTTTTGATAGTAAGCGCACAGTGATAGGAAAGAACGAGTGTCTTTCTTCGTTCGGGGCCTTTTAGCTGGAACTATTTTCTCAATATTTTTGCTAACAGGCCACATGCAGCCTTGAGAAATAGTATTCCCCAGGAAGTCTATCTTTCCAAACCCGATGAGACATTTGCTAGGTCTGGCTATGAGACCAGTTTCCTGTAGTCTCCTGAGGAGCATAGCAACCGTAGCAATATGTTCGTCGTAGTTTTCCGATGAATTTAAGACATCATCCATGAAATTATGGATATGGGGACTGTGCAAAGGTTCTAAAAGCTTCCTCATCATCCTGGTGAACACTCCTTCTGCGTTGTGCAGTTCAAACGGCATCACATTAAATGTGTAGTGTCCTTCACTGGTGCTGAAAGCTAACAAGGGTTTAACTTCCTCCTTGACTGGTATTTGGTAATAACCTTTACTCAGGTCATTCTTGGAGAAATATCTTGCCTTGCTAAGCTTGGAGAACAACTCAGAAACGGTCTGTAGAGGTTCGGGCTGGAATTCCGTTACAGCGTTTAAGTAACCGGTAATCTATACACAGCTGACCTTCCTTATTGGGCTTCTGCAACAGTACTACACTCGAACTGTAAGGAGCGGTAGACTCACTGATAATTTCTGCTTGACGCAGCTTATCTATCTCTCCGCGTAGTGCATCAGCTTTAGCGTACGGAATGGGGTACACTCTGGTTCGAACAGGGTCTCGTTCGTCAATTTCATATCGAATTCTATGAAATTTGTTCGACCAGGTACATCCGTTAAGACTGCACTGTACTGTTTCAGTAGCGCAATAATTTCTGTGTTGCTAGGTCCCATCCTAGTTGTAACCTTTCCTTGAGCTCTAATACATAGTGGCCCCTTTATGGGTCTGCCGAATTGCTTGCTGAGACGACTATCTCGTCAGCCTTTTGGTCTGTCAGGGACCGAAGTAAGGCTTCTAGTGGCCCCTTAATAGGTCTGCCGAATAAAAGTATAGCTGGCGTAAATCCTGTAGATGCCTGGGAAACTTCTCTGTAGGCGAATAAAGCTGCAGATACCGCTGCCACAATCGGCTCTTTTGGTCTCCCAACAAACACATATCTTCATCCCAGGATAACTGGTTAGATAGGATCATCCATAATGGCCGATTTAATAACACCTCTGACAAAATCAGAGTGTATTTCTACCAATGCGATAGGAAACGTCCTGGGCGCATCACTGATAAAAACTCCACATAGTTTGACTGTGTTCTCTGTCTCCTAACCGGGTTTGACTAGGTGCCTGGCGACACTACAGTCAAAAGATAATCCAGTGTCAAAAAGACAAGTAGTTGAGGTACCGTTCAAAATAACTGTTCCTCGCGTTGAGGGTCTCTCTCCCTCAGGTTGAGAATTACTGACATTGACTCTTCCTTGCGAGGCTGTTTGCAAGCATCTGATGCGATTAGGCCCGGTGTGCTTGCCCTGATCAGACGTCCCTGCTGTAGGGGTCTTTCCGTTGTCTTGACTTTGGTGGCCGCGCTGCCTTGTAGGCCTGGTGGGTTGATCAGGATTGTTGTTGTTGGTTGGATATCGGGTTTTGTAGAATTTCGATTTTTCTTGGGGAGTTCTCTGGGTATTAGTTTCTCATTGGTTATAGTGCTGGGAGGAATTGGAAGAATGGGATGACTGATCTAGATTTTGTTTTCGAGATGGTTCATCTGTTGGTTTGCGTTTTGTGCTGGGAAGTTCGGCCATTGCATTTACATAACGTGCCGCCTTACTGAGGATGTCCTCAAGCTTGACTGCGCCCTGCTCAGCCAGAAATCTACGGGTTTCGTTCGACAAATTTGTTTTTATCTGTTCGGTAAGAACAAGTTCCAGAATTCCCTCATACGTAAGAGGAAGTTCTGACAATTCCAGGCACTTTGTCAAATAGCCCGTCAGACATGAAGAGAACTGCGGAAATTTTTCCGTACTCTCCTTTACGCTGTTTCTGAACATTTGCAGAAATTTGCGAGCGGTCATTTCGAAACGCTCAAGTAAAGCCTTCCTTAAAGTGTCGAAGTCATCTTGGCTGCTTCCCAGCTTCACGTAGACATCATAAGCGGTAACTTTTAGGGCCTGTAAAAGTTTTACGCACCACTGGGAACTCTCTAACCCATACAAATTCGAGATTTTCTCGAATTTCTCTAGGAAAGTGTCAATTTTCTCGTTGGGGCTCGGGAAAGATTCTAAGGCGAAAGACATTGCTGTTAATTGGGAAGATTGAGTGCTGGATAGATCCGTTAACTAAGACTGGGGTGAAGACGGCTCTTCATTACTGGAAGTAGAAGCACCCCGACTTTGGACTTCTAGAGTCTTAAGTGCCAATTCATGTTGTCTCTCCCTATCTCTCTCATTTGCCCTGCGGGCTTCCATCTCTGCCTCAATTTTCTTCTGTTCCAATTGACGATTATCCACTTCTTTTTTCTCCGCTCTATCTTGTGCTTCCTTCCTCTCTGCTCTATCTTGTGCTTCCTTCCTCTCTGCTCTATCTCGTGCTTCCTTCTCCTCCGCGTCATATCTGTCAAGTTCTTTGTTGACAGACGCTGTCACTTCATCTCCTTGCAATCATGTCTCCTTTGCCTCATCTCTCAGCATCGATCTACGCTTAACTCGCTCAGCCATGTCAAAGACTGAATGCTACTAAGCCGAGAATAGAAGAAGAAAAGAAGGGAAAAAAATCTATGCCGCTTACGAGAAAAACACAAAACATAAATTACCTGAGATACCTCCTACGGTTATTAATTTGCTAAGCACTCGCTGCTATTATCTGGCAATTAAGGCTCCCAATGCAGTCGACTACGCCAAAAACATAGTAGGTCAGCTAACAACTAGAAAAAAATCTACTATTACTGTCGGTAGAGACAAAAATATTAAAAAAAAATTTACATTTATTTTTTAAAATTTAAGGAAAAAAAAAATTTTGGAGAAAAAAAATTAAATCTCCACCATAAAACTCGCCCGCCGAAATCAGTTAAGAGAAGGGACGTTATTAACTAGACTTAAAAAATCAGAATAAGCCGTCCTTTGCTTAGCTCAACTCTGCTAACTTCGAAACCTTTGTGACTGTTTACACAATCACGCGATCCATCTGTTTTGCACAAAATTTTACCATATATCTGACAGAGATGTTATTATAAACAAGTTGAAAATAATTCTATAATGCTATGGAAAACAAACCTATAATTGTGTGTGCTCAAAACAACCTGTAACTAAGATCGTTTGCTTAGGGGGATACATTTTTATTTTTATTTTTTAAATATTTCCTTATCTCACAAGACGATCACACAACACACTCTATCTAAATGAAAATTCAGATAAGGTACCGTAACAGACGCTAGTCAATTACTAGACCTGGCTCAGAATCCCGGCAAGCAACACATTATTGTCGCAAATTTTATAGATAGGCCTTATATTTTTATGGTCCTATTCGAGCAGAGATGAGATGGTGAGATCTATGTGAGAGAAAGGTGTGAGAAATAGTCCTGTTTACGAGGAGTACGGGTGAAAGAAAAAATACTGTCTTGGATTGAGTAATTGCCCAACCCAACCTATCTAGTACGACACACTTTATTGGAGACGTATTTTCTCACCAGATACTGATTCAAATACACTATCCTCTCGTACGCACACACAATTTTGTGACATAAATACGTACATACGTAGAAACGAACAGGTAAACTAGGGGTCACATGTAATTATATGGCAGGGAGGTTTTGACCAACACCAGTAGCTTAAGGTTTATTAAGTTTATTATATCTTTAGAAAAAAATACATCACAACATAAAATAAATCATTATCATTACATCAGTGAATTTATAGTTACATAAGAGAAAAGAACAATTACACTCTCATAGACCCCCCATCTGGAATATGGAAAACTAGGAATGATCCAACCCGAGGTTGTTTACCCGAAAGATCAAAACAAATGATTAACAATGGGAGTGGGGGAGTAGTCAGTACAGGTAAGAGGTAGGTCCTTAATTTAACTATCCCATGGGTCTTCAGACTTAGTGAGAGATCGATAAAAAGAGAAGGTGTTATATTTGTAGTAACTTAAGAAAATAAATTCTTTCGTTCCGTGTCACGCTCTACATTCGTACAGTGAGCTCAGTACAGTCAAATTTACCCTCTGCCGACACTGCTACATCCATGCAATTAATCAAACACAATGTATTTAAGACTATTATATGTCCTGTTATTTGTCCAGTTCAGCCCCAGAAAAACTCCGTCTAGGCAACTGCTATTTTTCTCTGAGATCTCGCTGAATTGGTGCGCAGATTATATTTTCCCTGGGTGGGGTTATTCCTCTTCGTAATGCAGTTATTTAGGGATAAGTTTTTTTCTAGGTTTCTGTCGTAGTGAATGTGAAGATATTATCATACATCGGGAATGTTACTCCCAGGCTGTTTCTCTGAATGAAATAGCTGTAAATGTTCTCTGTATATTTGGTGTTAGGAACACTGTTTACTGTCATATGGGCTTGCTTAAAGAAACTTGTGCTGTAAGTTCTGACTCATCATGCCAGGGAACTTTATAGGATTAATATAGAAAAATCTTCTGGCATTGTCCCGTTCCAGTTTTTAACAGTTAACACAATTTAACATTGAGAAAGTGGACCTAAAAGGGTCTCCAACCTCGGATTTTTACAGTCAAAGTTTTGGTATGTTTAGGAACATATAATTTTGGATGCCATAAGCCATCTGAACATGACTCTCTATAAAACCGTTGGATCGCAAATGGTATGACCACCTGTATAAAAGAGAATATATAAAACAGGTAATTCTAATATAATTAATTCTAACACCCGCGTTTTTATGTAAGATCTGTAAAATCACTTCGGTATTTAATTATTTATATTAACAAAAGAACTACACGAGTGACTAGCTAATGTATCGCGTTTACCATTAGCTATGAACAGTTAATTACTTAAAATTTAAACACGATGAAATAGAAATATATGGTTATTAAACAATTACGATCACCTAGCGTCTTAAAAGTATGTTACGCATCTATTACTCGGGAAATAACGGATAGTTACATTTTCGATTTACATCTGGAGAACTTTGCTATAGGTTTATTTACTAGGTTTAAATTAACACAAAAAATCCAGTGAAATAAATGAACTTTACACGTTAAAATTCTAGTATATATTACCGCAGCACACAGAATGAATTCGGACTCCACGTATATAAGAGATCCAAAGAAATTCTTGTCGAACTCTAATATAAGAGCTAGTTATTTCCTTCAACTCTCCGGCGCGAATGATAACTGCATTTTTCAGAAATATATATATATATATATATATATATATATATATATATATATATATATATATATATATATATATATATATATATATATATATATATATATATATATATATATATGAATTTAATGATAATTAATAGCTTCATGCGAAGTTTCTCGCCTCTCTTGATTCTAGGGAACTATTTCGACTGGGCCCGCCGATCAAAGCTCTTTTACACACTATCTACCGCTAGACTTTCCCCGTTCGTCTTCGTTCTGCAGCGGTTACCAACCCTCTTAGACCAGTTCGCGTTAACATGTCAACCATAGGTGTTAAACATTCTGCTTCGTTCCTATGGACTACAACCGTCTTTAATAGCTGACCGCTTGCCGCTCTTCTGTCGACGCCTCCTGAAGGGGATGACAGAAAAGATAGAGAAATAGCTTGATTTGGTGGCTCGAGAGGTGAGGCAGTAGGCGTGGCTAAACTAAAATAAGACAAAAGCGAATGTCGTGGTTGCCCGCAGGATAACTATGTTGCATACAAATTAGCACGCGTACAAATTCCACGTGGGAATGATGCATACTAATTAGCACGCGTGGGGATTCCACGTGGAAACCACGTTGGCGATTTAATTTCAACGTAAATTTAGGCCCCCGATGCTTTTCAAGGGTACTACTATTATCATCCGATAATTCAGGGGCAGCTTAATTTTCATCCGTCACAAGTAGTAGTAGTAGATGTAGTAGTAGTAGTAGTAGTAGTAGTAGATATAGTAGTAGTAGATGCAGTAGTAGTAGTAGATGTAGTAGTAGTAGATGTAGTAGTAGTAGTAGTAGTAGTAGATGTAGTAGTAGTAGTAGATGTAGTAGTAGTAGATGTAGTAGTAGTAGTAGATGTAGTAGTAGTAGATGTAGTAGTAGTAGATGTAGTAGTAGTAGTATTAGATCTAGTAGTAGTAGTAGATGTTGTAGTAGTAGTAGCAGATATAGTAGTAGAAGTAGTAGTAGTAGTAGATGCATTAGTAATAGTAGTAGTGGATGTAGTAGCAGTAGTAGTAGATGTTGTAGTATTCGTAGTAGTAGTAGATGTAGTAGTAGTAGTAGATGTAGTAGTAGTAGTAGTAGTAGTAGTAGTTCTAGTAGATGTAGTAGTAGTATATAGTTAGCTATATAATAGCACACTTTTAACATGAACTATGAGTTTCTGTTTGTTTGTGGAAGGCTTCTGACATGTGAAACACTAAAGAACGGTTTGTGTGTGAAGCGTATGAAAAAAAGTGCATTTTGTGGGTGTGCTTGTTTTCGGTTTTTGTTTTTTTGTTATGGTATTTTAGTAATGAGTAATGTCATCAAAAGTTTTGGATTGTTGAGCGTGTTCTTTTTTCTATAATGGCTAACAGTTGTTCGCTCAACATAATTGTTGAAAGTATACCGACAATTTCATTTTAAAAATAATGGTCCATTCTGCTAGTTCGTTTTTCGCTTATTAAAAATGGAAGCGAAACACAAACAGTTAATTCAAACTGTCTTTAATAACCATCCTCACTAGCTGCTGTCTCCACACGGAAGGTCGGCTGTAATGGATCTCCAACGTCTTATCTCTTGTCTAGATGGTGCACTCTGATAGGTTCTTCCCTCTCTATCTCTTGATGTTACCTTCCCACTTATACGACGTCTTCCGCTTACATGTCTGCTTTCATCTCTCACTTCTAATTTGGTTTTCAGTAATGTGTTTTTTTTTTTTTTTTTTCCAAATCTAAATTATGTTAGCTGTCTAATTTTGGTCTCTTTAATTAATTCTTTTTTCATTCCTAGGTTTTCCAGGACTTTCTTATTAGTTTTCATCTCTTTCCGTGAGACGCGCCCATTCTTCTATATTTCCACATCTCAAGAGCCTCAATATAAACTCTTAGCAAATGTCAGAAGTGTAGGCAGAAGAAACTTCAGTTTTTCCTGTTTTAAATTTCCTACTTAATTTTTATTTAAACCTTATCCAAGTAGGTCTAAAAGTCTTATCACAAATTTCTACTCTAAATGATGCTAATGAAAGTACATTATGTGCAACAGTGGCCACAGTCCTGTTGCGCGCTGTCATACGGGGCTGCTCGGTCACTGCCCACCACTGCGAGCGCTATAGATATTTGTATAAATCATCAGATGACGAATACATTTAACATTTGATGTTCTATATTTAAGAATATAGAACAGTAAAATGAATGGCAGTTCACAAAAATATAGGCCACAAATGGAGAGAAAGAGAAGACAACATGAAAATATTTGTACATGCTTACCTTAAACCATCTACGTCCATGATTTGTTTTTGGAACAGTTGTGTTCACAATGCCTCTTTCAAGTTTGGAATTCATGCTGTCTAGTTTAATTATTACAATAACGCTTTCACAGGGGAAATTAGGTTGTCTAATTTAACTGTAGTTGAAATAAAAGCCCTTCGTCTAACTGCCTCTCTAACCACCCTGCGAAGCATAACAATAAATGTACTCCTCAGTTATGTAGCTTCCGTACGTATTAAGTTATGTAGGGTAACACAAAAGGACCTGATAATTAATTTTATGCTTTCCAGTTACAACTGACAGTATGCAGCGAATTTACCGTGTCAGATTTTTTATAAAACTACACACATTCAGAAAGTGATCGGTCAGATTTCGTGGGTAATTGCAAGTACATTCACTAAAGAAGAGATTAATATATATTTCTTTATAATTATGTTACAATCTACATGTGCTGTTGTTGTATGTATTTTGTCCTGCCAAAAATGCTATCCGTTAGCTCTTTCTTTTTAATTGCATTCCGTTTAACCTTTATTAAAATCAGAGGCACATCTCCAATCCAACCTGCAAGTCTGGAAGGAAGAGCTGGAGAAGAGAGGGATGGTCATAAGCAGCTCTAAAACAAAATCCATGGTGATATCACGAGAAGAAAGAAGACATCAGATTAAGCTGGGAGAACAGGTCCTGGAGCAGGTTGACCACTTTAAATACCTCGGAGCTATTATAGACCGAAAGGGAGGCATCAAAGAAGAGTTGGCCACTCGAAAAGCAGCAGCTGGGAGACTTTTTCAGGCCATAAATCGAGGATTCCTCAGCAAGAGAGAGGTTGGTAAGAAAACGAAGATGGCTGTATACCGCTCCACCTATGTCCCAGTCTTGACATATGGATGCGAGTCATGGGCAATGACTACAACCCATAAAAGCCAGATCCAAACCTCAGAAATGAGGTATCTGAGGAAGGTGGTTGAAGTAACAAGAAGAGACATGGTACGCAACCAGACGATACGTCAAGGCCTAAAATGCCACCCCCTACAGACCCAAGTAGAACAGTCCCAACTAAGATGGTTTGGCCATGTCTGCAGAATGGGAGAAGATCGGCTACCACGACAAGCATGGGAAACAAAGAGCCAAGGATCCAGACCCCGAGGACGACCCAGAGTCCGCTGGGAGGACAACATTAGACAATCTTTGAAGGACCGAGGACTAGAATGGAACCAGGCCAGGAGGAAGACAGCCGATAGAATAGTCCGGCGCTCTCTCTTCCAAACCTCTACACCTCACGGTAGAAGGGGAACGACTAAGTAAGTAAGTTAACCTTTATTATGTTTGGACTGTTATATTTCCGTCACCTTTTACCTCTAGAATTAACGCTAATACATGCCAAATATATTAGCCTCGTGTAGTTCACGTACAGGCCTCTTGAAATTCCCATAAAACTTTTATGTAGTTTCTGTAAAGGTCTTGTGTGGTTCCTGTAAAGACCACTTGTAGTTCCTATAAAGGCCTCTTGACATTCCTGTAAAGGTCTTAAGTAGTTTCTGTAAAGTCTTATTTAGTTCATGTAAAGGCCTCGTATAGTTCCTATTAAGACCACTTATGGTTCCTGTAAAGGCCTCGTGTAGTTCCTATTAAGACCTCTTGTAGTTCATGTAAAGGCCTTATTTAATTCATCTAAAGGCCTTTGTAGTGGTTTTTGATGTTATTGCGTGGTTGTTATGTTACCTAGTGTCCGGGATGAGGTCAGCTGTGAAGGCTCCTGATGATAACAGTTTATGTGAGTTACAGAATGCCTTTCTGCTACCACTTATGACCTCAAACAGACCTATTCTGCTATTATGTATGTTAGCTACGTTAAATGTCTAGGGTACTGAATTGTGATGTGTAGGTAATTAAATATACAGACACACACATGTAAATAAAATCAACTAACACTGTCTTTAGAATTTCAATTTGACAATCTTTTAAATTTATTTAGTCCTGAACCAAATGTTTCTTCTGGTCAGGACGTATAAAATAATATGTATTTATCAATAAAGGTGCATATATATTGAACAATCAAATGAAATTTTTATACATAAATATATGGTTACATTGGTTAATATTAATATTGACTACAGTGTCTTTGGAAGAACTAGCACTGGATGTTTAGTTGGGGTGGTGTCATCATGCCCAACCTCTGTTTTACAATGTTCATGTCTTTGAAATATAGACCTGCAGTACAGTTTTTATCAACACGATTTTGGTTTATTTATTTATTTGTGGAACCAGTGTGATGAATCTACAGCAGGCCAGGTTTTCACTTAACTGGCCTGTGATGATGCAGTACAGAATTCTAGTGGCCCACTCCTCACATTAGCTGGAGTAAAATGTTAGGCTGCTTCTGCATCCACTCTTGTACTTCTACAAAAGCCAGAAACTCTGAAACCAAAATTTGTGCCATGTGTCACACACTGCTTAATGCACCAATTTTACACACACAACAAAGCAAACAGAACTTACAAAGATTGGGTCAGATCTCTCCGACCAACTGTAGTGGATTTTGATGGTATTGTATGGTTGATGTCACCTAGTGTGATGTATGAGGTCAGCTATGAAGGCTCCTGAGATAAATGTAGATGTGAATTACAGAAGGCCCTTCTTACTACCACTTACGACCTCACACATATCTTTTTTTCTAATGAATGTGGCTACGTTAAAAGTCTAGGGTACTGATATGTAATGTGTTGTGGTAGATTACACAGACACACACACAGATATTTAAGAAGTCTAATAATATTAATAAAATTTATAAGACACTGAACTAACTCAGGCTGTTTTAGTTTTTTAAAGTTAAATCTTTTGATAAATTTATTTTGTTCTGAACCAAATGTTTAGTTGGTCAGAACATAATAAATATTATGGAGTCATAAATGAAATGCAAAATCATATGATATAATAAAATGGAAAATGGGTACTTAATTATTTCAAATGACTGAATAATAATAATTATATTAAGCTAGTCACAGGAGAACTTATTACTAGATATGCTGTTGGGATGGTGTCATCACTCCAAGTCTATGACTGCCAAACATTGTTGTAAAGTTTCTTTTCTTCTTTCCACTCTGTAAAGTGTCAGTCGGTATGCTCTGTAAGGAAGAGTGGTGTGTTGTTGAGATCAGGCATGCTCCAGTCTACCCAGCTGTAAATGGGTAACTCACCCTAGTCCTGAGTTAGGGAAGGCAAAGGCTCCAGGGGAAGCAGGCCCTAAACTTGGTCACTCCAACCGACGCAGGATGGTGTATGTATGAAGTAGAAGTGTAGAGTGTGATTACCGCGAATGGTGTACTGTTCGTGTGCTGACCAATATAACCACTCATACACTTGTGTCTACAAGGCACCAATGCAGACTGCTGGAATCTTTGTTTACTCAATTTATTCAGACGTACACACTGGGACATACGAGTACATCATGGTATGTTGACATATCAATTTGTAGGTATACATAGCAGATCTGAAGTCATGACACATTCAGAAATAATGGGCAGTACATCAAAAGTTCAATGTCATGATACATTATGGCCGCATCCCCTTATCTGACTAAACGCGTCAGTGAAGGCAGATCGGTAAATAACTAAAGTTACTTGACGTCCATAGTTTGTAGTATATATTATGAAACCACGAAGGGGGGGTTTCTAGCAAGATTGAGATCTCCCTGTCACTGTCCGATAATAGGATAAATAATCTGTTCTCTTGGCAGTGATCAAAACATATGATGACCGAAATCTAACATGGCTGCCTCCCTGAGTTGTCGTTCACTCATTCATAGGAAGGAGAATATAAGCCAGAGTTAATTTATAATGGGTATATAACTGATTTCATAAATGTTTCCATACAGCTCTACGGTGATCAGGTTAATTCACGTAGCCATAACCGCTGCAGGAAAGTCTGTCATCTTCGTCGATACAAAACACGACCCTAGCGATACGAAGCACAATGTTCCATCTAGGTCGAATCGACATGAGATCATCAAAATAGGGTCTGGCAATACATGGAGTCCGAATTATACATTGTACCGTACCTTAGGAGAGTCTCTAACATAAACTATAGTAGAGATACCATCTCCTTTAGAAGAAAACCACTTCATGAATTATATTTCCTTAAGAATCTACCAGCCCTTTGAAAAGTGCGTACCCGCCATTATCACGGTACATCGGAACTCATCACGACTTGTCAAGACAACTCATACTTCCGCTAGACCGGAATAACAAGAATCTAGTCCCTCCTACCCATCCAAAATATACAATATAGGACTGATTCTACTCGTACTAATAATATGTAATACATATGAATTCAGGCCATAAACACAATAAGCAAATTAATATATTTTCTGGCCCTAAAAAATAAGTACAAACGTAAGCGCAATATCTTTGCGCTGGATCAATATCCAGAACGATTACTGCTATAATCAAAAGTGTGAATCAAACATGGATTCTCTCGCTTTTACCATAGACAGCATTTTCATACACAAATGAATGAATGTCTATATTTTTCCCATATTAAATAGCCATATCGATTTTTGTAATATGTGCGTCAAAATATGCACGCAACAGATCACCACACCCCTCGGGAAAAAAAATGGTACATTTTTTTTTTGAAATACATCTAGGAGCACATACAATAGGCTCACAACGCACCAATACCATGCGCAGATGATAAGCATAAGTTTTATGACCTTAGAGAAAGTACTTCTCTAAGTATAAATATTTCCAGAGAGGTGTCACCAACGCATACTACAATATTAGCAATGACACAATTTCCACATTAGTTTATACATAAATTTCATCTAAGATATCTTAACATCATGATCATCAAAGACGAAAAACATTGAAAGATCAGCGGTGAATAAATATCAATGAACCGCTAAGTAGTGTTACAATCAATATATGATATATTACATATGTGTACACATTTCAACATAGAAACAACTGTATCAAAGTTGTATAACAGTTATGAATCATGTGGGCATTTAGACAAAATATCTGCCATCACATTTTCTGACCCACGGATAGCTCGCACCGAAAAATGAAATGGCTGTAGAGCAATCGCGTATCGCGTTGATCTCGCGCTCTTCAGATTTTTACTCTGAATAGCCGTAAGAGCTTTCTGGTCAGTTTCCACAATGAAATGCGCGCCCAGAAGAAATCTTTGCAGTTTAAGGATTGACCAAACCATAGCCAATAATTCACGGTCTAGGACCGAGTAATTCTTCTCTGCGGCATTTAATTTCCGAGAAATATACATCACAGGATGCAGAGTTCCAGAGTACTCTTGCATTAGTGCAGCTCCAATCCCGGTGGATGAAGCGTCACTACGAAGAATAAATGTCTTATCATTAGAAGGCAATACTAGGATAGGTGAAGTAGAAAACATAGTTTTAACCTTATCCAAAGAGGATTGGCATTCTTGAGTCCAATGGACTACATTAGGAGACCCTTTCTTTAGCAAGGAAGAAAGAGGTGACATAATGGAGGACAGATTCGGGATGAATCGTCCATAAAATTGTATTAGACCTAAGAGACTTCGTACTTGCTTTTTAGTCTTAGGAATAGAAATGTTAAGTATCTTACTTGTATTATGGTCTTCTGTTTTTAGGAACCCATGACCAACACGGTGTCCTAAGAAAGATATTTCGCTAAAACCAATACATGCTTTCGATGGTTTCGCTGTCAGGTTATGCTCGCGTAAGATAGACAATAGTTCATTTATACCATTATAGTGATCGTTCCAAGTATCACTGAAAAGACAGATGTCATCAAGATACGCAATGACATCTGAGCGATGAGATAGGATTCGACGCATCATGCGTACAAATGTTGCAGGGGCGTTCATAAGACCGAAAGGCATGAAATTCCATTGGAATAGACCCCTAGGCGTCGAAAAAGCAGTAAACGGTTTGGCGTGTTCGGATAGTGGAACTTGCCAATATCCCTTAGACAAATCGAGTTTAGTAAAGAAGTGAGAATTCGATAGTCTCGTAAGTAGCTCTTCTAGTAAAGGCATAGGTTCCGCATCAAATTTAGTCACTTGATTCAATTTGCGATAATCCACGCAAAGACGTATGTTATTGTCTTTTTTCCGTACTATAACCATCGGCGAAGAATATGCTGATGTGGATGGTTCAATAATTTTTAATTCTATCATCTCATCTAACTCTTTCTCTACCTGTGCTTGAAAATGTATCGGGATAGGATACGGTCTGACTCTTATAGGACTATGGTCAGTAAGAATAATGTCATGTTGAATGACATCCGTTTGACCAGGAATGTCAGTAAGGACATCCTGAAATTGTTCTAACATAGTAGAAACTTGTTTCTGCTCTCCTGGAGATAATTCTGGAGAAATTGCAACATCTTTCCATGATTCATTAGAGTGAAGAGGAATCATTGGAAAAGGTAAATTTACATCCGAGAAACTCGTTTCCTCATCCTGTATTACTGACAGAGATGAGTACTGTCCATGTTGGACTGGAAAATCATCCGTTGCCTGGAAAACAGGTTGTAAATAATCAGGACGTTCATGGAATTCCGTGAGCATGTTGATGTGGAAGGTTTTACGCTTCCCGTCAATATCGACGATATAGTCAACATCGGAAACTTTTGATATTATATCGTACGGACCTTTCCAAGAAATGAGAAGTCTATTTTCCCTACAAGGTAGCAAGACAAATGCTTTGTCACCTGGACAAAGTTGACGCAAACATCTCTTTTTATTGGCAAATTCCCTTGCCTTCTGTTTCGCAAATTCAGAAGAAGCAGTTGCCAATTTGCATGCTTCAATAATCTTGTGTCTAAGTGCGATGACATATTCATAAGAGGATTTTGTGTCATCGACAATATTATCAGCAGTTATAAGATCATGAAGTAAGGACATAGGACCTCGCGGTTTCGCGCCAAAGACAAGTTCAAAGGGAGAAAATCCTGTATGTTCGTTGGCGACCTCTCTATATGCAAAGAGAGCCGCGGGTAAAACCCTATCCCAATCCTGAGGATGATCTTCTGTTATCTTACCTAGTAGGTTTTTCAGAGTTCTATTCAAACGTTCCACCATCCCATTGGACATAGGATGATAAATACTACTCAGCGATCTCTCTATCTTCAGAGTCGACATTACTTGAGACATGGTATCCGATATGAGTTGGGTACCATGGTCGGATAATATTTCTGCTGGAAACCCCAGACGAGAAAATATTAACCAAAGAGCATCTGCGACATCAGCAGTAGTTATGCTCTTTAGAGGAACAGCCTCCGGCCAACGTGTGCACATATCAACACACGTCAAAATAAATTGGTGTCCTCTAGCATACTTTATCTTAAATGGACCAATGATGTCTATCGCCATTTTTTGAAATGGCCGAATGGGAATGTCTGCAGCCTGAATAGGTGCATCATGGCGTGGACCTCTGGATTTAATCTCTTGACATACTTTACAAGATCGACAATAGATTCGTATGTCCTTATTCACAGCAGGCCAAAAGAAAGATTGAAGAACTCTAGCTTTAGTACGGGAAAAACCCATATGTCCAGCACACTGCGAATCATGAGCGTGCTGTAAGATTTTAACTCTCATATTTTTAGGCACAAGGATTTGAGAATGAATGGACTTAGCGGAGTCTTGTACCATACGTACAAGTACGCCATTCTTCATCGTAATCAAGTTTTACGATTAGTATCCTTATTCGGATCACCTTTTGTTGCCAGAGTAAAGAATTTCTTTAGAGTAGGATCATCTTCCTGCTGTTTGATAAAGGAATCGTGGGAAATCTCCAAGGGATCATCTTGGATCTGCGCATCATTATCTTCAGAATGTGAAGATTGTGGCATATTAAGAGCTTGAGCCCTAGTGATTACTGCATTAGCAGATTGCATATTAACATTTTCCCAATTAGAAATTTGCTGTGGAGTGCATTCTTTCACCCCGTGAATGCGACCGATGATAAGATCAGCGATCGGATTCGGCAAGAGACATGCTTGCACCTCTCCTGTAAAGAAAGGCGTAGCAATATTGATAATGGCAGTGGAGTACTTCTCCAATGTGCCACCAAATGTTACACATTTGACTATATTGCCTGTAGCTCGAGAAGGATTTACGAGTGATTGCCTCACTCCAATGGTAGTGCACCCCGAATCGAAAAGAATTGATACCGGAGTACCATCTATTAGGCCCCTATTAAAGACAAGAGCACCCCTTCCATTATGCGCAATTGACGCATGGAGAGCGGGAAGCGGGTGACCGCAGCTTAAAGTAGACACTGTGGTTGGATCGAATAATGTTTTGCATTGCGAACACTCAGATGCTCTAGCAAAATCGAAAGCGGAATTTGCTACACTGTTGGAGTCTTTTTTATCATTATTCTGATTATCGGTGTCGTGGAACTCCTGTTGTGCAGAGTTAGCCTGGTAATAAGATTTACCATGTCTTTTGTGTTGTGATCTACCTCGGTTATAATTGTCTCTATAATTATTATTGCCTCTGTTATAACCCCTATTTGGGTTTGAATCATAACATTCATGATCATAATCATCATGCTCATTATATTGAGTATCCCTGTAATATTGTTTCTTTTGTCTCCATGAAGCACTTGGGTAGTTCCTATAGCTACTCCCTTTCCGAGAATTTCTAACATTATGGGTACCCCTCGCGTGTCGAGGACTATCAGCCCGATTCCAGTTCTTCAAAGAAGAACTCTGATTTGAGCGGTTATCTTGGTTTTGATACTTATTCCAATTAACCTTTTTATCAAATTTATTTTTAGCTCCTTGGAATTTGTGTGAGTAATTCTGATTATATTCTGTTGCCGAAGCAACTGGCATACTCTCTTTAATGTTAGAGTTACTAAGAATCATGTCAGGGTGTGCCGTGGCATACTGGTCACAATATTCTTCCATTTGCTTTATTGTACCAGGTTTACGCTCATGTAAGAACTCTAGGAATGATTTATTTACAGAAGACATGACCTTGTCTCTTAGCAATAAATCCGTAAGACCATCAAATGTTTTTTCTGTTTTGGTTAATTCAATCCATCGTGAAAGTGTAATTCGTGCTTTTGAGATGAAATCTGAGAATTCTACACCTACCTCAGGTCTCATTGTTTTAAACAAAAGACGATAACCTTCTTCAGACAGCTGATATCTCTTTATCAAAGCTGCCCTAACAGCATCATAATTATCTTTGTCGGCCTCTTCAACAAAATATAACTTACTTAGGGACTCCCCTTTTAGATTTTCAGACAACTGATTCACATACTGTGATTTGTCAACATTATGAGATCGACAAGCCCGTTCAAATCTAGAAAGCCAAAATGTTATGTCATCACTGGTAGGGTTAAACGCTGGTACTTTGACCTTGTACACAAAGGGTTTACCATTACCACCAGATGCCTGATTAACATTACTCATACATGTCAATTTTAATTTCTCTAATTCAAACTCATGTTCTCTTATTGCTTTTCTCTCTTCAGCTTCTCTATCTAATCTTCTCTGTTCTGCAGCAGCTTCTAATTTCTTCTGTTCTGCAGCAGCTCTAATTTCTTCTGTTCTGCAGCAGCTTCTAATTTCTTCTGTTCTGCAGCAACTTCTAATTTCTTCTGTTCTGCAGCAACTTCTAATTTTTTTTGTTCAGCTGCAGCTTCTAATTTCTTCTGTTCTGCAGCAGCAGCAACTTCTAGTTTTTTCTGTTCTGCATCAGCTTCTAATTTCTTCTGTTCTGCCTCAAATCTCCTTTCCTCCACTTGCATCTGCAATTTCTTAAGTTCAGCAGCAGTATCAGCTTCTTTTTCTAATCTTTTTTCTTCAGCTAGAGCTTTCCTTTCTTCTGCAGCAGCTTTTTTTTCTTCTATTTGAAGTTTTCTCTCCTCAGCCGCAGCTTTTTTTTCCTCAGCAGCAGCTTTTCTTTCTTCAACAGCAGCAGCAGTTTTTTTCTCTTCTGCAGCTAATGCTTTGTCATATTGAGCAACAGCCCATTGTTCTAAGTCTTTTCCAGTCTTATCAAGAGATTTTCCTTGTGCAATAAAATAATCTAATGTAGACATATTGTCTTCTTAAATCAGAAACCTGAAAAAGTAAATAAATTACCCTATTTCATTTTAATGGGAGACAAGTCTATACCATAGACTTAGTCTTAGTCCAAACTTGTATGGTTTATAATAACCAATGATAACTTGAGTACCTGTGGACAACAATAACTGTATCTCAAATACTGTGGGAGACAAGCCTTACAAAGGTCTTGATACCTCAATGTAATCAAAGATCACTTGAGTACCTGTGGAAAAAAAATATTTCCCTTTACCAATCACTTTGGGAGACAAGCCTTACAAAGGTCTTGTACATTTTGTTTTATAACAATAACAATCATAAAGTACTGATCTGTACTATACTATCAGTGTATACCACTATACGTCATATGTCAACTAAAGACATCACAAAGGACAAACAAGAAAAGACAATCTGAAAACATTTGCAGAGATCAAATTAAATTAAATAGGAGAAATGAAAAAAATGATCACAGAATCCGTGATGATAACTGCAATAAGATAACAAGACAAATAACGCTACCGTGTATAAACATAAGGGTGTAAAGAAATCAAAAATAGAAAAGATGAGACCTACAATTATACACACAAATCAAACAAAACTAAGGAACACAAAATTATTAACAAAAACCACGAAGAAAAGAGCACCTCATCACAACTAACAGAAATAGCAGCAAATTGTTGCTAACAAATTTCCAATTAAGAAAATGTGTACCTATAGAATACTAGTACCAGACCAATGTCACTCGGAAAACCTTGTACTAGTCACACAGAACATAAACTAATTTAATACATAACAAATAACATGTAAGCATAAATAGCATATAGCATACAATATAATTTATGTCATGAATGGAATGTGTTGCAGGTATAGTGTTGTAAAGCAGGCACAGTTTATTTTAATACTAATAACTTGCCACTTTATTCAGTAATAGATTTAATTTTAAACTATTACACTGTCAATTTTTCTCTGTTGAGCATATGAAGATCCAACGATGAACTATGCACTTTATGTTCAACAACACTGTGATTCTTCTGTACGTTGAGAAATGTCAACAATACGGCTCCAGATATTTTCTACACTTGATACCACTGTCCTGTGTAATACTGTCTGTACAGCGAAAAACTGTCAACAAGCGCTGACCTAGATACAGCATCCTATCGGTAATACAGGTCAAGCTGACATCGACTGTATAGCTGTCCTACTGGTGTTGATGTGGTCAAACAAATGTTCTTTCAGCTGTAAACTGTGATTCTCAACACAAAACTGCGTAAGCTGGACCCAGGAATCTGGCTCGCCACTGTAAAGTTTCTTTTCTTCTTTCCACTCTGTAAAGTGTCAGTCGGTATGCTCTGTAAGGAAGAGTGGTGTGTTGTTGAGATCAGGCATGCTCCAGTCTACCCAGCTGTAAATGGGTAACTCACCCTAGTCCTGAGTTAGGGAAGGCAAAGGCTCCAGGGGAAGCAGGCCCTAAACTTGGTCACTCCAACCTACGCAGGATGGTGTATGTATGAAGTAGAAGTGTAGAGTGTGATTACCGCGAATGGTGTACTGTTCGTGTGCTGACCAATATAACCACTCATACACTTGTGTCTACAAGGCACCAGTGCAGACTGCTGGAATCTTTGTTTACTCAATTTATTCAGACGTACACACTGGGACATACGAGTACATCATGGTATGTTGACATATCAATTTGTAGGTATACATAGCAGATCTGAAGTCATGACACATTCAGAAATAATGGGCAGTACATCAAAAGTTCAATGTCATGATACATTATGGCCGCATCCCCCTATCTGACTAAACGCGTCAGTGAAGGCAGATCGGTAAATAACTAAAGTTACTTGACGTCCATAGTTTGTAGTATATATTATGAAACCACGAAGGGGGGGGGGGGGTTTCTAGCAAGATTGAGATCTCCCTGTCACTGTCCGATAATAGGATAAATAATCTGTTCTCTTGGCAGTGATCAAAACATATGATGACCGAAATCTAACATGGCTGCCTCCCTGAGTTGTCGTTCACTCATTCATAGGAAGGAGAATATAAGCCAGAGTTAATTTATAATGGGTATATAAATGATTTCATAAATGTTTCCATACAGCTCTACGGTGATCAGGTTAATTCACGTAGCCATAACCACTGCAGGAAAGTCTGTCATCTCCGTCGATACAAAACACGACCCTAGCGATACGAAGCACAATGTTCCATCTAGGTCGAATCGACATGAGATCATCAAAATAGGGTCTGGCAATACATGGAGTCCGAATTATACATTGTACCGTACGTTAGGAGAGTCTCTAACATAAACTATAGTAGAGATACCATCTCCTTTAGAAGAAAACCACTTCATGAATTATATTTCCTTAAGAATCTACCAGCCCTTTGAAAAGTGCGTACCCGCCATTATCACGGTACATCGGAACTCATCACGACTTGTCAAGACAACTCATACTTCCGCTAGACCGGAATAACAAGAATCTAGTCCCTCCTACCCATCCAAAATATACAATATAGGACTGATTCTACTTGTACTAATAATATGTAATACATATGAATTCAGGCCATTATTACAATAAGCAAATTAATATATTTTCTGGCCCTAAAAAATAAGTACAAACGTAAGCGCAATATCTTTGCGCCGGATCAATATCCAGAACGATTACTCCTATAATCAAAAGTGTGAATCAAACATGGATTCTCTCGCTTTTACCATAGACAGCATTTTCATACACAAATGAATGAATGTCTATATTTTTCCCATATTAAATAGCCATATCGATTTTTGTAATATGTGCGTCAAAATATGCACGCAACAATTGTTCATCGACTTAAGGGATAAATATATATATAGTTTAATTTCCCCAATGTCAGGGCTTTGTTTGGTGTTGAATTAGAGATAATTTAATTGAAAATGTCGTTGGTGAAAGTCCAGCAGGCCAGATATAACTTATCCGCCTGCGTCGATCCTGTACAGACGTCTTGTGACCCCACCTCTCCGTGCTGGGGGCAATATACGGCTGCTCTGACACAATGATAGACTGCTCTGGTCCACACTTGTATATATTACTACAGCATTTGACACCGCTTTGGTGCCAAATAGAAACTCACAGTTCTGAAACAAAAGTATTGGTCATGTGTCAGAACTCTATCTTCTGAACCACTTCTGTACACAACACTACACACAACAACACCACATAGACTAGGTCAGATCTCTCTGACCACACAGCACATCTTACCAAGTTGGTTTCACATAGTATCAGTTCCCCAAGACTACATTACATCTGAGATATGTTCAATAGCTTCCTGCTATTAAATAAGATAGGTGATATGTTCCACTGATCTCAACACTAGATCCTTTTTCATAGTTTCATTTAGGCGTCCCTATATATTTTCTTTGTATGTATGTCTCTAGACCCTGATCTAGGGCTGGGGATCTAGAGCGAACACTTACTTGTCGTAATCATTTTTATGATATGGCAGTATCAATCACTCGAATTATTAAAATATACATAATAAATATTGTTCATTCTTACCAGAATTCAGAATTGAGAACACAGTTACATTTACTAGCAAAACTCAGCTGAGCTGCTGGCCGTATGATGGCGTCCCACTATATAGTTATATTCTCATGGAATCAGCACCACTATGGATTCAAACTGTGTCTCTGAACAGACTTATGTCAAATGGCAAACTTTCACCTCTCTATCCTTCTTCTTTCTTTGATCCATAACCGCCAACCGTCAAAGCAGTCAGCGGCCATCACGCCTGGTGGCGTCTTGTAGGGCAGCAACAAATTGATTCCACTTTGCTCAGTCGGCGGCCATCCTTCGTACAGTGCCCCAACTGTGGTTCATTCTTTGCATCTCAGCTTCCACAGTTCTCCGCCAAGTTGTTTTTGGTCGGCCTCTCTTTCGCTTTCCCTCGGGGGTCCATAGCATAGCTGTTCTTGTGATGGTATCAGGGTCCCTTCTGAGGACATGGCCAACCCAACTCCAGCGTCTGCCAGCTATGATGGTGTGCATGTCCTCCTGGTTACTCCGAATAAGTAGTTCTTGGTTGCTGATGGTGTTTGGCCAAAAGATTCGGAGAATTTTCCTTAGGCAGATTGTGTGGAAAGAGGACAGTTCCGACATTTCCTTCTCTGTTACTCTCCAACATTCCGCACCATAGAGAAGCACAGAAAGTACACAGCTCTCATACAGTCTTAATTTGGTGTTTGTGCTGTACTGGGAAGACTTCCAAATGTTGTTGAGAACAGCAAAGGCTGTTCTCGCTTTATTCATTCTGTTGTTAATGTCCTTGCTTGTTCCGCCGTCAGGTGTTACTATGCTTCCTAGGTAAGTAAATGTGTCTGTCTGTTCTAACTTCTGGTTCCTTACTGTTACTGGCTCAGGATTGCCCACATTTAGTGTCATGACCTCTGTCTTCTTCAAATTGATGTTCAGGCCAACCTGCTGGCCATACTTATTCAGTCTATCGGTTTTGTCTTGAATGTGTTGGTGTGAATGCGCGAGTAGTGCAATGTCATCTGCATATTCCAAATCTTCCAGTGTAGAAAACGTTGTCCATCTAATTCCTCTTGGACTGCCCTCTGTAGTCTGGCGCATCACCCAATCTATGACTGTCAAAAATAATGTTGTTGATAAGGGGCATCCCTGTCGTACTCCTGTTTTCACTTCGAAAGTTACATTACTCGATCCAACACTGCACGTAAAGTTAGAATAGAGGCTTTTTATAATGGAAACAATGCGGTTGGGAATTCCATAAGCCCTCAGAATTTTCCATAGGCTGTCCCTGTGTATGCTGTCGAAAGCCTTTTCAAAATCAACAAAGTTAATGTACAGCTGTCTCTGCCATTCTGAGCACTGCTCTATAATGTTCCTGAGGGTAAATATATGATCTGCACATCTTCTGCTCTTTCTGAAGCCCGCTTGTTCTTTCCTCAGTTTATGGTCAACTGCTGTTGAAATTCTCTGGATGATTATCCTGCCTAGTATTTTGCTGGGAACTGAGAGGAGGGTAATTCCTCTCCAGTTGTTGCAGTCTGCAAGGTCGCCCTTCTTGGGCAATTTGACAATTATTCCTTTACTCCACTCTGTTGGTGTTGTCTCAGTTTCCCAGACTTGTGCAAATAGTGGTTCTAATAGTTCTGCTGCTAGTTCAGGGTCTGTCTTGAATAGCTCAGCATTCAGATTGTCGTGACCAGGCGCTTTTCCATTTTTTTTAGCCCTTTGATAGCTGTGATAATTTCTTCTTTTCGTGGAATGTCTGTATTTACGTCTAAGTCACTTTCAGCCTCAGGAACATTCAGCTGAGTCTCTGGTGGTTCCTTATTCAGTGTTTCTCTGAAGTGCTCTGCCCATCTTGTTTCCTGCCCCTGTGTTGTGGTGATGAGATTTCCTTGCTTGTCTCTTATTAACGTTATGTTGTTTGCACCTCGTTTTCCACTGATAACTTTAGTTATTTTATAAACTGTGCTTTGTTCATTTCTCAGTGCTGCCTCTTCTGCCTGTCTTGCAAGGTCATCCAGAAATGTCCTTTTGTCAGCACGGGTTTGACGTTTTACTTCCTTGTTCAGCTGACTGTACTGTTCACTATATATTGTCTTTAACCTGGGAGACTTAGCTTCTGTTTTCTTCCTTTTCATTTCCTTTCTCTTCGCTATGGTGTTTAGCGTTTCTGGTGTTATCCAGTCTTGGCTCTTTCTTTCCTGGAATCCCAAGCATGACTTGCTGCTTTCTTTGTATATTGTTGAGATGGTGTTGAATTTCTGGTCCACATCGTCGGTCTCTGTTCTTTCCTGGCTTTTGGTAATCAGATATCGCCTCTTTACGTCGACCATGAACGCTTTTCTGGTGAGGGGGTCCTTAAGTTTCGTGATGTTATATCTTTTCTGTTTGACTGCAACTGGTCCAGCAGCTCTGAGTTTCACCTTCAGTCTTGCTACTACTAGGTGATGATCACTTCCCACATCTGCGCCTCTTCTTACTTTCACGTCTTGTAGTGCATGTCTCCATCTGCCATTGATCATTATGTGATCTATCTGGTTTTTGTCTCGTCCGTTTGGTGATTCCCATGTTAACTTGTGCACTTCTTTGTGTTGAAAAAGTGGTCCTCCAATGACCAGGTTGTTAATACTGCAGAAGCTTATTAATTTGTCCCCATTCTCATTTACTGTTCCACTGCCGCATTTCCCCATTACTCTTTCGTTATAATTATTATGTGTTCCAACTTTCGCATTTAGGTCTCCCATTACTATAATAAGATCGTACATGGGTACAGTTTCCATTTCCTTTTGTACCTGTTGATAGAAATCGTCCTTGATCTCTTCATCGCTGTCGTTTGTTGGTGCATAGCATTGTATAATTGTGGTGTTGGTGAATCTCCCCCTCAGTCTTGCTCTTATTAGTCTGTTGTTAATGGGTTTCCATTCCAGTAGAGACCTTTCCATTCCTTTCTTAAGGATAATGGCTACACCTTCGTTGTGCTGACCGTCCTCTCTACCAGAATAAAGTACTGTTTCCCCTGTAGCTGTTTTTATTCTCCCCATCCCTGTCCATCTGCTCTCGCTTATACCCAGGATATGTAGTTTGTAATTCCTCATCTCTGCTGTGATCTGTCTCAGCTTTCCTGCCTCATTCATAGTTCTGACATTCCAAAAACCAATTCTGGTTTCGTGTTTTGCAGTCTGGGCATCCGTTTTCATGCCAGTGGCTTCCTTTCGGCTTTCACCACTGTCAGTCATACGAGCCTGAGACTCCGGATGTCCGTCCCGCATCAAAGTATTTTCATTTATTGCTGTTTCCGTAACGTGTGCGATTTTTTTACACAGACAGGGGTGTCGGCCCTGTGCTAAAACCCCCAACCTGGAGGACCAGGGTACCAGCTTTTGTCTGACCCCTACCCACGCAGACCAGTCCAGCATGGTTGAACCTACCAGGAGTAAAACTCCCACTGGCATTGCTCTGGGGATTGTCAGGGTACACAAGCTGCCATACCGCTACAAGGTATAGGTACCATTGATGGCAGACCTCTCTATCCCGCTACTATAAAATGCGTTGACCAATCGCCGACTTCCCCCCTAACTTTCAAATTACAACCAAAAGTCACTTCAGTCAAATCTCAGTCAAGTATGTATTACGGTCTGTTAGTCCGTCTGCCTCTACTTGTTTTTTTCATAAAAACACACTTGGTTTTACATGCATTTTCTACACGAATCTGCTGCCTAAGTTATTTTTAGCTACAATGCTCCACCACATTCACTCTCTTTAATTACAGCTCGATTTTTACGTTTGCAGACTCAAGGCCAAGATTTTGGAAACTTTTAGTGATATGGGTTAACAGTGCAGTCGCTTGTATGATATGAACAATACAGTCTTTTGTCAATATCGTCCTTATTATCTATCCGTCTGTATAATTGAAAGCATATTATTTCTCTGCTCAAGATGGGCTATTAAACTAGCTAGGTTTTATTTTCATAACTCTATTATTAAGAAAAAACATATTTTTTATCAAGTTTAATTTTTGAAATTTGTTCGAGAACCTTCCCTCATGTGTTTTGCCGCGGCATTCAAATAAAGACCAAGTATCGAAAAACGTCCAAGAAATGACTGTCTTGATCAAGAGCTAATGTCCTTTTCTTGTCCATTTCCTTACTTTATGTCAACTCGGGACGTGAATTTTTTTCCTTTCACCCCCAATTGCGTCTTTTTGCCGTTCGAACTTCAAACACGTGTTCAGTCATATTTTTCCTTTTTTGTGTCCTCCGTTCTCTCCCGTCTACAAAGGGTAAACGTTTCGTCTGCACTTCTAACTCGTTAGTTTTAAATGGCGGTGGGAAAGGCTGGCATGGGCGAGCATGTCTCCTAGCATCTTACGCATTATTTTTAACCCTACATTTCATCGTTAATTTTGGAGATATTTTAACGTTGTATCCTGGTGACATCATCACACCAACTAAGCACATCTCACCCAGGTGGTATCAAATAGTACCAGTTTCCAAAGACTGCATTGCATCCTAAATCTGTTCAATAGTTTCCTCTTCCATCCAATAAGGTGAGTGTTATGTTCCCACTGATCTCAAATATAGATCTAGATCTGTCTTCTATAGTCTTTAATATGCTTTCTATTATTATGTGTTTGTCTCTAGGCCCTGGCTGTCGCTGGGGACCTAGAATAAGCACTCACTTGTCGTAATCATTTTTTATGATATGGCAGTATCAATCACTCAAAATATTAAATGTTAAATAAAAGGGTTAATGAATTTTTCTCCTTACCACAATTCAAAATGTGAAAACACAGTTACGTTGTACTAGCAAAACTCAGCTAAGCTGCTGGCTATAGTATGGCGTCCCACTAATAATATATAATATCTTCTGGAAAACACTTATTTAGCAGTAACGTACTGTGTTTAAGGACAGTCTTTTAAAAATGGCACAAGCGTGCGTCTTTCGTTCAATAATATAAATGCTTTTGTCCAATCAGCGGACTTCCCCTCTACCTTTTCAAATATTCAAACTAAAAGTCCAATTTCAGTCCAATCTCAGCCTAGTGTGTAGTATTTTTCTGTCGGTCCGTCTGTCTCAACTTGGTTTTTTCCCAAAATTACACTTGTTTTTTGGACTAACTACATGAAAAAACTACACAAACCTGCCCCACTTACTTATACGATTTCTATGCTAAGTTATTTTTAGCTACTATCCTCCTACTTTGCCCCTTAGTCCACTGCAGTTTGATTTTATGCGTTCGGCTCAAGGACGTCAAAATGTAACTTTAGTGAAAATATGCACAAAAACTGTTCGCTAGTCTGTACTGAACAATACAGTCTTTCGTCAATATCTTCCGTGTTATCTGTCCGTCTGTGTAATTAAAAGTATATTATTTGTCAGATTAAGATGGGCTATCAAACTAGCTAGATTTTATTCTTCTAACATTATCATTAAAGAAAAACCTACTTTTCTCAAGGTTCGTTTTGAAATTTGTTTTTGAACCTTCGTCCACGGCGTTTGCCGCTATATTCAAACAAAACAACCAATTACCGTAAAACGTCCAAGATACGACTGTTTCTAACAAGAGCTAAGGTCGTTTTCTACCAATTCCTTACATTGTGTCAACTAGTGGCGTAATTTTTTCTTTAAAACTACAAATTACGTCTTTTTAGCATTTAGATTCAAACACGTGTTCCGACCGTCATATTTTTTTCTTTTATCTCCGTTTCCCTCCCGTCTAAAAGTGTTAACCGTTTAGTCTGCATGTTCTAACTAGTTAGTTTCAATGGCGCTAGAAAACGCTGGCGTAGGCGAGAATGTATCATCGTATCTTACGTATAATTTTATCCCTACATGTTATTCTACCTATTATCTTTATAATTGGAGGAATTTTAACGTTGCATCACTGTAATTTCACCACACATTTCCCCACCTGAGAACATGCACTAAAGCAAGTTCCAAAACCAGTGATACACATAGATAAAATTAACTCCTCCCGCCTGCCAACTATTCTAATTTTGATCACAGGGGTGCCTACTGAGGAAATCTGCACTGACATTCTGTGACCCCGGGATATATTCAATATTGAACTGATAAGGTTGCAACAATAAAGACCATCTTAACAATCTTGCATTTTCATGCTTGGCCTGAGATAAGAACACTAGAGGCTGGTGATCTGTCTGGACCACAAAAGTCCTACCATACAGATAGATTTGGAACTTTTTTATTGCCCAGATTAGCGCTAAACATTCTTTTTCGCTAGTGGAATATCCTTGCTCCGCTTTGTTCAACTTGCGGCTTGCATAAGCGACTGGGTTCAGTTCCCCATTGGGTGAAGAGGGCATTTGCAACAGAGCCGCCCCCAGGCCTACATTGCTTGCATCTGTTCTCACTACAAAGTCCTGAGTCAAATCAGGCAATTTGAGAATAGGCTTGCTAGTGAGTTTTTCCTTTACCTCTTGAAATGCCAATTCACATTGCGCTGACCAAAGAATTTTATCTGGATTTCCCTTGCGAGTCAGATCAGTCAGAGGAGCACATATAGAGTCAAAATTTTTGATATATTTTTGGTAAAACCCACATAACGACACGAATGATCGCACGTCTTTTTTTGTTTGTGGTCTAGGTGCTCTCTGCAGTTTTTCCAAGTTCTTGGGATCAGGGGTCATGTTAGCCTGATATACAGTATGTCCCAAGAATTCCAACTCTTTGCATCCAATACAACATTTTGTTGGTCTAGCAGTTAAGTTCGCTTCCCTAAGCCTATCAAATAACATATTCAGAGAGTTAATGTGTTCTTCAAATGTTTCTGTGGCGACGAGAATATCATCCATGAAATTTGTGATACATGGATTATTCAAGGGATCCAACAATTTGCGCATCATCCTAGAAAATACACTCGGATCATTTTTCAGTCCGAATGGTAGCATGTTGAATTCATAACGTCCTTCCGAGGTGCTAAAAGCTAAATAAGGTCTAACTTCAGGGTTCACTGGAATCTGGTAATAGCCTTTGCTAAGGTCCACCTTCGAAAAGTATTTTGCCTTGTTTAATCTGGCAAATAACTGTTTTGTGTCCGGTAATGGATCCACTTGTCCTTCTGTGACAGCATTCAGTTTCCTGTAATCTATGCACAGTCTATGTTCCCCAGACGGTTTCCTCAACAAAACTACACTGGAGATAAAAGAAGATTCACTGTGTGAAATAATCCCTTCTTTCAACAAATAATCTATTTCCTCTTTCAATGCCTTCTCCTTAGCAAACGGAACAGAATAGGCTTTCATACAGATTGGGTTTGAGTCTACCAGCTTCATGTCATACTGTAGCAAATTTGTATGTCCTGGCTTATCTATTAATACATCTGCATGTTCCTCCAGAACCTGTTGAACTCTCTCCCTCTGATTTTTAGTCAGGTGCTTACTGACTTTTACCTGTGCTGCTGTCTCACAGGGGTGTAGTGGGTATTCATGTGAGGTGAGTGGTTCCTTTTTCATTTTAGTTGCGATAGCCAAGGTCAGTAAGGGGGTGCTTTCCTGGAGTGGTCTGTCCAGATACTTCTTTAAAAGGTTCACATGATATATCTTTTCCTTCCCCTTTTTGTCAATTTTATAGTTTGTTCTAGACACCTTCTCTAGAACCGTATATGGACCTTGCCATCCAATTTGTAACTTATTCTGGCTGCCGGGTAGTAGAAGAAGCACTTTCTCTCCCACAGCTAATTCTCTGTCCTTTGCTTTCCTATTAAAATACGCTGCATGTTTCTTCCTGGCTTGTCTCAAATTATCATTTGCAAGTTTCCATCCAGCTTTCAGACGAGTGGTCAGCTCGTTCACATATTGATACGATGAGGTAACAGTCTCTTCTGCCCTCTCATCTGTCCAGGTCCTTAATAATGTTACATATGGACTTTTAAATTTTTATACTTATTTTTCATGGCACCCGTCGGGTCCTTTCCATTAGAAGCATTATAGTGAGGACTTTTCTTCCTAGAATCATCACTCACAAATCGACCACTACCAATTTTTTTCTTGGGGTTGTCTTCCCACTTTAGATTGCTTATGAGAGACCTTCGCTCTCTTTTAGTTTCCTCCAGTTTATATAATGCTGACCGAGGGATTGTCAGCTTATTCTGGGGTAAAATTACTCTTTGTACTCGTCGCATAGTGGCCATGTTAATACATTCAAGTGAAGACTGGGTGTGAAAAGGGGGCTCCCATTCCACTTTGTCTACTTTATGATAAGTATTTTTCCTTCCAGGCCTAAGTTTGCCCCGTGGCGTTTCTAGGTCCTGCACATTTTTTTCCCTTTGTGGGTGTTCCCTCATGAAATACGCCACATGCTTCTACAAAGTTCTCAATATCGACATTTACGTCGGGCCAATAGTATTTTCGAGCAACCTTTTGGCAGATGGTACCTACTTTCTCATGGTCACCATCTTTTCCAACATGTAAGCTCCTTATTAAGTTTGCCCTATATACCTTGGGAAGAACCAACTGTCCGTGACCAGTGGATCTAGTTCTTGTCTTCCTGTATAGCAATTCGTTCTTCATAAAATACTCTCCCTTGCTTATAGGTGTGTGGCATTTGGGCAATTTTTTAAAACATGGCTTGAGTGTCCTATCCTCAGCCTGCGCCTTCCTCATCTCTTCTGGATGAGCATTTATAGGTTCACCTTCTTCCTCCTTTTTCTGTTACCTGGTCTGCACTGTCGCCATGATCACAGGTCTCTCGGGATTCCCCAAGAAGACGTATCTACACCCCAATATCAGAGGGTAGATTGGTTCATCTATCACTGCTGCTCTGATTTCTCCTTCCACATAGCGAGTTTTCACCGTTATCCTTGCGATGGGAAGTGTCATGAGTGGTATGTCCTTAGTCGCCCCTTGTATTTCCACTGTTTCTGTGGTATACTGACTTGGGTCCACTAGGCTAGCCTTCACAACTGAATCATAATCCAAACCTGTATCATATAGGCACCTTATGGTGACCCCAATACAAATAACATCCTCACAAACTGGGGGGGGGGGGGGGGGGATAAGGTTCCTGCTGTCCATTAGGATTAACCTTTAATCTCTGGTTCCCCGATTTCATTGCAGCAATGTTTGAAGGTTTCCTTTTACAAAATTCGGTGTTATGGTTGTCTTTCTTACACCATTTGCACCATCTCTTTCCTTGGTTAAACGGTTTTCTTTCATTATATTTTTGGTCATTGAACTGTGAGTTTCTATCCCGATAATCATTTCGTGGCCTATCAAAGTTTGTCCTACTTTTATTACCTTGTTCTCTGGTATCAAATTTAGTAAAGTGCTGTGGAGCTTTAACATTTTCTATATGGTTCTTTTTAGAGCCACTTACCTCTGCCTGGGCTGCCTGATACCTCTCAGCGACACTCAAAACCTCCCCAACCTCTCTGCACCTTGTTCCATGAGAGATTTTCTCAGGTCTGGAGCCATGGACTCTCTTAATTGCTCTATCATGATCATCTCTTTGAGATCTTGGGTCTTCCCCAGAGCAGTCCATTTCTCCAAATAGGTTTCCAGTCTGGCAGAGAAGTGGTGGTATGTCTCCCCAGACAAAAGTTTGGCATTTCTAAACTTCTTACGATAAAATTCACCATTCTTTTCATATCTCAATAACAAAGACTGCTTTAGCATGTCATAATTGTCTTGGTCGTCTCTATTCATCTTAGCAAAAACTTCATAAGAAGTACCTCTAAGCCCTTGGGATAACTTAAGACTCCACCTCTCTCTCTCCAACCCATACGTAGTAGCCAATAGTTCAAATCTACTGAGGTACCCCTCGATGTCATCGTCTTTCTCAACAAAATGGTCTAAATGAAACCCCATAGCTGAGGTTGAGGCTCCCTGACTAGGCGTGGCATCTGAGGGAAAGGGGCTGGCACCATTTTCAGGAGCATGGCCTTGTAATTCCAGCTCCTTTAGTCGTAATTCGTGCTCCCTTTGCAATATTCTATCTTCTGCTTCCCTTTCGGCCTTTTTTTTTTCTAATTGGAGCCTTTTAATCTCCCTATCTGCCTCCAATGCCTTAGCCTCTTTGTCAGCATCAATCTGCAGCCTCTTAAGTTCTTGTCAGCCTCAATTTGCAACCTCTTCTCTTCAACTAACCTCCTATCTTCCCTTTCAATATACTTGTCACATTCTGAAGTTACATACTGAATTAAAACCTGACCATCCATGTTCATCTCCTTCGCCGTCAGCACAGCAGCCGATCAAAATTTTGCTAGATCTGCCATACTAGATCATACAATTTAACAATGACTAAGGTAATTCCAAGTATATAATTACTAAGGTAATATATTAATTAATTAATTAATTACCACTGGCTGTGAAGATTCATCAACTTTTATTTTCCACTTTTAATTTAAGGGACACTTTTAAATTTATACAACTCTGTCCCCACTAGTTTAATTCCCAGACCAGGAGACCCTAATATCTTTGATAAACCTAAATCCCGGGACAAGAGCTACCCAATATTTGTAGTGGGAGAGGGTTCAAATCCCGGACAGGACCCCAATATTTGTAGTGGTTTTTGATGTTATAGCGTGGTTGTTATGTTACCTAGTGTCCTGGATGAGGTCAGCTGTGAAGGCTCCTGGTGATAACAGTTTATGTGAGTTACAGAATGCCTTTCTGCTACCACTTATGACCTCAAACAGACCTATTCTGCTATTATGTATGTTAGCTACGTTAAATGTCTAGGGTACTGAATTGTGATGTGTAGGTAATTAAATATACAGACACACACATGTAAATACTAAGTCTAATACTAAGAATAATAATCTCTATGATAAAATCAACTAACACTGTCTTTAGAATTTCAATTTGACAGTCTTTTAAATTTATTTAGTCCTGAACCAAATGTTTCTTCTGGTCAGGACGTATAAAATAATATGTATTTATCAATAAAGGTGCATATATATTGAACAATCAAATGAAATTTTTATACATAAATATATGGTTACATTGGTTAATATTAATATTGACTACAGTGTGTTTGGAAGAACTAGCACTGGATGTTTAGTTGGGGTGGTGTCATCATGCCCAACCTCTGTTTTACAATGTTCATGTCTTTGAAATATAGACCTGCAGTACAGTTTTTATCAACACGATTTTGGTTTATTTATTTATTTGTGGAACCAGTGTGATGAATCTACAGCAGGCCAGGTTTTCACTTAACTGGCCTGTGATGATGCAGTACAGAATTCTAGTGGCCCACTCCTCACATTAGCTGGAGTAAAATGTTAGGCTGCTTCTGCATCCACTCTTGTACTTCTACAAAAGCATCTGGCACTAGCGTAGTGCCAGACCAGAAACTCTGAAACCAAAATTTGTGCCATGTGTCACACACTGCTTAATGCACCAATTTTACACACACAACAAAGCAAACAGAACTTACAAAGATTGGGTCAGATCTCTCTGACCAACTAAGCACATCTCACCCAGGTGGTATTAAATAGTACCAGTTTCCAAAGACTGCACTGCATCCTAAATCTGTTCAATAGTTTCCTCTTCCATCCAATAAGGTGGGTGTTATGTTCCCACTGATCTCAAATATAGATCTGTCTTCTATAGTCTTTGATATGCTTTCTATTATTATGTGTTTGTCTCTAGGCCCTGGCTGTCGCTGGGGACCTAGAATAAGCACTCACTTGTCGTAATCATTTTTTTATGATATGGCAGTATCAATCACTCAAAATATTAAATGTTAAATAAAAGGGTTAATGAATTTTTCTCCTTACCACAATTCAAAATGTGAAAACACAGTTACGTTGTACTAGCAAAACTCAGCTGAGCTGCTGGCTATAGTATGGCGTCCCACTGATAATATATAATATCTTCTGGAAAACACTTATTTAGCAGTAACGTACTGTGTTTAAGGACAGTCTTTTAAAAATGGCACAAGCGTGCGTCTTTCGTTCAATAATATAAATGCTTTTGTCCAATCAGCGGACTTCCCCTCTACCTTTTCAAATATTCAAACTAAAAGTCCAATTACAGTCCAATCTCAGCCTAGTGTGTAGTATTTTTCTGTCGGTCCGTCTGTCTCAACTTGGTTTTTTCCCAAAATTACACTTGTTTTTTTGGACTAACTACATGAAAAAACTACACAAACCTGCCCCACTTACTTATACGATTTCTATGCTAAGTTATTTTTAGCTACTATCCTCCTACTTTGCCCCTTAGTCCACTGCAGTTTGATTTTATGCGTTCGGCTCAAGGACGTCAAAATGTAACTTTAGTGAAAATATGCACAAAAAACTGTTCGCTAGTCTGTATTAAACAATACAGTCTTTCGTCAATATCTTCCGTGTTATCTGTCCATCTGTGTAATTCTTCTTCTTCTTCGATCCTTAACCACCGACCGTCAAAGCAGTCAGTGGCCATCACGCCTAGTGGCGTCTTGTAGGGCAACAACACATTGATTCCACTTTGCACGGTCGGTGGCCATTCTTCGTACAGTGCCCCAACTCTGGTTCATTCTTTGCATCTCAGCCTCCACAGTCCTCCGCCAAGTTGTTTTTGGTCGGCCTCTCTTTCGCTTTCCTTCAGGGGTCCAAAGCATAGCTGTTCTTGTGATGGCATCGGGGTCTCTTCTGAGGACATGACCAACCCAGCTCCAGCGTCTGCCAGCTATGATGGTATGCATGTCCTCTTGCTTGCTACGAGTAAGCAGATCTTGGTTGGTGATGGTATTCGGTCAAAAGATTCGGTGAATTTTTCTTAGGCATGTTGTGTGAAAAGAGGACAATTTTGACATTTCCTTCTCTGTGACTCTCCAGCATTCCGCACCATAGAGAAGCACAGAAAGCACGCAACTCTGGTATAATCTTAATTTTGTGCTTGTGCTGTATTGGGAGGACTTCCAGATGTTATTTAGGCTAAAGAAGGCTGTTCTTGCCTTATTCATTCTGATGTTGATGTCTTTGCCTGCCCCACCGTCTGGTGTTACTATGCTTCCTAGGTATGTGAAGGTATCTGTCTGTACCAGTTGCTGATTCCTTACTGATATGGGCTCAGGGTTGCTCACATTGAGCGTCATGACCTCAGACTTCTTTAAATTTCTGTGTAATTAAAAGTATATTATTTGTCAGATCAAGATGGGCTATCAAACTAGCTAGTTTTCATTCTTCTAACATTATTATTAAAGAAAAACCTACTTTTCTCAAGGTTAGTTTTGAAATTTGTTTTTGAACCTTCGTCCACGGCGTTTGCCGCTATATTCAAACAAAACAACCAATTACCGTAAAACGTCCAAGATACGACTGTTTCTAACAAGAGCTAAGGTCGTTTTCTACCAATTCCGTACATTGTGTCAACTAGTGTCGTAATTTTTTCTTTAAAACTACAAATTGCGTCTTTTTAGCATTTAGATTCAAACACGTGTTCCGACCGTCATATTTTTTTCTTTTATCTCCGTTTCCCTCCCGTCTAAAAGGGTAAACCGTTTAGTCTGCATGTTCTAACAAATTAGTTTCAATGGCGCTAGAAAACGCTGGCGTAGGCGAGAATGTATCATCGTATCTTACGTATAATTTTATCCCTACATGTTATTTTACCTATTATCTTTATAATTGGAGGAATTTTAACGTGGCATCACTGTAATTTCACCACAGCCTTACATGTTATTGTAAAGACCTCTTGTAGATCCTGTAAATACCTCCTGTAGCTCATGTAAAGTCCTTATGTAGTTCATGTAAAGGTCTTGTGTAGTTCATGTAAAGACCTCGCGTAGCTCATGCAAGGACATGGTGTAGTTCCTTTAAGAATCTAGTTTAGCTCATGTAAAGACCTCGTGTAGTTTATTAAAGACCTATCACAGTTCACATAAAGACCTCTCATAGTTCATGTAAAGACTTCTCATAGTTCACGTAAAGACCTATCACAGTTCACATAAAGACCTCTCATAGTTCACGTAAAGACCTCGTATGGTTCCTGTAAGGACCTCGTGTAGTTTCTGTTAAGACCTCGTATGGTTCCTGTAAGGACCCAGGGGTCTGTGAGGAGATAAAGAAAGAATATGACAACATTCCTTCAGGCATTGTCTTAAAAGGCGACTAATGTAAAATAGTGATTGGGACTGGCATCCCATCTTGTAAACCAAATTACTACAGAGACCACTGCTGCAGAAGAGTGTGTTTTAATACAGACTTCCTGAGAGAGAGCCACCTGCAGTTGAAGAGCCATACTCAATTAGTGAAAAAAACGTAGATGACAAAATATTAGCGATGAGAAATAGGAGACGAGATACCTTGTGCAGCGCAAGACATTGCGTCGCCGTAGTACTGCTTTACTCCATCTCCATTTCTGCTTGTTGTGAGACATCCGCATTCCAAGTTATTTTGGGTCACTATTTGTAAAGAGGCGTCCAATTGCTATATATATATTATATATATATATATATATATATATATATATATATATATATATATATATATATATATATATATATATATATATATATATATATATATATATATATATATATATATATATATGTCCTTCTACATTCTTCGTTCTCTCCTGCATTATCAATTTTTTTTCCGCACTCATCGTCCTATTATTTGGCATACTTTAGATACCTACATTTCTGCCTTGTCACTCCCAGAATTGTTTACGTTTCACCTTGTGAATCGTAGTATGCCACGGCTAATTAGGCAGGTCAGCTGACAATACTTTTATCACTTAAGCCATTAGCTACCTTTGATAGAGACGGTCATTGTTGACACAAGGTGGGCTCGCACGTTCGACGGAAAGAAAGCCAGATTGTTTATCTAAGAAATCCGTTTGGGAGGTGCACCAAAACACAGGTGATAATGAGGTAATAGTTCCGCTAGACCATCTCTGTATCAATAATACAGATAACCCGTATGGTGAGATGATGGTGGGAAATGTATTAGCCAGGATATAATTTCACCGATGTGTTTATGAGGTCGTACAAATGCAATCGGAAGTATTACTGCTTTATGTGAAAGAGGTTACCAGTTTAAATTTTCAAAATTGACATTTTAAAACACGTGGGGGTTAGTACTGATTTAACACCCCGACCCACATAGTTCTAAAGAGACAGGATTAGGCTAAATTGAGAGCCTGAAATAAACTTTAGCTCTCAGTGGAAAGCTGATCAAAAATACCAATCTGGGACTTGGACTGAGAAATGGAGATATAATCTAGTGAAGTCGGAGACACAAACCTTACTGCATCGAAACGTCAAATTAGCAACTCCCAGGAGCCAGAGAGACATCGAACAATGGATTCCACAATTAAAAGTGATCGATCGAAATATTTGGGCGTCGTGGTGACTTAAAAGAGAACTCGCAATTTTAAATTCAAAGACTGGAAACTTAAGGACTCAGAAGCAAAAATCATAAGAGAGATTCTCAAATTACCCCAGACCAAAGGTTCGAAGCAGCTAATCAAAGTTGCTGTGTCCATTCTACTGTGCCAGAAGATTGTGTTCATAAGTTATTTGGGGTAAGTTGTCAACGTTTATTTTACAATGTGAATTTAACATGTCTGTGCTTGCTAAGTGGTGATACAAAGCATAGGAGGCGGGCAACCTCAACATATGAAAACAGTTTGTTCATAAACCACTACAGCAAGCACAGGTGTTTGCTTTATGCTAATTCGCGTAGGAAAGCGAAAGCAGAGGTAATCCCAGACTCTGAATGAAGCAGTGAGGAGTTAAGTCGTGATTTGGAGAAATTTCTGTCACTTTTAGCAGAGTGGTCAGTCCATCTGGTTCTCTAATTTTTGTCTACGCCTACTTTTCTGTCTTATAGCTCCTGATAGCGCTCTTCCTCTTTTTGCACACCGCGATGCGTTCATGATTTTGAAACGACGCGCTACTCAAATAGAGCGCCGCCGTATTAAAATGACATCATATTAAATAATTACATAAACGCGCATTGCAGAGCAGAAGTAGATGACTTTTGGGCTGTGTTTTTAGCCCACAGGCTGTGTGTGTGGAAGCCCTGGCTTGTATATTTATTGTTCGTGGAGGTGTCTACAGTTTTATATGCTATTTCAATATATTGAGTGCCAGAGATATGTGTACCTTCTTGCAGGGAAGTATGCTTGTGACTATATTATAATCACTGACGATGGTGTTCTTAAATAATTGATGCGCGGACGTGGACTCGACAGACGGCATGATTGCCCGTTGATTTTATGTACTTTAATGGCCTTCTTTACAGATAAATTATTATTATGAATTCTTTTATTATTGTGGAGCTACAAGTTGTGAGACAAAATCATTAAATCGTAACGTTATCATAAGGGGTGAGCTGCATTTTAATACAAGTTACTGTTGTCGTTCTCAGTTGAACATTTTGAAGCGTTATCACCCTAGATTAATATTATCCTCACTGTTAATCATCATTGTAACGACTGGAATGCAACAGTGTCCAAGAATTTATTTCATAACAACATGTGAAATCGATCGCGTACGTTAAAGGATGGATCAAACTGCATGAAAAGGAAGAAAATATCCAACCCGTTTTCTTGCAATGTTTTATTCAAAGATAATGATAACAATAATAAACACAACTAATTCTACTACTGTTGCTATTATTAGTACTATTACTACTAGTAATACTACTACTACTGCTGCTACTGATGCTGCTTGTACTTCTAAATACTACACTACTTCTACTCGATTACTAAAACAACTACTACTACATGTATTACTACAACTGCTATTACTGCTGTTGTTACCACTAAATACTACACTATTTCTACTCGACTACTACAACACTTACTACTATTACTACTACTGCTGCTGCGTTTGTTACTACTACTACAGCATCTACTACTATTGCTGCAAATACTACTAAATACTACACTACTCCTACTCGACTACTACAATAACTAATACTACATCTACTACTACTACTAATATTAATATTAATACTAATACTTACTCTACTACAACCGCTGGAGCACTGTCCTCTCGTGGCACAGTTACCGTGTTCAGGAATCGAAAACTTATAGCGTAACGATGCAGTCTTCCGAGCTGTAAATGGGTATCAGACTCTGCTCTTGATTTGGGATAGGCAAAGGCAACAAGGAAGGCACATGGTCACCTGACCTTATAAAGCTGAACCTAGTATAGTGAAGTTTATAACATATCACTGCCCTCTCGAAATTTCTGCTATGGGACTAAAAAACCATCCAGATCATTTAATCATATTATTATACATTTTAACTTTCGGTCATATATGCTAGATTATATGATGGGGTTCTGAGGTTTACGATACATGGACTAGTGCTTCTGCTATTATGTCATTCCTACAGCTATTACTATCGCTATTTACAACCGGCACACTAAACTACGACGAACTACCAATGCTGCTACTGCGAGTATTTACAATTACAGTCAAAATAGAAAACATTACCAATTGCTATTTTCACTGCGGGAACTATTATTAGCCCCATAAACGCATCTGTCATTAGGTTTCATTCATTCATAACCCTCCACTCCCAAAGGAGCATAGGCCTTCAACAAACACATGCCAAGTCCTCCTGTCACGTGCCATCATCTCAAGTTCTTTCCATGTTCTCCTCATCATTTTCACCTCTGTTTCCAACTCTCTTCTCCATGTACTTCTTGGTCTTCCTCTGCCTCTCTTGCCCTGGGGGTTCCAGAACAAGGACTGCCTTGTAATGCTATCAACAGGTTTTCTCAGTGTGTGTCCTATCCATCGCCATCGTCTTCTTCTCATCTCTTGTTCCACTGGCACTTGTCCAGTTCTTGTCATCAGTTCCACATTGGTAACCTTGTCATACCATTTTAATCCCTCTATTCTACGCAAGCACCCATTTATGAAAGTCTGTAGCTTTTTGGTTGTTGTCTTTGTTGTTCTCCATGTCTCCGAGCCATACAATAGGACTGACTTCACATTTGAGTTGAAGATTCTTATTTTCGTGTTGGATCCTATTTCTCTTGATCTCCATATATTTCCCAATGCAATGAAAGCTCCTCTTGCTTTTTTGTATTCTTATTTTGATATCGCTGTCTGTCCCTCCAACTTTATCTATATTACTGCCAAGATATGTGTATGATTCTACATCTTGTATTGGCGTTTCTTCAAGTTCAACCCTGTTTTCATTACCTGCATTTATTCGCATTATTTTTGTCTTTTCCCTATGTATTTTCAGACCCAATTGCTGTGACCTCTCATCGAGTGTTTTCAATTTGTCCTGCATCTGATTACGGTTATGGGACAGGAGAGCCAAATCATCAGCAAAATCCAGATCATCCAACTGCTTAGTCAGAGTCCACTGGATTCCATTTCTGTTGTGTGTTGTCGATGATCTCATAACCCAATCTATTGCCAGCAAGAAAAGAAATGGAGACAAGAGGCATCCCTGTCGCACTCCTGTTCTTATCCCAAATGGTTCTGTAAGCTGTCCTTCATGAAGAACTCTGCACGTCATGTCTTCATAGGTTTTCTTTATTAAATTAATGATCTTCAGGGGAACTCCATAATGCTTCATCAATTTCCAAAGTGATTCTCTGTCCACACTGTCAAATGCTTTTTCGTAGTCCACAAATCCGATGTATAGTGGTGAATTCCATTCCAGACTTTGTTCAACTATTATTCTCAAAGTGGCTATCTGGTCTGTACATGATCTGTTTTGTCGAAAACCTGCTTGTTCATCTCTCAATTTCTTGTCTTTGGACTCCTTTAATCTCTCAAGGATAATCCTGTTCAATACCTTTCCTGGCACTGATAGTAACATTATTCCTCTATAATTTGCACTCTTGTAGATTTCCCTTCTTAGGCAACTTAACCAGATATCCTTCCTTCCATTCTGCTGGTATCTCTTCTTTTTCCCAGACTTTACCAAGTAATTTATATAACATCTCTGTAGCCGTGTCGATATCTGCTTTGATGGCCTCTGCTGGAATGCCATCAGGTCCAGACGCTTTTCCATCTCTTAGAAGCTTTATGGCTTTCTTTATTTCTTCCTTCGTTGGTCTTTCACCGTTAATTTGTAGCTCTTCTTCTGCTGGCTGGATGTCCGGCGGGTTTTGTGGAGCTGGTCTATTGAGAAGGTCCCCAAAATATTCTGTCCACCTCTTCATTTGCTCTTGTATATTGCTGAGCAGTTTCCCATTCTTATCTTTTATGAGGCAACTTGTTTGCTTGTATTTCCCTGTTAGCTTCTTTGTGCTGCTATACAGTTCTCTCATATTTCCTTTGGCTGCAGCATCTTCTGCCTCTCTTGCCAACTCCTCAATATACTTCCTCTTGTCTCTTTTGATACTTCTTTTTACTTCTTTGTTTGCTTCTGTGTACACTTCTTGAGCCTTGGCTTTGGAACTTCTGGTTTTGCTTGTGTTTAACTCTGTTTTCTTGTCATTGGGTTTACGACGTTCTATCTTCCATTTTCTATACTGTTCAGGAAACCCGACAGGGAACCTCCGAGGATGTATTATTTTCAAACACTGTAATCGATGAATCAATCATCAAGGCTAAGATTGATGGAGTTTGGCATTAGGCGCAAGACTGGCAAGGAAGATGGTAAGAGGGCATGCATTCCAAACCAGGAATAATTAGTATTCATAACCTTCGATGTTTGCTGAGGGAGACTGAGTACCTATGGGTTTGCCCGGAGTGCAATGATGTCGATTCTGAAGAACAATAACAATAATGATTTTCAAGTAATAATTTGTATACATATTAATAACATATGTAGGAAACTATGAAGATCAGCACATGACCAAGGCCACATATTATATATGTCAACAAGGTCAAGCTTAAACAGGTTTCAGAGTTCAAGTACCTAGAAAACATTGTCACGGAAAATGTAAACCTTGACACACTGATTGAAACAAATGTGTCAGAAATCAAGTGCAGTCACTAACCAACTGTCACCACTACTCAGACATCAGAACATCACTATGGACATTAAACGACAGCAGATAAATAGTTCATTGTTACCGATATTTTGTTATCAGTATCAAACATGGTCCATAACCCTAGCACAGGAGGGGACGATCACTTCTTGTGAGGTGAAATACTTAAGAAAATCTATCAATGATACCAGGATGTCGTAGATTTTTGATAGGGGAATTAAGACTTAGATTGGTCCATTCTGAATAGGACTAGAACAGGTGATAGCTCAGTGGGAGATAAGGCAAAGAAATAGATTTTCATGAGTCAGATGGTGGAAAAATAGGTAGAGCCTGTCCCTGAAATCGAGAAACTTCTCTCATTCAGCCTATCTCTACAACAAGACTTTGTTAGTCAGACAGTCCACCACACTATATATTAATATATATATAAATATAAATATAAATATAAATATATATATATATATATATATATATATTTATATTTATATATATATATATATATATATATATATATATATATATATCTCCTACTCACATATTGTCTCATGAATGTATATATTTACTAGTTGTTTTTAAAATACATGGCCTAATCGGATCAACTATCTTCTTCTAGTCTGGTCAGCTGCAATGGAACTCTCCGATAGACTCTTTCCTGTCCATCTCTAAAAGTTATTTTCTACGTTACAGCAAATTCGACCTCTTGCACGTTTGCCTTCAATTCTTTCTTCCATTATGGATTCCATCATAGAGGTACGTCTTTTAAATGATCAGAAAGGTGTTATAAATTTTGTTTTCATGACCGTAATGTTGTATCCGTCTGACCTTATTTCTCTTTTCATTCCTAGCTGTTCCAGGATGTCTTTATTTGCGTTCTTCTATTTTTGGGGGTGGATACTCGATACCCTTTTCAACCTGATCCAAAGTAAACACTTTCGGTTATAATTGAGGTATGTTGTGGGAATTGTTTTTATCCACTTTTGAATTTGTGACTGTTGTAGCAAGTTTTAATTTGCTGGGGAGGTTATGATGTTATACCTAAAAGGAATGAAATCTGTGTCTGTGTTAACCGTGTGAGGTCAAGCACATGTAGGCTCCTGACTCTAATAGATGAAAATGATGTATTTGCAGGGAACCTAACGCTACCTCCCTAGATCTCACACGGTCACTATTTTGGCTCTAGTGTCTGGTGTATGATGTACCTAATGTCTAGGGGAGAAATGAAATGATGGTACATAAACACAAAAACACTTTAATTCACTATAAGGAACTTAATAAAAACAGTGGTTAAGTTTTTTCTTTAAAATGAATATTTTCTTTTTACAATTTAATCTGCCTGTCCCGCCATCTCTTTTGGACAGGTCTTTGAAAATGAGGAAAAGATAGTTTACATAAAAAGGATCAACTAAAATGTGTGGACTCTTTGTCCAATAAATATAAAGTCACTATATCTCTCCTGTTGGAATATTCACAGCTTACAACTTTATTATCTAAGAGGGTGTGTCACGTGTTAGGAGGGGCTGTAGTTTCATCACACCCCATAAACTTCCTGGGTATGATTGAAATCACCAAAGTTTATTAAAATAGAAGTGTCAGATATAACCAGATGCTAACACATCACCTGGGATTCTTTGTAGAATGATAATTCAGTATGTAGTTGCAGAAAATATCGATCTCTCAACACGCGCAAGCTCCTCCAGCTATCTGCTGACAGCATAAACGATTTACAGGAGACTTGTTGGCGTACACTCTCACTCCTCAGGTTTCCTGTCACCGGCTGGTAACAGGAAATAAAACCTCTGCAATAAAAGGACACCCTGGCCTTTTATATCTGATCACTTATTATTATTATTATTTACATACGATGGTATGGGTCAGCCTCGCGTGCATACAGGTGCACTCACCCCTAATTTTATATGACTCACACCTTGCTGTGACCACAACTCAGGTCCCTATGGCAGATACACCACTGTACGTTTACATAGTTTTCCTCAATACCATAACGTGGAGTAACCACATTTCCTTTTGTATGATTTTCTCTTCTATTTTAAAATATAAACGCTCCAGGCATGTTGAACAGTGTTCATGGAACACGGAGGCTTACTAACATATTCTAATACAATAATATTAAAACAAATCATGACAATATACCACAGTTAGATACAGTTCAATGTGAGGACTCAACAATGTCTGCTCCAGGCATGTCCTTCACTTTTCCCAATAGCAGTATCTAACTTGGCAGTTGTAATAAACATATTAATTCATAAAGCATTCTTACCACAATTTTCAAGAAATATAAACAAATGACGCTGACTTGCAAAGAAATGGCCTCAGTTTTCCTCTGCACTGCCCAGACTGCGAATTAATTCTTTAATTTTATAAATGAACACAGCTGATCTCAGAGTATTTGCTAGAAAAAATATTTGTCAACTGGCGATGAGCAGTGTAAGCTTTTTGCTAATATCTATTAGTACTATCCAATGGAAAACTTGCGACTACCAGAATTCAAATGCAGTTTTTGAAAAACAAAAAATAATTCCAAACAAACTCTGTGTCTGGTAGTCGATTGGTCAGTCTGCGTTAGTTATGTCAATACAAAAAGATGTTTAGTTTTGGTTAACATTTACCTACCGCTCCCCTTTCCTCCTTATACTCTTTTTACCCAATCGAATTTGAATTTACCTTAATGCCTCTCTCTAAGCTGGCGTCCCCACTAACGTTATGAAAAAAACAAGCAGGAACAACAGTCTGTCTGGTCCCGCGTCCGTAGACATTTAGTATTTTCTCAATAACTTGGCTAATAATTGGACTACTATAGTTTTTAAAACACATTCTTGCTCAGGGGACTCTAAGCTATACTACCATATGATTTTTATGGTCAGTTTCATTATGGTTTAGATTTTCCATTTTGTCACTGTCAATCGTCAAATAAAATTTTACACAAGTCGGCCATCTTCCCCCCTTCATCTCTCGTTAGCATGTATTTTCAAATAACTACTTGTTTTAGTGACGTCAGAAATACTACCGCTAGGAGGAAATAAAAAATTGTCTGCGTGTTTGCCTCTGCTGGCTTTGCCCAAAGCGTGTATATATGCATGGCACAACGTGTCAAGCGAAGCGGGGTTTTGCGCGGCGGGTGTAAGAATTGGCGTTAATTATTTCTGTTGTCTCGTGTTACACTACCAAAATTTGTAAGGATTACTACTATTAGAGGCGTTAAAGTTAAAATATTACGTTAATTCAGACAGTAACTTGGCGGCACCTTTCCGTAAGATCGTTAATTATAAGTCTTGCCGCAGTCTCTATCAGATCGGGCAAAATGTTAAAAATGTACGTCACAAGGAAAGCGAGTAGGTTTTAAACGGCGGGATCGTTTCTAAGCATTTCCATGGCACAAATTCAGCGCGATGCTGGCGTGTGAGAGGATTATATTCAGACACAATCGGGCGGGTTATTTATTATCATTATATGACTAAAATCTTACTGAAATGAGCGATTATCTCGCAGATTTTACTACAACTGTTATCCTAGTCGTTTATTTTGCTCGTAATGATGTCAGTCCTGAAAAGGAGTCGTCTTGAAAAGGACCACTAATCCGTATGTCTGACGTTGTCACGCAGCACGCTTCTTTCTAGTTTGGTCGCCTGTGCAATATATATATATATTGGTAAGTGTGTTGTTTATATTTTCGATATCTGTTATCGCTAGTTTGTTGGCAGCCCTGAAAATGTCTAGTCCCTAAAAGTACTACTAAAAAAGGAGGTAAAGGATCCCGTTACACGCCCATTGAGGCATATTGGGAATATGGTGTTAGGCCTATGTTTTCTTGACCATCGGCACACTAGGGGTGACGTGGTCAACATCACGCCGGCTGCCTTAACCTTCCCAGAGTTGCTCTGGTACCCAGTTGGAGCTGGGTCGACCCAGGAGCCGTTTGCGGCCTAAAAAAATCCCACCTCATCTGAGGCTCGAACCATAGACCACTGAGCTAAGAAGCCAGTGCACTAACCACTAGAGATGGCTACTGTGTGTATGTGTCGAAACAATGCGTCGAAACAGCATCGTACCCGAACGATCCGATACACAGCCTTCTTGTGGTGTCGATACAGTGTCAGTTCCTGTCTGTTTTGCAGAGACACACTGTCTCACGCAGATTCGACACATAGCCTGCTTCGTGTATCGGACCGCAATTTCAGTTCCCGTCTGCTTTGCTGTTTTGCAAAGAGGCACACTGTATCATTGTCTCACCAAGCGTCCTGGACCTTTGCAGTGAGAAGATAAAAGACTTTTCCTGAACATTCAAAGATAGTATGGAATATCAAACATGTCATATTTTTCAGGTATGTGTTATGATGACTTGATTTTACAAGTGATATTATTTTTGCTGAGAAGTTATAGACACTGGAAATTGTGTCAGTGCTGCAGTTGTCAATGTTTTAGGCACTATGTTAAAGTTGAAAGTGTCCGTGTGTTCGTATATAAAGGTAATGGACACTTTATTAGCTCTGCTGATATCTGTGTACTCGGTAGATTTGAATCATTGTCTACCAAAACTAGCTTACTCTAGTTTGATATTATGTGTTAATTTTACTGTTATTATTATTGTTGTTTTTTATTATTTTCACATATACTTCAGCTATCATCATATCTCCGTTTTATTTCATCATAATGAAGACTTGTGTAAAAATATTGAATTGTGGTCACACGAAACGCCATAGATTTTCACGTACGCCAGTACCGCGCAATAAAAAACAGAGACATCGTCTCACACAGTTCATGACTGTCTATTAGAGACTTCTTTCTACCCGATACGGGCAAAATGTGCCGGTGTGTCGACACAGTGCGTCGACACAGTTTGAATCACTGAGCCGACTGTCTCGAAACAACGGACTGTCTCGATTTGCCCACCTCTACTAACCACTATCTTACCGCGGCTCCCCTGAAAGTACTACTAGCTGAAATGTTATGGTCTGTCTCTTTGCTTTCTGTTCTTTCAAGAATTTATGTATTCTCCTCTTTCAGTTCCTTTAACTTTGTTATGTCTTCTTGTTATTTTTTTAAATTGTATTATTGCATCCTGTATCATTTCAAAGGCTACACACATCTCCATGCTTCTGAGCTTAGGGGCTTTGTTGCTGGTTTACTTACTGCTTTTTTTCTTCTTATAGTTTTTCTATGATAGCTCTTATTGCTGTCATTAGTTGTCGGGGTGTGTTGAGATGAGTTTCTGTTAGTAGTTAGTGAATGTGTTGGCAATTTTTTTTTATTTGCCTCTCTGCATAGGGTTTTTTAAAGACTGTTCAAGTTCTGTATTTATTTAGGGCTGTGTATTGTGATCTTCCTTAGCCTGGTACAGTCACTGTATGTGAGACTTTCCTCACAGTGTCTGCAGACTATCTCTTTTCTGCACATAGTCTTAGTGTGAAAATCTCTGGCAGTTTAAATGTTGAGTTACAGGGGAAATATAAGCTCCTCTCTCTCGAGGTCTATCTTGTATGATAATCGTCTTTTGTATAGCTGTCCCTTGGATTGTCATTATGATCAACCTCTCCTGTTCCATGTTTTAAATATTTCTGCATTTGTGGTGTTAATTTCTGGGTTTTCTGTCTGTAAGCTCTTCTTGATCAGGCCATCTGGTGTCTACCCATCCATTCGTTTATCCACATCTTATGGGTCTCATGTCTCTCTTCTAACTGCTTGTTCAGTGTCATTGTTTCTACACCACACAGTAATGAAGGTATGGAACACTACCATTTTTATTTATTTCGATGTTAGTAAAAGGTAAAGGAACCCGTTACACGCCCATTGAGGCATATTGGGAATATGGTGTTACTCCCATATTATCTTGACCGTCGGCACACTAGGGGTGATGTGGTCGGCATCATGCCGGCCGCCTTAACCTTCCCAGAGTTGTTCTGGTACCCATTTGGGGCTGGGTCGACCCAGGAGCCGTTTGTGGCCTAAAAAATTCCCACCTCATCTGGGGATCGAACCATAGACCACTGCGCTAGGAAGCCAGTGCACTAACCACTATGCTACCGTGGCTCCCCTCGATGTTAGTATCTGCCTCATTTTGTTGACTGTAGCTTTTCCTTTTTTTCCGCTATCTTCTAACTTTATCTCTCACAATAGTTTCACACCGTCTGTTATGATGTGTTATTAAGATATGAGCAACTTTTGTTTTGTTGCAGAATCCTTCAAACTTATTCTTATTTGTAAAGTTGGTCTATCATCTGCTTTGGTAATTATCATAGTTTTCGTCTTCTCGGTGTCAATGCCCAGTTATTGTTCATTACTGATACATTTTAATTGTTTCACTAGTTCTTGTAATTGATGTTTGCTTTCACCTAACTAGTCTGTATCATATGTATAACTGAGGTGGCTTAAAACAGCAATTGTGGTGTATAATTGGTATCTATTATTAGTGATTGCAATAACTACAGAGGCATCTCTCGTCTCAGTATTGCTGGTAAGGTTTTCGTCAGAGTTATCTTAATGCGATTACACAAGTTAGCTGAGCTTATATATCCAGAGTCACAGTGTGGATTCCGAGCTGGTTGGTCAACAACAGACATGATCTTTTCTTTGCACCAACTTCAGGAAAAATCAAGAGAGCAGAAAAGGCCTCTATATATCGCCTTTATAGAACTCAGAAAGACATTTGACATGGTTAACAGGGAACTCTTCAAAATCTTCCTGAAAATAGGCTGCCCCACCAAAGTGCTGGAAATGATAAAGTCATTCCATGACGACATGAAGGGAACAGTTCAATGTGCTGGAAGCACATCACAGCCCTTTGACATACGCAGTGGAGTCAAACAAGGCTGCCTCCTGGCAGTGATCCTCTTCGAGATCTTCTTTACCTTGCTCTTGAAACATGCACTCAGAGATGCAACTGAAGGAATATGCTTCCACACTATATCAGATGGCCGACTGTTTAACCTCACAAGGCTGAAGGCAAACACAAAAGTCAGATAGGTCAATATAAGAAATTTGTTATTCGCTAAAGACGCTGTAATCGTCATTCAAAGTTAACAGGAGCTTCAGAGCTTGCTGAAACGCTTCACCCAAGCATGGTAGGCCATTAGCCTCACAACAAGTTTGAAGAAAACACATGTGCTGGCTCAGTATGTGGATCTTGTACTAGTAATCGCTATCGATAACTATAAAGGGGCAGTGGTGCACAACTTCATATACCTGAGGTCTACCATCAACGACAAATTTTCTCTTGACACAAAAATTGACAGCCGCATTGGCAAAGCTGCATCCATCTGTGCCCGCCTCACAACGCGTGTTTGCGGAAACTCCAAAGTCACATTGAAGACCAAAGCTGAGGTATATAATGCCTCCGTCACCAGCACACTTCTGTATGGCAGCGGGACATGGACAACCTACGCTAAGCAAGAAAGAAGGCTCAATACCTTCAATCTACTTTGTCTGCGCCACATCCTTGGTGTTTCGTGGAAGGATAAAGGGAAAAATGTCGAGGTACTGCCACTTGCTGGACTCCATAGCATGTAAACATTGCTTAGAGATGTCGCAGGGTGAAGATAATTTGCCTATTTGAAATTTTCTGTCCATCCTTATATTGCTTTATTTTCTGTCTATTCTAAGTTTCGGGAAAAAAAACTGTTTCTCACGCACCTTAACTCAGGTGAAACTTCGGTCAACGCGTTCGTTAGGATTTTCCAGACTCGGCTTTCTAGATTTATGGCCTGTCTTCTTCCCCATTGTTAATGGAACCACAGCACGTACAAGTAACATTCAATATGCAAACTAATTTGCGGCAATACTTTTGGCTATCGTGGGAACTTTAAAAAATGTAGCGGGTAAATCGAAAATAATTCTTTCTTTCTTTCTTTAAGAAACTAGTTTTAGACTTCACTTGGTGATAAGCATACTGTAAGAGAAAGACGCACTTTCTTGTAAAGTAAAACTGTGCATAGGGAGACTTGAGTTAAACAAACAAAGTGCCCTCTAGTTTAACTTACAGAATATAAAATTCCGAAGCGGGTATGTATTCGTTTTTCCAGTATATAGGAAATTAGCTCAAATATATAGATATGAAATATATTACTATCAGGGTGAAAGTCTAATGAAATATATTACTATCATGGTGAAAGTCTAATGAAATATATTACTATCATGGTGAAAGTCTAAGTGTATTATATAAACGGGTTTCCTTTATCATCTATGTATCATAAATGCTTACGAAAATTCATTTATTTTCACTGCTTGTATTTTAAAGCGATGTTATGTTACAATGTTTGTATCATTCATAATTTCAATGATCATTTTACTTTTCTATGTTTGTAACATTAATGTATGAGCATATTATTATGAATGCGGGAAGGAATGAACGGTGGAAAGCACAGGAGGATTCTGTAGCGGACCCTCATGTAACTTTGTCTGACAGGGGAGGAAGCAACAGTCTTGTTATTGTGTATGTACCTGGACTGGCCAGCTAATTCATTCACAGCAGACAGGAATGTTTAAGAATGGACTGACCTATTTTAGGAACGAGACGCATACATGGATATCAACATGCCGACGCTGGACACTGCTTAAATTGTTTCTGTTGTAATCTGCATGTTGCAGCAGAAGAGTAGTTACACATGTATTTTTGTTTTGTCTAACAGATTTATGCAGTGCAAGTCTTGTCTCGTATTGCTGAAAAGAGGTTACCTTTGGCCAGTGGCCATATAGTCCTCGTCCACCAGTCACAATAATTCCCTTCAATTATTTCAATTATTTCAATTACTTCAATTATTCAAGTATTTCAAACATTCTCAACACCAAACCTCACCCTACCATACTCCACCCATTTTAACCCTCCATCCCACCTTTGGAAGCAAATTCGTTATCTGTGGATATCTCATCAACTGTGGATACGTTACACCAATCTTGGATTTATAAAATCGTGTTCAGATTCTGTGCCCATGTGGATACCTTATTCTAACAGTGAAGTTAATTTCAAAGTATTGGATTACGTGATATTTTTCCAAGAGAACACCAGGATATAAGTTGTTTCCAACATTCACACCAAAGGAACAAAGGAACAAACATTCATTTACACACAAACAGTATTTCACATATTTTCCAGCAAAAGCTTTTCAGGCCTGCCGGGAACCTTACTAACACAATTCATTCATAATCCTTGTTTTCACTATTGGTGTAATAATTTTTTTCTTCTTTAAAATCATCAAAATTGTTGTGAGTTTGTTTTCTCGTGATAATCTTTATTATTATTTGCTGTAAAATCCTTATTGATTTATTTACATTTCTAAATTGAATAAAATTGAGTTAACCTCGATAGGATTGTTCGTTCCGTTCAGACTACCAAATCCTCAATCTACCTTTACTCCTTTATCCTACTATTTGTGAGTGACACAAGTGTGTGCAAAAGAGTAATATTGTCGCCAGAGAAAACAAGAAGAGCTGTGTGTGTGGTTTTCTTAGTGAAGAACTCACTGACTCAGCCTGTGCCTTCTGCCTATCTCTCTTGCGCACCACTATCACACGTCCGTGTGCACTATTGTCCATCACGCCTATACAGCTGTCAAGCTTTACCTACTATTAATTATATTTTCATGCGACAATTATTTAGAATCTCGTCCTTGGATTTGAATTTCTGGATTCTTATTTCACAGTGACTATAGGGAATCTTGTCTTTAAATTGTTCTGCAGAAACTGTAAGGAATCTTGAACTATTAGTCTATACTGTGGACTATAATTTTATAACGCCCTAGACACTACACTTCTGGTAGTATCTGAACAGAACAATTATAATTTTAAAGTAACAGAACGTTACTGTCACTAATTTAATTCAGGGTTATATAATTACGTTAAATAGTTAACTAAGGTAATTAAATGGTACATTTAACAGGCAGTAGAGTGTGTATGTGTGTGAGATATTGAAGGGAATTGTTTATACTTGAGTATTACTCAAGTGATGAGACCTTAATTCAGCAGAAATAAGGAATTGTCAAAAATCCAGTTATACTAAACTTCCATTAACGAGTTACATTACTTCATAGAATTAATAGTACTCCCTGGGGCTTAGTAAATTGATTATCAGTTAGTTGTATTGGTTTGTTGTAATACAATACTTCATAGAAATATTAGTAATACCCAGAAACTAATGTAACATACTGAGAGAGTGTAACAGCCTGCACAGAAATATAGAAAATGACTGATTTACTAAAACTAAGGATGGGTCTTTTAAAATACACTAAAGAGGTTGGAATGAGTGAAGAAGAAGGTAATGCATTCATAGACGCCGAAATAGAAAAAACAAAGAGAAGAAAACGAAAGGATACGGGCTCATGAGTTCCGGCTCAAAGAACTAGAGGTTCAAAATCGTCCCGCTTCTCCCACTAACGCTTCATCACCTGACAACGCCTCTGCTGGTCTAGCACTCAACTCACCTGCAATGACTTTCTCAATGGAAAAATTTTGCGAGCGAAATGAACAAATTGATCTGTTCTTGGATAGATATGAGTGAACTGCTTCATCGTATGGCCTGCCCAAAAGCATGTGGAATCTTAAACTTTCTCAAGGATTAAGAGGGACGGCTTACGAAGTTTTTACAAAATTAACCCCAGCAGAACAGAACGATTATGACGCTCTCAAGCAAGCACTGTTACGGCGTTTTCAGCTTACAGCCGACAATTACCGAAAGCGTTTTTCCCGATCCCACAAAGAAGGAGGAGAAACATTTGGCCAATTTGCTGCTAGGATTGAATCATATCTCGAAAAGTGGCGCGATTTGGGAAAATTTCCTAAGACTTACGAAGGATTACATGAACTCTTCCTGGTAGAGCAAATCAAGGAAACAATGTCACCAGAGATGAGAAAGTTCCTAGTGGAGCACGGGGCAGACCGACTCGAACCAATCCTTACGTTAGCAGAAAAGTTTCAAAATGCTATAGCAGAGACTCAAACCTTCAAACGGAAACCTGCTGAACTTCAACCTAAACCAATCACCCAGCCCACCCAAAATCAGCGATCACAGGTAAACGCTCCAACGCAGGATACACGCAGAGACTGGTCAACTAACTCAAACACGAAAAATGCACAGGAAAACCCCCCTTACTTCATGAGGAGGGAGAGGAAATATTGTCATCATTGTAAGCAGACCTCGCACAATACAAAAGAATGTAGAAATCGGCCCAGCACGCACTTGGCGGCGTGTTTACAAGGAGACGCACCAGAACAGCGTCAAGACAGAACAAAATGTGGTAAACCAGAACGGAATTCTGTAACGGATCAGATTATCGCAAACGGGAAATTTGTGCGCTGTCTTCATGACACATGATTACAGTTCGACTGTATAATCGCTTCACATTTGGTCACACCCGAGCAGATAACCTCGGAGACAGTACATCTGTGTGGAGCCGTGAAAGGAGACACTCCTATGACATTGAAAATAGCAAACTTTTATATTGATTCAAAATTTATTAAAGGATGGATTCGAGCTGCCATTATGGAGAATCCAATCTATGACGTAATTCTTGGATGTCGCTATGTGTTCTTGGGGAAACCAAGAAAACCTCTGATAGCTGCAGCAGTAACTACAAGAGGTCAGGCGAGGACAGAACAGGAACCAGGACCAGTGACAAACCTGCTACCACGGGAATTGAAGGATGCTCAACACAAGGATCCAACATTGGGAACATGTTTTAAGAAACTGCCACTTGCCAGTAACCCGTTGAAAAAGGGAAACTTTTATTCAAAATCGGGATTACTATACCGTAGGTCGGGCAACACTGGACAAGAACATAGCCAGTTGGTTGTTCCAACTACTTATAGGTCACAAATTTTAGAGATGGGACACGCTCTTCCTTTTGCGGCCACATGGGACAAAATGCTACCATGCAAAGAATAGCAGCGCACTATTACTGGCCTGGGATGAACGGGGACATCATCCGATTTGTGAAATCCTGTGCGCAGTGCCAAAGGGTGGCACCAAGGCACTGGACACCACCTGCTCCATTGGGGGAAATGCCTATTGTCGGTACTCCATTCGAAAGAGTAGCTGTAGATATAGTAGGCCCACTCTTAAGAACAAAGCGGAGAAATTGCTGTATTTTGACTCTAGTCGACACCTGTACTATGTGGTCAGAAGCAGTGGCGCTCCCTTCTTCTGATTCTGTGCATGTCGCAGAAGCGCTCGTGAGTATTTTTACAAGGCTCGGATTTCCAAAGCAAATACTCACTGATAATGGATCGCAGTTTAGAGGACATCTGATGGAAGAAGTCTTTAAGATCTTCCATACTCAGCATATTCACACCTCATCCTATAATCCTCAAGCAAACGGACAGGTAGAGAGATATAACGGGACCCTCATCACCATGCTGCGAAAATTAGCACAAGAAAGATCCGAAAACTGGGACTTATTCTTGCCGGCTGCCTTATTTGCCTATAGGGAAGTGCCGCATGCCTCCACTGGTCTACCTCCTGCATGATTATTATTCTGACGGCCAATAAAGGGACCCCTGGAAGCATTGCTTAGGTCTTTAACTGACCAGAAAGCAGACGAATCTATTGTATCTGCATCAAAATATGTGCAAGGACTAAGGGAAAGGTTAAAGATAGGTTGGGAATTAGCCAACACTAACCTCCAACAAGCTCGTGCCAAGCATGCAAAACGGTAAATAAGACTGCGAAGGAAAGAGTACTACAACCTGGAGAGAAAGTACTGCTGTTACTCCAAACAGGGAATAACAAACTTCAGATAGGATGGCAGGGACCATTTGAAGTACTCGAGAAAATCTCTCGAACAAACTACAAAATCTCCATACGAGGGAAGGAAAAGATTTATCATGTTAACTTACTTAAAAAGTACATGGAACGCCTCGCTGCTCCTCAAGCACATCTCCTGACCTTAGCGGTTGCAATGGAAGCGGATAATGACCCCCACGAATATGCTGAATACCCGCTAAAACAAGAAGAATCACACACGGATGTGAAGCTCTGTGAAACATTAACTGAATCGCAACAGCATGATGTAAGACAACTGTTGGCTGAATATTCAGAAGTGCTCACCGATAAACTGGGACTAACCAACCTCTTGGAGTTTGATAAAAAAGTATTAGATCCTAAGCCTGTCAGGACTAAGATTTACCGAGTCCCATACGCTAAAGCCAACGCTTTACGCGAAGCTATTTTGCTAAGTGTCTATTCCTTCAGGGTCGAGTACATCCCCGGTCCTGAAAATGTAGGAGCACATTTTTTAAGCAGACATTCAGTAGAGGAACTCACTATTAGTGCAGAAAATCATCTTCTAACGCCAGCAGATAAGAAACAATCTCAGGAAACCTCGGAAGAAGTGCAGAGAAGGAACTAATGGACGACACCGGGAATGATACACATTAGCCAAATTATCATCTCTCTCTGATTTAGTTGGGCAACTAACTTAAGTTCGGGGTATCTGTCGCAGAGTGAAGATAATTTGCCTATTTGAAATTTTCTGTCCATCCTGTATATTGCTTTATTTTCTGTCTATCCTAAGTTTCTGGGGGAAAAAAAACTGTTTCTCACGCACCTTAACTCAGGTGAAGCTTCGGTCAACCCGTTCGTTAGGATTTTCCAGACTCGGCTTTCTAGATTTATGGCCTGTCTTCTTCCCCATTGTTAATGGAACCACAGCACGTACAAGTGACATTCAATATGCAAACTAATTTGCGGCAATACTTTTGGCTATCGTGGGAACTTTAAAAAATGTAGCGGGTAAATCGAAAATAATTCTTTCTTTCTTTCTTTAAGAAACTAGTTTTAGACTTCACTTGGTGATAAGCATACTGTAAGAGAAAGACGCACTTTCTTGTAAAGTAAAACTGTGCATAGGGAGACTTGAGTTAAACAAACAAAGTGCCCTCTAGTTTAACTTACAGAATATAAAATTCCGGAGCGGGTATATATTCGTTTTTCCAGTATATAGGAAATTAGCTCAAATATATAGATATGAAATATATTACTATCAGGGTGAAAGTCTAATGAAATATATTACTATCATGGTGAAAGTCTAATGAAATATATTACTATCATGGTGAAAGTCTAAGTGTATTATATAAACGGGTTTCCTTTATCATGTATGTATCATAAATGCTTACGAAAATTCATTTATTTTCACTGCTTGTATTTTAAAGCGATGTTATGTTACAATGTTTGTATCATTCATAATTTCAATGATCATTTTACTTTTCAATGTTTGTAACATTAATGCATGAGCATATTATTATGAATGCGGGAAGGAATGAACGGTGGAAAGCACAGGAGGATTCTCTAGCGGACCCTCATGTAACTTTGTCTGACAGGGGAGGAAGCAACAGTCTTGTTATTGTGTATGTACCTGGACTGGCCAGCTAATTCATTCACAGCAGACAGGAATGTTTAAGAATGGACTGACCTATTTTAGGAACGAGACGCATACATGGATATCAACATGCCGACGCTGGACACTGCTTAAATTGTTTCTGTTGTAATCTGCATGTTGCAGCAGAAGAGTAGTTACACATGTATTTTTGTTTTGTCTAACAGATTTATGCAGTGCAAGTCTTGTCTCGTATTGCTGAAAAGAGGTTACCTTTGGCCAGTGGCCATATAGTCCTCGTCCACCAGTCACAATAATTCCCTTCAATTATTTCAATTATTTCAATTACTTCAATTATTCAAGTATTTCAAACATTCTCAACACCAAACCTCACCCTACCATACTCCACCCATTTTAACCCTCCATCCCACCTTTGGAAGCAAATTCGTTATCTGTGGATATCTCATCAACTGTGGATACGTTACACCAATCTTGGATTTATAAAATCGTGTTCAGATTCTGTGCCCATGTGGATACCTTATTCGAACAGTGAAGTTAATTTCAAGGTATTGGATTACGTGATATTTTTCCAAGAGAACACCTGTATATAAGTTGTTTCCAACATTCACACCAAAGGAACAAAGGAACAAACATTCATTTGCACACAAACAGTATTTTCCAGCAAAAGCTTTTCAGGCCTGCCGGGAACCTTATTAACACAATTCATTCATAATCCTTGTTTTCACTATTGGTGTAATAATTTTTTTCTTCTTTAAAATCATCAAAATTGTTGTGAGTTTGTTTTCTCGTGATAATCTTTATTATTATTTGCTGTAAAATCCTTATTGATTTATTTACATTTCTAAATTGAATAAAATTGAGTTAACCTCGATAGGATTGTTCGTTCCGTTCAGACTACCAAATCCTCAATCTACCTTTACTCCTTTATCCTACTATTTGTGAGTGATACAGGTGTGCAAAAGAGTAATATTGTCGCCAGAGAAAACAAGAAGAGCTGTGTGTGTGGTTTTCTTAGTGAAGAACTCACTGACTCAGCCTGTGCCTTCTGCCTATCTCTCTTGCGCACCACTATCACACGTCCGTGTGCACTATTGTCCATCACGCCTATACAGCTGTCAAGCTTTACCTACTATTAATTATATTTTCATGCGACAAGAGAGAGCAGATTACTCTGGCTTGGCCATGTCCGCCGCATGGAAGATGGTCGCATCCCGAGAGATATCTTCTACGGACAACTGGCAGATGGCAAAAGAACAATTAGGCGACCGCAGCTGAGGTTCAGAAGCATATAAGAGAGACATGAGGGCACTGGACATACTTCCAGCAATCTGGGAGGATTAAGCTGCCGATCACACCAAGTGGCGATGCAATCTACGGCACCACCTCGGATTAGGCGAAAAGAAGCTCTCACGACAAAGAGAAGAGACAATAAAACGTCGAAAGGTACACCAGGAAAAAAAGAGGGCGCATTCCCATGGTCAATTATGCATGAAGTGGCTATTATTGTTTGTAGTACTTGGGTTAGGTGAAAGTAGTATCATAGCATATACTGTGGTAGGAGTGGGAAGTGTTTGATACTTAACTAAAGTATATCAAGCTTTATGAGGTGGGGCGACCAGTTTCCTTCATCGATGCCTTTGCTTTCCCTAATCCAATTACTCCTTTATTGCTAGGTAGATTGAAGCGTGACGCTGCAAGGTTTCAAACCCGGAACGCTTACACTTTGTCAAGAGAAGCAAGCGCACGATAAATCTAAAAATGCATGGTACAGCAGTAGTTAAAGTGGAAAGGCGGTTACAACAGATAGTATGTCTGAAAGATTTCATAGAACATTTTCCAGTAAACTACACAAAGAACGTCAAAATGCTTAGTTACGTCTTAACGCCGATCTATTCAACATCACGCACTTACCAAATGTAAACTGTTGTAGCAATTCATGATTGTAATGTGGACGTCTTAACTTTCTTCTTCAAAGAGAAAGACAATTTACCTGTCACGCCAGGTTAGACATGGTCTCATTGGCGGATCAAAGGGGGTGGCGAGGGGGCGATTACCCCTCCCTTGGGACTTTGAAATCCTTTATTTCATTTCAACCGCTACAGTATTCCCCCTTCCCCCCTCTCACTTGAGACTTAAATGTAAGCAATCGTTAGGTTGGACGACGGACAAATTAAAACGTGTCTGGTACTGCACAATCGTAGGTACTCTAAACGTTACGAATGTAGTTTGCAATTCTACGTGGCGGGACAATGAGACAATAAAGGGAATCTCCATACAACAATGAGACAAAAGGCAAGCCATGCATTCGACACAAGGGGACTTCACTCGAGCCGCAAAAACAGAGGACTTCGTGACAAGAAGCGGATAACTTCTGTATCGGGCGTGCGATCCCAAATCAAAAAATGTTATGCTTTAATATAAAATACGTATTATTTTTTTTTTCAAAATTTGTCTCTTTGTAGTTGTACCTCACGTTTATGTAATTATATAATAAATAGTTATATATTTTTAACAGAAATAAATACTTTTCAGGTACTGTATAATAAAACTATCAAGTTGTCACATTTTGTATTTAAAATCCGTTATTTTATTTTCTTAATTGTCTAAAAATATGTGTAAATAAGTAGGGGCGGGGGGGGGGGGGGGGGAAGAGGGGGGGGGGGGAGCCTTATCAAAAACTGAGAGGAGTATACAAAAGAGTACCTTTCCTAAGTCTTTTTTTCCTGAAGTCTGTGTTGTCATAGTCGACGGACAATAAAAATGGCAAATTGTGCTAGTCGTGCCATCGCGATTCAACACAAATTATCTTTAAACGATGATCCCTTTGTATTCCGGCGACATATATTGTGGTTTTCATTAATGTATATTGTGGTTTTAAATAACGTATAGTGTGGTTTTAAATAACGTATATTGTGGTTTTGAAAAACATATATTGTGGTTTTCAATAACGTGTAATGTGATTTTCAGAAAGTTTAAATTTGTTTTTAAATAAAGTATATTGTGGTTTTAAATGATGTATTTTGTGGTTTTCAATAACGTATTTTGTGGTTTATTTGTTTTTAAAAATGTAAACGTATAGTGCGGTTTTCAATTACCTCTAGTGATTCACAAATGCTCAAATATGTTGAAGATGTGATTATTTTGATATTTTTCACTTTAATTTGTTCCCCTCATTACCTGTGTCTTTGTTTGCTGGTGTTCCATAAAATACATCTAATTCGTTGAAATGTGAACATCGAACTGTCCTTAGCTATTTTAATCTTAACTGCAAGTTAATTATATATGTTTTCATAACATTGAATAATTTAGAGTATAAGTAACATTTTGTGATTCTCCTATGGTCGGCTCACCACTGGCGCACCGTGAGCTTTGACATGAGGCGTGCAATGAATTAAAGGGTATAAATACCTAACTTGAAAACTATATATATACATATACATACATACGTTTGCGTGCTTCTACACATATATACGTGTATACACACATGTATATATGTATACACACACACGCATATATATATATATATATATATATATATATATATATATATATATATATATATATATATATATATATATATATATATATATATATATACAAGGAACACACAAGAAACTAGTAGAGCAATACGATTACGACACAGAATCTACAGTCGTGTCTGACAGAATATCCGCTGTTTGTACGTAACAATGATGGATGACCTGAGAATAGTGCTTCACAAACTATGTCAACTATTCAAAAGTGTTGTGATCCAATGGATCCCATTTCATTGTAACATCATCGGCAATGAAGAGTGTTGCGTGCATATTTTGACGCACATATTACAAAAATCGATATGGCTATTTAATATGGAAAAAATATAGACATTCATTCATGTGTGTATGAAAATGCTGTCTATGGGGAAAGCGAGATAATCCATGTTTGATTCACACTTTTGATTATAGGAGTAATCGTTCTTGATATTGATCCGGCGCACGGATATTGCTCTTATATTTGTACTTATTTTTAGGGCCAGAAAATAGATTAATTTGCTTATTATGTTTATGGCCTGAATTCATATGTATTACATATTATTAGTACAAGTAGAATCAGTCCTATATTGTATATTTTGGATGGGTAGGCGGGACTAGATTCTTATTATTCCGCTCTAGCGGAAGTATGAGTTGTCTTGACAAGTCGTGATGAGTTCCGATGTACCGTGATAATGGCGGGTACGCACTTTCCAAAGGGCTGGTAGATTCTTAAGGAAATATGATTCATGAAGTGGTTTTCTTCTAAAGGAGATGGTATCTCTACTATAGTTTATGTTAGAGATTCTCCTAAGGTACGGTACAATGTATAATTCGGACTCCATGTATTGCCAGACCCTATTTTGATGATCTCATGTCGATTCGACCTAGATGGAACATTGTGCGTCGTATCGCTAGGGTCATGTTTTGTATCGACGAAGATGACAGACTTTCCTACAGCGGTTATGGCTACGTGAATTAACCTGATCACCGTAGAGCTGTATGGAAACATTTATGAAATCAGTTATATACCCATTATAAATTAACTCTGGCTTATATTCTCCTTCCTATGAATGAGTGAACGACAACTCAGGGAGGCAGCCATGTTAGATTTCGGTCATCATATGTTTTGATCACTGCCAAGAGAACAGATTATTTATCCTATTATCGGACAGTGACAGGGAGATCTCAATCTTGCTAGAAACCCCCTCTTTCGTGGTTTCATAATATATACTACAAACTATGGACGTCAAGTAACTTTAGTTATTTACCGATCTGCCTTCACTGACGCGTTTAGTCAGATAGGGGGATGCGGTCCTAATGTATCATGACATTGAACTTTTGATGTACTGCCCATTATTTCTGAATGTGTCATGACTTCAGATCTGCTATGTATACCTACAAATTGATATGTCAACATACCATGATGTACTCGTATGTCCCAGTGTGTACGTCTGAATAAATTGAGTAAACAAAGATTCCAGCAGTCTACATTGGTGCCTTGTAGACACAAGTGTATGAGTGGTTATATTGGTCAGCACACGAACAGTACACCATTCGCGGTAATCACACTCTACACTTCTACTTCATACATACACCATCCTGCGTCGGTTGGAGTGACCAAGTTTAGGGCCTGCTTCCATTGGAGCCTTTGCCTTCCCTAACTCAGGACTAGGGTGAGTTACCCATTTACAGCTGGGTAGACTGGAGCATGCCTGATCTCAACAACACACCACTCTTCCTTACAGAGCATACAGACTGACACTTTACAGAGTGGAAAGAAGAAAAGAAAACTTTACAGTGGCGAGCCAGATTCCTGGGTCCAGCTTACGCAGTTTTGTGTTGAGAATCACAGTTTACAGCTGAAAGAACATTTGTTTGACCACATCAACACCAGTAGGACAGTATTACCGATAGGATGCTGTATTTAGGTCAGCGCTTGTTGACAGTTTTTCGCTGTACAGACAGTATTACACAGGACAGTGGTATCAAGTGTAGAAAATATCTGGAGCAGTATTGTTGACATTTCTCAACGTACAGATGAATCACAGTGTTGTTGAACATAAAGTGTATAGTTCATCGTTGGATCTTCATATGCTCAACAGAGAAAAATTGACAGTGTAATAGTTTAAAATTAAATCTATTACTGAATAAAGTGGCAAGTTATTAGTATTAAAATAAACTGTGCCTGCTTTACAACACTATACCTGCAACACATTCCATTCATGACATAAATTATATTGTATGCTATATGCTATTTATGCTTACATGTTATTTGTTATGTATTAAATTAGTTTATGTTCTGTGTGACTAGTACAAGGTATGCCGAGTGACATTGGTCTGGTACTAGTATTCTATAGGTACACATTTTCTTAATTGGAAATTTGTTAGCAACAATTTGCTGCTATTTCTGTTAGTTGTGATGAGGTGTTCTTTTCTTCGTTGTTTTTGTTAATAATTTTGTGTTCCTTAGTTTTGTTTGATTTGTTTGCATTTGTTGGTCTAATCTTTTCTATTTTTGATTTCTTTACACCCTTATGTTTATACACGGTAGCGTTATTTGTCTTGTTATCTTATTGCAGTTATCATCACGGATTCTGTGATCATTTTTTTTCATTTCTCCTATTTAATTTAATTTGATCTCTGCAAATGTTTTCAGATTGTCTTTTCTTGTTTGTCCTTTGTAATGTCTTTAGTTGACATATGACATAGGAGTTATAGTGGTATACACTGATAGTATAGTACAGATCAGTACTTTATGATTGTTATTGTTATAAAACAAATTGTACAAGACCTTTGTAAGGCTTGTCTCCCAAAGTGATTGGTAAAGGGAAATATTTTTTCCACAGGTACTCAAGTGATCTTTGATTACATTGAGGTATACAAGACCTTTGTAAGGCTTGTCCCCACAGTATTTGAGATACAGTTATTGTTGTCCACAGGTACTCAAGTTATCATTGGTTATTATAAACCATACAAGTTTGGACTAAGACTAAGTCTATGGTATAGACTTGTCTCCCATTAAAGTGAAATAGGGTAATTTATTTACTTTTTCAGGTTTCTGATTTAAGAAGACAATATGTCTACATTAGATTATTTTATTGCACAAGGAAAATCTCTTGATAAGACTGGAAAAGACTTAGAACAATGGGCTGTTGCTCAATATGACAAAGCATTAGCTGCAGAAGAGAAAAAAACTGCTGCTGCTGTTGAAGAAAGAAAAGCTGCTGCTGAGGAAAAAAAAGCTGCGGCTGAGGAGAGAAAACTTCAAATAGAAGAAAAAAAAGTTGCTGCAGAAGAAAGGAAAGCTCTAGCTGAAGAAAAAAGATTAGAAAAAGAAGCTGATACTGCTGCTGAACTTAAGAAATTGCAGATGCAAGTGGAGGAAAGGAGATTTGAGGCAGAACAGAAGAAATTAGAAGCTGATGCAGAACAGAAAAAACTAGAAGTTGCTGCTGATGCAGAACAGAAAAAACTAGAAGTTGCTGCTGCTGCAGAACAGAAAAAACTAGAAGTTGCTGCTGCTGCAGAACAGAAAAAATTAGATGCTGCTGCAGAACAGAAAAAATTAGAAGCTGCTGCTGCTGCAGAACAAAAAAAATTAGATAGAGAAGCTGAAGAGAGAAAAGCAATAAGAGAACATGAGTTTGAATTAGAGAAATTAAAATTGACATGTATGAGTAATGCTAATCAGGCATCTGGTGGTAATGGTAAACCCTTTGTGTACAAGGTCAAGGTACCAGCGTTTAACCCTACCAGTGATGACATAACATTTTGGCTTTCTAGATTTGAACGGGCTTGTCGATCTCATAATGTTGACAAATCACAGTATGTGAATCAGTTGTCTGAAAATCTAAAAGGGGAGTCTCTGAGTAAGTTATATTTTGTTGAAGAGGCCGACAAAGATAATTATGATGCTGTTAGGGCAGCTTTGATAAAGAGATATCAGCTGTCGGAAGAAGGTTATCGTCTTTTGTTTAAAACAATGAGACCTGAGGTAGGTGTAGAATTCTCAGATTTCATCTCAAAAGCACGAATTACACTTTCACGATGGATTGAATTATCCAAAACAGAGAAAACATTTGATGGTCTTACGGATTTATTGCTAAGAGACAAGGTCATGTCTTCTGTAAATAAATCATTCCTAGAGTTCTTACATGAGCGTAAACCTGGTACAATAAAGCAAATGGAAGAATATTGTGACCAGTATGCCACGGCACACCCTGACATGATTCTTAGTAACTCTAACATTAAAGAGAGTATGCCAGTTGCTTCGGCAACAGAATATAATCAGAATTACTCACACAAATTCCAAGGAGCTAAAAATAAATTTGATAAAAAGGTTAATTGGAATAAGTATCAAAACCAAGATAACCGCTCAAATAAGAGTTCTTCTTTGAAGAACTGGAATCGGGCTGATAGTCCTCGACACGCGAGGGGTACCCATAATGTTAGAAATTCTCGGAAAGGGAGTAGCTATAGGAACTACCCAAGTGCTTCATGGAGACAAAAAAACCAATATTACAGGGATACTCAATATAACGAGCATGATGATTATGATCATGAATATTATGATTCAAACCCAAATAGGGGTTATAACAGAGGCAATAATAATTATAGAGACAATTGTAACCGAAGTAGATCACAACACAAAAGACATGGTAAATCTTATTACCAGGCTAACTCTGCACAACAGGAGTTCCACGACACCGATAATCAGAATAATGATAAAAAAGACTCCAACAGTGTAGCAAATTCCGCTTTCGATTTTGCTAGAGCATCTGAGTGTTCGCAATGCAAAACATTATTCGATCCAACCACAGTTTCTACTTTAAGCTGCGGTCACCCGCTTCCCGCTCTCCATGCGTCAATTGCGCATAATGGAAGGGGTGCTCTTGTCTTTAATAGGGGCCAAATAGATGGTACTCCGGTATCAATTCTTTTCGATTCGGGGTGCACTACCATTGGAGTGAGGCAATCACTCGTAAATCCTTCTCGAGCTACAGGCAATATAGTCAAATGTGTAACATTTGGTGGCACATTGGAGAAGTACTCCACTGCCATTATCAATATAGCTACGCCTTTCTTTACAGGAGAGGTGCAAGCATGTCTCTTGCCGAATCCGATCGCTGATCTTATCATCGGTCGCATTCACGGGGTGAAAGAATGCACTCCACAGCAAATTTCTAATTGGGAAAATGTTAATATGCAATCTGCTAATGCAGTAATCACTAGGGCTCAAGCTCTTAATATGCCACAATCTTCACATTCTGAAGATAATGATGCGCAGATCCAAGATGATCCCTTGGAGATTTCCCACGATTCCTTTATCAAACAGCAGGAAGATGATCCTACTCTAAAGAAATTCTTTACTCTGGAAAAAAAAGGTGATCCGAATAAGGATACAAATCGTAAATCTTGGATTACGATGAAGAATGGCGTACTTGTACGTATGGTACAAGACTCCGCTAAGTCCATTCATTCTCAAATCCTTGTGCCTAAAAATATGAGAGTTAAAATCTTACAGCAGCTCATGATTCGCAGTGTGCTGGACATATGGGTTTTTCCCGTACTAAAGCTAGAGTTCTTCAATCTTTCTTTTGGCCTGCTGTGAATAAGGACATACGAATCTATTGTCGATCTTGTAAAGTATGTCAAGAGATTAAATCCAGAGGTCCACGCCATGATGCACCTATTCAGGCTGCAGACATTCCCATTCGGCCATTTCAAAAAATGGCGATAGACATCATTGGTCCATTTAAGATAAAGTCTGCTAGAGGACACCAATTTATTTTGACGTGTGTTGATATGTGCACACGTTGGCCGGAGGCTGTTCCTCTAAAGAGCATAACTACTGCTGATGTCGCAGATGCTCTTTGGTTAATATTTTCTCGTCTGATGTTTCCTGCAGAAATATTATCCGACCATGGTACCCAACTCATATCGGATACCATGTCTCAAGTAATGTCGACTCTGAAGATAGAGAGATCGCTGAGTAGTATTTATCATCCTATGTCCAATGGGATGGTGGAACGTTTGAATAGAACTCTGAAAAACCTACTAGGTAAGATAACAGAAGATCATCCTCAGGATTGGGATAGGGTTTTACCCGCGGCTCTCTTTGCATATAGAGAGGTCGCAAACGAACATAGAGGATTTTCTCCCTTTGAACTTGTCTTTGGCGCGAAACCGCGAGGTCCTATGTCCTTACTTCATGATCTTATAACTGCTGATAATATTGTCGATGACACAAAATCCTCTTATGAATATGTCATCGCACTTAGACACAAGATTATTGAAGCATGCAAATTGGCAACTGCTTCTTCTGAATTTGCGAAACAGAAGGCAAGGGAATTTGCCAATAAAAAGAGATGTTTGCGACAACTTTGTCCAGGTGACAAAGCATTTGTCTTGCTACCTTGTAGGGAAAATAGACTTCTCATTTCTTGGAAAGGTCCGTACGATATAATATCAAAAGTTTCCGATGTTGACTATATCGTCGATATTGACGGGAAGCGTAAAACCTTCCACATCAACATGCTCACGGAATTCCATGAACGTCCTGATTATTTACAACCTGTTTTCCAGGCAACGGACGATTTTCCAGTCCAACATGGACAGTACTCATCTCTGTCAGTAATACAGGATGAGGAAACGAGTTTCTCGGATGTAAATTTACCTTTTCCAATGATTCCTCTTCACTCTAATGAATCATGGAAAGATGTTGCAATTTCTCCAGAATTATCTCCAGGAGAGCAGAAACAAGTTTCTACTATGTTAGAACAATTTCAGGATGTCCTTACTGACATTCCTGGTCAAACTGATGTCATTCAACATGACATTATTCTTACTGACCATAGTCCTATGAGAGTCAGACCGTATCCTATCCCGATACATTTTCAAGCACAGGTAGAGAAAGAGTTAGATGAGATGATAGAGTTAAAAATTATTGAACCATCCACATCAGCATATTCTTCGCCGATGGTTATAGTACGGAAAAAAGACAATAACATACGTCTTTGCGTGGATTATCGCAAATTGAATCAAGTGACTAAATTTGATGCGGAACCTATGCCTTTACTAGAAGAGCTACTTACGAGACTGTCGAATTCTCACTTCTTTACTAAACTCGATTTGTCTAAGGGATATTGGCAAGTTCCACTATCCGAACACGCCAAACCGTTTACTGCTTTTTCGACGCCTAGGGGTCTATTCCAATGGAATTTCATGCCTTTTGGTCTTATGAACGCCCCTGCAACATTTGTACGCATGATGCGTCGAATCCTATCTCATCGCTCAGATGTCATTGCGTATCTTGATGACATCTGTCTTTTCAGTGATACTTAGAACGATCACTATAATGGTATAAATGAACTATTGTCTATCTTACGCGAGCATAACCTGACAGCGAAACCATCGAAAGCATGTATTGGTTTTAGCGAAATATCTTTCTTAGGACACCGTGTTGGTCATGGGTTCCTAAAAACAGAAGACCATAATACAAGTAAGATACTTAACATTTCTATTCCTAAGACTAAAAAGCAAGTACGAAGTCTCTTAGGTCTAATACAATTTTATGGACGATTCATCCCGAATCTGTCCTCCATTATGTCACCTCTTTCTTCCTTGCTAAAGAAAGGGTCTCCTAATGTAGTCCATTGGACTCAAGAATGTCAATCCTCTTTGGATAAGGTTAAAACTATGTTTTCTACTTCACCTATCCTAGTATTGCCTTCTAAGGATAAGACATTTATTCTTCGTAGTGACGCTTCATCCACCGGGATTGGAGCTGCACTAATGCAAGAGTACTCTGGAACTCTGCATCCTGTGATGTATATTTCTCGGAAATTAAATGCCGCAGAGAAGAATTACTCGGTCCTAGACCGTGAATTATTGGCTATGGTTTGGTCAATCCTTAAACTGCAAAGATTTCTTCTGGGCGCGCATTTCATTGTGGAAACTGACCAGAAAGCTCTTACGGCTATTCAGAGTAAAAATCTGAAGAGCGCGAGATCAACGCGATACGCGATTGCTCTACAGCCATTTCATTTTTCGGTGCGAGCCATCCGTGGGTCAGAAAATGTGATGGCAGATATTTTGTCTAGATGCCCACATGATTCATAACTGTTATACAACTTTGATACAGTTGTTTCTATGTTGAAATGTGTACACATATGTAATATATCATATATTGATTGTAACACTACTTAGCGGTTCATTGATATTTATTCACCGCTGATCTTTCAATGTTTTTCGTCTTTGATGATCATGATGTTAAGATATCTTAGATGAAATTTATGTATAAACTAATGTGGAAATTGTGTCATTGCTAATATTGTAGTATGCGTTGGTGACACCTCTCTGGAAATATTTATACTTAGAGAAGTACTTTCTCTAAGGTCATAAAACTTATGCTTATCATCTGCGCATTGTATTGGTGCGTAGTGAGCCTATTGTATGTTGCTCCTAGATGTATTTCAAAAAAAAATGTACCTTTTTTTTTTCCCGAGGGGTGTGGTAATCTGTTGCGTGCATATTTTGACGCACATATTACAAAAATCGATATGGCTATTTAATATGGAAAAAATATAGACATTCATTCATGTGTGTATGAAAATGCTGTCTATGGGGAAAGCGAGATAATCCATGTTTGATTCACACTTTTGATTATAGGAGTAATCGTTCTTGATATTTATCCGGCGCACGGATATTGCTCTTATATTTGTACTTATTTTTAGGGCCAGAAAATAGATTAATTTGCTTATTATGTTTATGGCCTGAATTCATATGTATTACATATTATTAGTACAAGTAGAATCAGTCCTATATTGTATATTTTGGATGGGTAGGCGGGACTAGATTCTTATTATTCCGCTCTAGCGGAAGTATGAGTTGTCTTGACAAGTCGTGATGAGTTCCGATGTACCGTGATAATGGCGGGTACGCACTTTCCAAAGGGCTGGTAGATTCTTAAGGAAATATGATTCATGAAGTGGTTTTCTTCTAAAGGAGATGGTATCTCTACTATAGTTTATGTTAGAGATTCTCCTAAGGTACGGTACAATGTATAATTCGGACTCCATGTATTGCCAGACCCTATTTTGATGATCTCATGTCGATTCGACCTAGATGGAACATTGTGCTTCGTATCGCTAGGGTCGTGTTTTGTATCGACGAAGATGACAGACTTTCCTACAGCGGTTATGGCTACGTGAATTAACCTGATCACCGTAGAGCTGTATGGAAACATTTATGAAATCATTTATATACCCATTATAAATTAACTCTGGCTTATATTCTCCTTCCTATGAATGAGTGAACGACAACTCAGGGAGGCAGCCATGTTAGATTTCGGTCATCATATGTTTTGATCACTGCCAAGAGAACAGATTATTTATCCTATTATCGGACAGTGACAGGGAGATCTCAATCTTGCTAGAAACCCCCTCTTTCGTGGTTTCATAATATATACTACAAACTATGGACGTCAAGTAACTTTAGTTATTTACCGATCTGCCTTCACTGACGCGTTTAGTCAGATAGGGGGATGCGGTCCTAATGTATCATGACATTGAACTTTTGATGTACTGCCCATTATTTCTGAATGTGTCATGACTTCAGATCTGCTATGTATACCTACAAATTGATATGTCAACATACCATGATGTACTCGTATGTCCCAGTGTGTACGTCTGAATAAATTGAGTAAACAAAGATTCCAGCAGTCTACATTGGTGCCTTGTAGACACAAGTGTATGAGTGGTTATATTGGTCAGCACACGAACAGTACACCATTCGCGGTAATCACACTCTACACTTCTACTTCATACATACACCATCCTGCGTCGGTTGGAGTGACCAAGTTTAGGGCCTGCTTCCCCTGGAGCCTTTGCCTTCCCTAACTCAGGACTAGGGTTAGTTACCCATTTACAGCTGGGTAGACTGGAGCATGCCTGATCTCAACAACACACCACTCTTCCTTACAGAGCATACAGACTGACACTTTACAGAGTGGAAAGAAGAAAAGAAAACTTTACAAAGAGGCTGACAAATTGGCAAAGGAAGGAGGAACTCTACCTATCGAGGAGGCAAAGAGTTTTATCAGAATCAGATACAGAAACAACTGGGATGTAGAGCACAGAATGATGCATACTATAATAATAGCCCCTTCAGTCATAACTGACTATGGGAATGCGCCCTTGAGGTGACAGCCCTCAGCTGCTTATTTTCCTGGTGCTTCTTTCGACGTTTTCTCCTCACCTCTGCTTCTTGTGTGAGCCTCTCTTCGCCCAATCTGAGGTGGCGCCGTAAAGCTGGAGTGTCCTCTCCAGGGCGCGAGCTTGGGCACAGTTATATGGAGATCAAGCTGTTGCCCATGCAGCATGTTCCCCCTCTCCACACAGCCGGTGGATCCAAAGGAACGGCAGTAGCCGATACAGTTTGGTACCAGCCATGTCGCAGGAGTTGCCAGAATAATGTCGAATCGACATTAGACTGCCTTAGGGACTCCGACTCCGGATTTATCCTCAGGGTTTACTCCCGAAGCCAATTCCATAAATGGATATTCCCGCAAGGCAGCGGTGGTTTGAATTCAGAGTTCCTTCTCTTAGATAAGCTACCAACCAAGGATCACGAGCCCTATCTGCCCGAAGCTGCTGGTTTTAAGGCGCCAGTCGCTCGCCTTTGCCCCTTCTCCCGTCAGTGGAAACAGTTCCGCTGGGCTCAAATTGAGCCACACGTGAAGGCCGGGAGCTGGACTTGGATGTCAGAGGCTGTTTGAGGCGCGTGCCATAGAAGTTTTTTATCTGCAGTGAGAGCTTATCCTCACTACAACTCCCGGCAATAACAACCTTGATGCATACTACCAGCTCAACAGAGAACAAGTGGTAATCTTCAGACTCCGCACTGGCCACAAAAGATTAAGATATCATCTATTCAACAAGCTAAAGATAGGAACTAGCGATAAGTGTAACTGTGGCACTGCTAAACTGACTGCTGAACATCTGCTTCAAAGTTGCCTAACATATGCGGAACAGAGAAAGCGCATATGGCCGACACAAGTACGATTCATGGAAAGGCTCAGCGGAGATTCATTAAACCTAAGACTGACTACTGCCTTCTTTGAAAACATTCAAGTGGACGTCTGAGAGTGTACGAAGAAGAAGAACAAAAAGTACGTAACACATTTTGTACACCAGATTCGAGACGAGCGTACACATGGAAAAGCCCACGAGATATGAAAGTAAACCAGGTTGACTTAATTATAATTTTTATTTTTTTAAGGATTTAAAAATAATTGCATCGTCATATATTGGAGCTGATATACATTCAAGTAACAATTTAGTAATGCTTAAAATAATTATACAGATGAAAATACTTAAAGCAAGGAAAAAAGAAAGAAGCCCCAGATAGAAGATTGACTCAGTCACACATACAACATCAATATCTTATCAAAGTTAACAATAAATTTGAAGCCTATTTTTTATTTATTTAAGGTGTTTGCTACTTTCTTTGGTAGCACTCCTCTTTCAACCATCTACCATATACCTGTAGCTGTTGGTTATATCAGGATACACTGTTATGCATTTAATGTTCTTTGGAGGATTATTTAGTCAATCCGTATTTATCTGGGGGGAACCTTCCACCACTTTAGACTGGCTCGCATCCTTATTTATTTATTTATTTTTTTATTTTTGTATGTTAGCTTTTGTTTTTGTAATATGGTGTTTTATTAACTTTTGCATTTATAATGAGGTCTTAGTGCCTATGAGATTTTCTACACATTTCTACCTTGTGATTATTACAGTATGTCTTAATGTTTTGCCTCTGCTGGTCAAATTTTTTTGCAGTCCACTAGAAAGTGCCTAATTGTGTTTGGTTGTTGACACTCTTCGCAAGTGGGTTCCTCTATCATGAAATATCCAGTTCCATGCTTGAGCCTTAACAATTTCGTATTAATTTGTATTTGTAGTTCATCGTGTACTTGATATTTTTTGCTTTGTTTTCCATGATTTTATATCTTTCTTTTTAGCTTTGGTCCCATGCTATTATCCACTCTTTAGTTATTGCTTAGGCAATTAAGCTCTTAATTTCAAACTTCCCTAAGCCTACTTCAATTTTGTTATAACTATTTCTTCCCCCTCTGGCTTCTTTGTCTGCAAGCTCTTTCCTGCTATCCCAACATGTGCTGGTATCCATGTTAGTGTGACACTGCGTCCTGCATTGTGTAGAGATGCATTGACCTGTAGCATTTTCTCTATAATATCTGGCCTGCTACATCCATTTCTTTTCTGATAGCTAGTACTGATGAAAGGGAATCTGTGAGAATGGTTCTTTATTTGGTGGGTTTTCTGCAACTATTTCTAATGCTTTTAAGATTGCCACTAATTCTGCTGTAAAGATGGATGTATTACCTGTTACTTTATATCTTTTATAAATTTTTAATTTTGGTACTGCTATTCTTGATCCTAATTGTCATTCCTCATCTTTCGACCCATCCGTATAGATATATAGTTAGGCTATTATGTATATACTGTTCTATATACTCTAGTGTTTGAAACTTACTATTAGAAGGAGCCGCGATAGCGCAGTGGTTAGTGCTCTGGTTTCCTAGCTCGGTGGTGCACTGTTCGATACCCAGTTGAGGTGGGAATTTTTAGACCACAGACGGCTCCGGAGTCGACCTGGGAAGGTTAAGGCGGCCGGCATGATGCTGACCACATCACCACTAGTGTGCCGATGGTCAAGAAAATATGGGCCTAACACCATATTCCGTATGTGCCTCAATGGGAGTGTAACGGGATCCTATAAGAAGGTATGGAGCAACGTAGAAGATTAAAATTCGGAAGGTGACGCAAGCAAGAAATTAAACGGTAAACGTGAAGTGTAAGTGACATCTCTATACTAGGTATCCGAGTTATGTAGTGAGATGACCACTTTACTTCCTTGCTGCTTTTGCTTATCCTAACTCAAGGTAAAGTCAGGTACCAATATACAGTTGTGTAAGCTGGGGCGTGACGCTGCCAGGTTTCGACCCTAAACCCGATAATTGTCGCGAAAGGAAAGCTCTCTAACAGCTTACCCTATCGTACGTGTCCGTGGAGCAGAACATTTAGAACGCTTGCTTCTCGAGACAAAGGATCGAGTTCGAAACCAAATGTTTGTTTTTGCCCTTTTTTCGTAAATAAATAAAGGAACTGCAGTAAAACTTGAACGGGAAGTTATATATATATGTGTGTGCGTGAGTGTGTGTATATATATATATATATATATATATATATATATATATATATATATATATATATAGATATAGATATATATATATATATATATATATATATATATATATATATATATATATATATATATATAGATATAGATATATATTATATCATGTAACGTATTCTTTCCAGAAACGTTGTCTCCATTACAGCTGCTCTGAATGCATCACGATTCTGGGCAAGTCGACCTGCATCAGCCAAAGACAAGTTCAGACTCTCTGTGATGTCCTGGGTCCACCGTCGTCTAGGTCGACCCTTCCCCTTTTTCCAGGGACCATGCCTTCCATCACTGTTTTTTCCAGACTATTATGTCTTTTTATATGACCGAAAAATTTCAGCTTCCTTATTGCGGTGGTATTTTGGAGCCAATGTTCCTGTACGTTTAGTGAGTGCAGTACTTCTCTGTTGGTCTTTTTTTCTGTCCAGGGTATTCTCAACATCCTTCTGTAGCATTTCATTTCGAATGATGTAATCTTTTTTGCAACTGTTTTATTGAGTGTCCAAGTCTCGCAGCCGTATGTTGCTACTGGGAATATACATGCTCTGATCAGTTGTAACTTTGTTTCTTTGCTTGTGCCTTGCCATAGGTTTTTCATCTGTATTAGCTTATGTGAAGCAATTGCAAGTCTTCTTTTAATTTCTACTGCACAGTCGCCAGAGCTGTTAATGATTGATCCTAAGTATTCGAATTCACTGACACTTTCCAGTTCTTCGTTATCAATTTCAATTTCTGGTTTGGTCTTTACTTTGTCTGTTGTCAATACTTTGGTCTTCTTGGTGTTTAGGTATAGATTCTGGGCCTCGCTGTGTTTTTTTGGTGGACAGAAGTAATTGTTCAAGTCCTTTTGGGTTGGTCGATAGGAGGACTGTGTCGTCAGCATATCTGATTTCCGGGATCTGGTACCCGCCGATGTTAAATGAGTAAAACTCTGTGTGTTCTTGGTCATCTCTTACGTTTCTCATGATATTCTCGGCATAAATGTTAAACAGGTAAGGGGAAAGGGTACAGCCTTGTCTTACTCCTTTCTGTACTTCAAACCATTCTGATGTTTCCCCCTCTATTCTTACGGCTGCCTGTTGTTCTTGGTACAGCAGTGCGATGAGTTGTATAAGGTGGTTTGGAAATCCCATATTTTTCATAATAGCCCATAACTGCTGATGTTGTACACAATCGAAAGCTTTGGTGTAATCAATGAAACAAGTATGTAGGTCAACGTTGAATTCTCTACACTTTTCTATGATGATCCTCATGTTGAATATATGATCTCTAGTGCCTCTACCTGGTCGAAAACCCGCCTGTACTTCATTTATTTCTGTTTCTAGCTTTTGTTGCATCCTTTTCATTATGATTTGTAAAAGTATTTTGCTGGCATGGCTTATAAGAGCTATAGTTCTGTAGTTTGTGCACAGTTTCAGGTTGCCCTTTTTTGGCAAGGGTATGTAAATTGATCGTTTCCATTCCTTGGGCCAAATTCCGCTTTGCCAGATCTTGCAGCATAATGCATGGTATATACGAGCGCTGCCTTCTCCTCCTGCCTGTATCATTTCAGCTGTTATTTCATCACAACCAGGAGATTTTCCACTTTTTAAGTGTTTGATTGCATTCCGGACTTCCTCTATGGTAGGTTCTGGTTCACGTTCCGCTTCATTCATGACGTTGTTAACTGCCGCTTTGTTTATTTCCGTATACATTTCTTGACAGTACTCCTTCCATCTGTTCAGAATATCTTTACGTTCTGTTAGAGTGTCGCCTTTCTTGTCGTTTATTGCTCGGGGTGATGATTTAAAGTTGCTGTTTTTCAATGTTCTTACTTCAGAAAACATATTCTTACTCAATCCCTGTTCGCGCATTTCCTCTATTTTCCTGCAGGTGTCGTTTATGTATTGTTGTTTGTCTTGTCTGACTCGTTTTTTTTAATCTGCTGTGTGCATTCTTTGTATACTTCTGTATTTTCTGTATCTTTTTTGGACTTCATTTTTCTTCTCTCTACCACCAACTTCAGTGTTTTCGTCTGAGATGTATTCTCGTCTCTTTATACTTTTTTTTAGGAATTAACCTCTGTGCATTTGTAATATATACATCTCTGATGTTATTGGTAAGTTCATCTGGTGTCATTTCCTCCTGTACTGCCATAAGAATGTCAAATTTGTTCTGAATATCGACACTGTACTCTTCTGGTATGGAGCTTGTGTCATAACGTATTACTTTGTCGCTATATATATATATATATACTATATATTTATATCTATATATATATATATATATATATATATATATATATATGATTATATCTATTATATATATATATATATTATATATATAAAATATATATATATAATTATATATATTATATATATATATATATATATATATATATATTATATATTATATATATATATATATATATATATATATATATATATATATATATATATATATATTATATATATTTTATATATATATATATATATATATATATATATATATATATATATATATATATATATATATGTATGTGTGTGTGTGTGTGTGTGTGTGTGTGTGTGTGCGTGCGTGTGTGCGCGCGCGCGTGAGTGTGTGTGTGTGTGAGTGTGTGTGTGTGTTTGTGTGTGTGTGTGCGTGTGTGTGTGTGTGTGTGTGTGTGTGTGTGTGTGTGTGTACTCTGTTATGGAATCAGTGTTACAAAGTAACGGTACACAGCAAATGCGGGACGTTTCGGGTTTCACTCTTCGTCACCTACAGTTACCAACATGCACCAAAGACAAGGATTATATAGACAGGTCAAGAGAAAAAGAGTATTGACACTGCAGTCACGTATAAAAAAATGATGAATAAATCGAACAACGATATGATTAGTTTGCGGAGAGATCTCCTGATGGCGTGCATTACCAACATCATTTTGCTTGAATTTTGCTATTCTGTATTTCAGTACCGTCTTATTTGATCCTTGCGTTTTCGTCATCTGTCTTTTTTGTTGTTTGTGTTTTGTTTCGTATCCTCTTTATATATTTTTATGTTGCTAGTCTTGTTATTTGAAAGTGAACAGAAATTACAAGAGCTAGTGAAGCAAGTAAACAGCAAAAGTCATGAATATTAATTGGACATTACCTTTGAGAAAATGAACACTTTGATTATAATCAGCCAAGCAGACGATAAGTCAACGTTAAAGATCAGAATAAATTGAAACATCTTGGAACAAGTCAAGAGTTTCTCATATCGTGATCATATAATAACATTAGGTGGTGTTTGAAACATATACAAAAAAAAAAAAGAGAATAGGGATAGCTAAAGCTCATTCAGCAACATCTACACAACTAACTCACAAATTCAAACTTAGAATATATATTCTTCATTATTGTATGGTGTAGAAACATGGATAATGAACATGCAATGAAAGGAAACAATTGAGGGCTTTGAGATGTGGATATATAGAAGAACGTCTGATGGAAAAGAGAAGAAAACAAATAAAGAAGTCCTAGAAAACCTAGGAATGAAAAGAAAATTAATGAAATTTGTCAAAATTAGACAGCTAAAATATCTTGGCCATGTCAAAAGACATAACACCTTACTGAAAACCATAATAGAAGGGAGACTTGTTAAGGCAAACGTGCAAGAGGAAGACGGCGCTATAAGTAGGAAGATACCAACAAGAGGTGGACAGGAAAGAGTCTATCAGATCGCACTGTCAAGACAGAGTACGTTGGAGATCCATTGGAGCTAACCTTCGATGCGAAGATGGCAGCTCATAGTATTGCTGCTAAGTTGCTATTTAATACATAGCGTCTTTCTGCACTTCCTTTTACAGCCCGACTACTGCAGCGGCTCATTTACTTCACAGTTTATGCAAGGATTATTATTTTTCTTCGTTATTTCTTTTCTCCTTTGCATTTTCATTGCATGTTGAATTATTTGAGTGATATTCTTTCTGTCTTATTCCGTATTTTTACTTGCTTATTTCTTTTACTTTTTCCTAGCTTTAAATGTTTTCATTATTTTTCCACTTTCTGTATGACTTATTCATCCTTTGTTCTAAGTGTTTGCAGTTTTTATTGTCTTATTTCTTGTCTTTGTCGCCTGTTGCTAACTGTAACGGACGATGGGTAAACCCCGAAACGTGCCTTGTTTCTTGTGTTCCGTCAGTCTGTAACATTGGCTCCGTGTGATGAAATCAGTTGTGTCCTTTTACATCATTTTCGTTCTCTCCTGCTTTATCAACTGATTTCTTCATTTTCCTCACTCATCGTCCTATTATTTGGCATATTTTATGCAGCTACATATTTGCATAGTCACTCCCAGACTTGTTTACGTTTCACCAAGTGAATCGTTGAGTATTGCAATGCTAATTAGACCGGCTGGCAGATTTATAATTTTATCGCCCCAGTGTGTCGTGTAATGCAAACCATCACATCAAATCAATGTTGACGTAAGGTGGGTGTCGCACGATCGATGGAAAGAAAGCCAGATTGCCTGGACTAAGAAATCCGTCTGGGAGATTTTACGTAAAAACACAGGTGATAATAGGTAACAGCTTACTATGATCCGTCTCTGTATCAATAGTACAGTTAACCTGTTAGAGGAGAAAATATAGGCGGAAGGTATTAGTCAGGAAATGAGTTCACAGATGTGTTCGTAAGTTTGCACAAGTGCAATCGGAAAGTAATACTGCCATATTTGAAAGAGGTCACGAGTTTAAATTTTAAAATTGATATTTTAAAAAACATGCGGGGGAAAGTATTCATTTTAACCCTTCGACCCACACAGTTCTAAAGAGACAGGATTGGTCTAAATCTGAAATAAACTATAGCTGTCATTGGAAAGCTGGTCTGAAATACCATATGGGACTTGAAATGGACAATACTTACTTACTTAGTCGTTCCCCTTCTACCGTGAGGTGTAGAGGTAAAATGGACAATAAGAGATATAAACTAGCAAAGTCGGAGACATAAATCAGACTACATCGCAACGTCAAGTAATAACTCCCAGGAGCCAGAGAGACATCGGACTAGAATTCCAAATTATGAGGGACAGACGAAGTATTTGGGCATCTTTGTAACTTAGAAAAGAAAACTCGCATTTTTAAATACCAAGACTAGAGACTTAAGGAATCAGAGCATCCATCATAAGAGGAATACTAAAATTTCCCCGACCACAGGATATAAGCATCTAATCAAAGTTGCTGTGTCCATTCACCTGTGCAAGGAGATTCTGTTCCCACAACGTTAATTTGGGGTAAGTGTAAACATTTATTTTACAATGTGAAACTTGAAATGTCTGTACTTGCTAAGTTTTTATATAAGGCATAAAAGGCTGGCAACCTCAACATTTAAAAATGGTATGTTCATAAACAACAACAGCAAGCGCTGGTGTTGGCTTTATGCCAGTTTGCTCAGGAAAGCGAAAGCAGAAGCGACCCTAAACTCCGAATGGAGCTGTGAGATGATTACCTCACGTGTGCCTAGGGTGTATAGTATCCTATATAAGATATGTTTAGTTAAGGCAAAAGCCATTGCACTCGCGCTGTCCAGACACATTTTCCCATTTAAGTGACCAGAAGAGTAATGTGATTTCTAATCATATTTCCTGAGCTATGCTGTATATGCTCAGGGAGAATTAAAATTTCAGAGAGACCCAACTGGTGGAAGGAACAGCTGGAAAAGGGCACCTCTTTTATCTACCGACCACAATTGTACTCAGCAGAGGCATTTGTTCTTTCTATTTTGCCTAAAGTTCGTGGTTCGAAGACTGTTCATAGTACCAGACCAGTTTGAAGTAAACGTCTTCGCCACTATCTTGTGAGTCAAGATCTTGGATTCGACACTGAGTGCCCTCATCACAAAAGACTTGACGAAAAACCACGGCGGTCAGTACTTACTTAGACCCAGCTAAGTTCTATTTAAAGGAAAACAGCAAAAGGAAATTTTTATAAACTCTTCTAACAAGTCTCAGTGAAGACAATTTTTAACTAAAGTTCACCCATCACTTCATATTTATTTTAGACTGTTAAAGAATAAATTGATTATTAAATATGTTATATGTTGTTTTACAAAATTTAGAGTTGATTCAGTCGCTATTGATATGATAGATAGTGTATGATCCAGAGTCTTTACTATAAAAAATATATTAAGAGGGATTTCGCTGGATTAAAACCAGCTGGAGGGCTTGAAAGGGCTTAAAACTAAAATTGCATTAAATCTTCATTAAAAGGTGGTGGACCAGATACTAAAGTTAACATTTCTTTGCACCATACAGCAATTGTTCTTGACTTCTGGAATATCTTATGAACGCGCCCTTGAGATAGAAGCATCATTATCCTTCTATCTACACTTTGCCAAGAAAAAATCTTGTGCGATGGTAGACACGTTGGAAGACCCACATTAGTTAGTCTTGAGTTGTGGCACTGTCGGACCACTACTGCAGAACTAAGGGGTGCGATCTGTGACACTACATACCATTATACACATACACACACATCTATATATATATATATATATTTATCTATATATTATATTATATATATATTTATATATATATATATATATATATATATAATATATATATATAAATAATATATATATATATATATATATAAGTGTGGTACAGGGGCGCTAGGTGGTACCTCACACCCCAGACCCGTGCACCAAGAAAATTTATAAAGGATCGTTTGACAGGGGTTGCAATTATTGGTTGCTTGCAACCCTCTCAGCAGCAGACTTAACAATTCAAGCAACCCAAAGCCTTATGCAGATCAAACATTTAATTCTACGAACAGAACAGAACACACAAACAAAAACAATCCAACACAAACAATCAAACGAAACCCAGTCAGTGTTCATAGACTGTCTGAAAATATAATAAATAAAACAACAACGTCTAAGTGAACATCAATAGCATGGATAATTAACACTTACCATACAGAAAAACATGCGCCCACCTGATATCATCAACTATCCCACACACTCATGCGTGTCGTCCAATGCGACTAGTATGGTGTTGTGCATGAGGGCTGGCAATCGCACCGGGTAACATAGGTTGCTACCGAAACCACTACTGCAAGAGCATCTGAATGCTAAATGCTGAGGCAAACCACACCGGTGGGCCCCATGCTCCCTCAGGAGCGGAGAAGAGAAATATACATCTCCAAGTACGCCCCACGTGCTCTCACAAACCATGTTCACATAACTATTAATAATCAACTGGACATAAAATAATATTCTTCAATACATGTACAACAAATAATCTCAATAATGAGAATTAAAACTACTACCTCTCAACCGACCCACTCAATTACTCGTTCCCGCACTCTGAAACATGTCGTAAGTGACGATTGGTGTTTTCCATGCTCCACCAGGAGCAAACAGAGAAGAAAAACACCTGTCTCAACTTGCCTTACGCACCAGAAATCTAAATGACTATTCTCCCTTCTAAGTATACACACACTAAAAGATAAACAGTAGAATAATCAATAATCGTGAAATACACTTAATTTACTTTTACATTAAAGGATAAAATAAAAATTACTCTTCTTACATTAAAGAATAATATTCTCGGTCTTTAACCAAAAACTGGAACTAAATACACCGCGTGTCGCTCGGCATAAAATATTATAGGTTTAACACGCGGAGCGTGTTTAATCAGACTCGCTATCACCGCATTTTATCACCACGAGGTAGCTATCTTGCGATTGTTAATCTTATCTAAATTTCGCAGTGAAAAAGCCTCACACTATGTCTGCCTTTCTGAAGAATGAAATAATCGCTCTTAAACTTTCACATCTATCTATCTATCTATTTATTCCATTAAACATTAAAATAGCCACATCGATATAATTTCAGAATCCTAGAAAACTAATGCTAATTTAAATTAACTCACGTGCTCAAGGCATTTACAGCTTGGCTCTTGTGTGTCTTCTTAGTCTGTTCTCACTGGGCGGCTCTCTCAAACATAGACCGGTTTCGCCGCTGCTACCCCTTTTTTATAGGCCCTGGCCTAACCACTCAATTTATTGCGCGCTTACGCGCATTAATCTGCGCCACACAGATAACACACGCGATTATTGCTCCAGATTGCCTGAAAACACAGATATATACACAACTAGAGCAAAATACACTACTAATATATATAGGCTTATTATGGCCTTGTAACTAATAAATCTGCTTGAAGATAGATAACGTGATCAAAAGGCACTAAACCACATAGAGACAACATGAATGCCCAGATTGGGGCCAGCGCGAGAACGAACAGATCTCAAGATGGCTATCAAACTGTCACATATTCCCCGCCTGATTTTGTTGTCGTCCCGACAAACTGCACTAAAGCTATGCGCTTCAGTAGTCGGTATTCTCTCTCAAACGTCTCGGGGCAGGGACCTTCTATCGGCATGCAGGGCCATACCAGCCTGGTTCGGGCGTTAAATCATTTTCGTCCTCCCTAGGGTCTGTCTCCTCTGGCAAAGCTGGTGCTTCAGGTAGGCCTAGTTCGTCGTATCTATCAAAGTCTGGTGAATCATTTTGTCTTCACTACGTCTGAGTTCGTTGCCAGTGGACTCTAAAATGCCCGGACTCGCTCTGTCTGTTCGCTGGTGGACATACGGACCTCCTGTCATTGTGGGAGCCCGAATAATAATGTACTCCTCTTCTGACCACATGTCACGAATTTTGGATCTCTCAGCGTAGTGCATTTCTTTTCCTCACCAATTATCCCACCTGTAGTGGAATGATCCTGCTGGTAGTTAGAAACACGGCAGCTTGTCACATCTCTCTTTCCGTACTGCTGCCAACTTCTATGCAACAACGTTGCCTCTGCTCTTACGTGCGCCTCCCGTAACCTGGAAAAGGTGGTTGCCCTTCAAGCCACTGGTCAACTGTAGCTGGTTCTTCGTCCTCTGTTGAATGGCCCAATATGAAATCGACGGGCATTTTCGGCTCCCTCCCAAACAAAAAAGATAGTAAGGGGGAGTAACCGTAGACGCTTGGGGAGTAGCGTTGTTGTAGACTGCAAGAAAATCCAACCTCACAACGCCAGGTGGTCCGAGACCATCTCCGTTTCTCAGTGGAGTGGACATATGGCACTTAAGAGATCATGCAAAGCAAACGTCCTGTTAAACCGCTCACACAGGCCATATTTCCACGAGTAGGGTTGTATGCCTTCGTTCGACCTTTTCTTCGACGCCATATACTCTGCACAGTTCGGATATGACAGCCGATTCGAAATTTCTACCCTGGTCGGAATGAAGCCCTCTGCGGCACCCCTAGGTACAAAAAAACCACTTTTTCTACCAAACGCTCGGGCCACGGTGGTGGAGTTGCTTTTTGGGTCTCTGGTTGGGACGGCAACTGCAAACTTGCTAAAATATACAATCAGTCATAATGCGTACATTCTCGTAGCCTAATGCGTCTTTTCCCAGCAGCGTAAAGTCAATAGAGACTACCTCAAAAGGCTTGGATGCCAGCAGATTTCCGGGTGGACCTTGGAGCTTGAGATGCGGGGCTTTTGCTATATTGCATCTACTGCACCTTCTGCAGAATGTCTCTACATCACACGTTATGCCATCCACCAGAAACATCTGTTCCTCAGTATTCTGCAAACATGCGATCACGACCCTGATTGGCCAGTTTTGTGCACTGCCATCCAGAACTCGCGTTTTTAAAGATTCTGGAACCACCACAAGTTGCGTGATTTAGTCCCATTTGGTCCTCTTTCTGTCCGATACAGCAAGCCCCCAATTTGTGTTAAGTGTCTTCGCTGCCTTAGTAACTTCTTTGCTGGCTTCGATATTCTCCTCGTCCCCTCCTTGGGCAATCTAGTACCATCTCTCATAATTCTGAAGACTGTCATAATATCAGTATCAGCCTCCTGCAATGCTAACAGTTCTTCAAGAGAATTAGGATGGAAAACGTTTGTGAACCGCACCTGTGCCTGGATCCGGGCCCGGTGCATCTCCCATCTCCACTGCTCACACACATGGCTCTTAACTCCAAATTCCGCAGCAAACCTAAACCTTGGGGGTATAGTTGTTGAGTGAGCGAGCTGGCACTAATGCTATGTGACTGATGGATGCAACATCATCATCTTCATCGGTGTGTTCTGGATTCTCTATAGGATACCGAGAGAGGTAGTCAGACATTTCCGTTCGCTCTACCTGCCATTTTGTGTTTTGATAGAGTAATTAAACATCGACATCTCTGCTAAACACCTCTGTTTGGTTGCGCCACGCTTAAACTCTAGCCACAGACCCAAACCCCTGTTGTCAGTAAACACACTCAACTTGAGCACCGGGCAGATAACTCCTGAACTTTTCCGTCATAGCCCATTTCATACTTAGCAGTTCAAGTTTCATGCTACTTTTGGCATTTTTCTCTGATGGCCGCAGAGTGCGACTGGCATATGCTAACACCCTTTTCTTGCCATCTTGCACTTGTGACAGCACGGCTCCCATTCCCTGGTTGATGAGGCATCCACTTCCAGTATAAAAGGGCACAGAAAAATTGGGAAAACCAAGAAGTGGGGTAGACGTAAGCATAGCTTTCAATACTGCTTAAAAAGCAACATCACTTCTTGGGTCCACAGTTCTCCTATGGCAGTTTTCCTGGACCTTCGTTTACCCTGTGGATCTTGGTCTTCATTTAACTGAGCAACCAGTTCATGCAGTGGGCGTGCTATAGTGGCAAACCGGGCACAAACCTCCCGATAATAACTGGCAAGACCGAGGAATTGCACGTAACTCTGTCTGTGTTTTGGGTATTGATGCCCTTGTAATAGCTTGTATCTTATCTCCCCATCGCTCCAATGCCCTCTTTCAGACACCGTTTGACCCAAAAAATTCCACCTTCGGCCTTGCAGAAAATGACATTTAGCTGCATTCAATTTGTCAGGCCTAGTTGTTGCAACCGCTGGAACACACTTTTTCAAGCCGCCTCAGGTGTTCTGCAAAGCCGGTTGAATACACAAGAATGTCATCTAGATAGACCAGTAACAGCTGGAAACATCATATCATGCATGGAACTCTGCATCAGTCGCTGAAAAGTACTGGGACCGAATTAGCTAGTCCCTATGGGCATTCTAGTGTACTCATACAATCCAAATGGGGGTGGTGAACGCCTGTTTTTCTTGATCCTCTGCCCTCATAGCTACCTGATAGTAGCCACTTGCTAGATCTAGTGAAGAAAATATTTTTGCTCCTCCTAAAGCATCTAAATATTCCTCCACACGAGGCAGAGGGTAGGCGTCCCTTTTGGTCTTGGCCTTGACAGCTCTGAAGTCTACACATAATCGCAGAGTTTGCCATCTTTCTTCCTCCACGAGCACAATAGGGAAAGCCAGGGGGCTTGAACTTTCTCTTTATAATTTGTTTGTCGAGGAGGACCCCGAAGGTGGTCTTTGCACCTCTTTGTAGAAAGCTGGAGAGGAATTCGCCTGTAGGGTTGTTTTACTGGAGTATCATCCGTCAACTGAATCGAATGGAGATACCTTACTTGTATACCCTACATCATTCTCATCTTTAGCGAAAAGGCTGTTATATTGTTGTGTAGTAACTTCTGTAGTTGGCGCTTTTCGTCCTGGCTGCCTTCAAACCCATTTAAAATCAACTGGGCTGCAAACAGGTACCCTGGCTGGGCATCCGGCTGTGCAGATATCTCCACTTCCTGGGCTCCAACAAACTCTGAAGTGTTCTCTCATAGTCTGCGCATGCCAGAAAAGTTCTCCACACTTGAGTACCCCTAGCCAGAAAAGATCTTCATCTCCAAGATTTACTGCTTGGACCTGACAGAACCTTCCTCAGATGAGTACAGTTAGTGTGTGACATATAACCAGCCCTTTATGGTCTAAGTCTCTTGAGGGTTCAAAAATGCACTGTCTTCTCTAATATGGAGCCTCTTCTACATTTCACCTGTATAGTAGCGATCGAGCGAGAGCTGGTATGTAGGTTTTTCTTCCTCCTGCAACCACACACCCCACCTTCACTCTATCTAACATTACCTCTTGTGTGTCTTTTCCAGGAGCTTGCCATTTGAGGAAGCTGTGGATGTTCTTTACTTCCGCCCAGTATGTTGGTGCCTATTATACCAGGCGCTTTGTCAGGCCCATTCACATTCACACTTTTAAACTACATATATGCCACAGTTCTTGACATGGCACTCCCCAATTTTGACGTCAACCACTAGATGGCCAGCATAAGGAATCGTGACACCATTGGCAGCAGTTAGTCGTACCCATTTACTTTCATCCAGGGCCAGATCTCCAAAAAGCTGCTGAAAGCACAATGTTCCGTAACAGTTGAAAACTTGCGACCCAGTATCAAGAATACACCTGGACTTTCTTCCCTGCTATTAGTACATCACATTCCGGTCGACCACCAACCATCTTTATCTCTGAGCCATTCTGTTCCCTTTCCTTAACTGAACTCCCAGCCGCAGAGGAATCTAGTTTAATGCCTGTGGATATCGATTCTGTACGTTGGCCTTAGTCTTCTGCGTCTAAAACAGCGAACTGTCCTGGTACGTCCCCCCTGCTCCTGAGAATATCGCATTCTAATTTTAGCCTCTAATTGAGCCACTGTGCTCTCAGCCGCTCTACTTCTGCGCCCTAATGCGTGTATATCGGGTACCGTCACGGTATTTTTACTACTCGACGCTGGCAACATCCTCCGACCCCAGGGGCGTGTTCACTCAATCTAAGAAAACCGTAGGGCATAGTCCCTGCTCACCGACTTAAACGATGCTGTAGGCTCCTTTAAGATCTTCATTTCCTTTGCAAGCTTTCTTCTATACTAGTGTCATCTCTCAGATCAAGCAGCACAAAACTGGTCACGAAAGAAAGGATGGCGCCAAAGGAGTTACAAAGGAGTGGACATTTGTTCTGCTTTTGTGCCCTTACAAACACTTTCGCAACACTAAACACTCGTGAACATGCGATGGGAGGGAATTCCAAAGAGAGACCTCCACTTGCACCTTGCCGGGGCTAGAGCTAGAACGCGGCATTTGACTTCTGGGATGCTCCAGACGCTCCCCATTTACACCCTAAGCAATGGAATGTATGCATCGATTCTGGGTCATTCATCATCAGCCTGAATCCTCAGCTCCTACGGGGACACTTGGGGTTCACACTGTCAAGAATAACATCTGCCTGTGGTCCTAATCTTTACTCATCATCCCTACTCTCCAGGCAGCTCTCACTCTCTTGGGTTTGATGGTATTGTATGATGGTGATATTACTAACATGTAATGTATGAGGCCAGCTGTGAAGGCTCCTGAGATAAAATGTAGTTGTGAATTGTCAGAGAAAATGAATGTGGCTATGTAAAATGTCTAGGGTAATGATATGTAATGTGGTGTGATAGTTATAGATACACCCACAGATATTTAAGCAGACTAATAATATTTAACAAATATTATAATACACTGAACTAACTCAAGAGTGTAAAATTTTTGATAGAATTATATTACATTTATTTGTTCTGGATCAAGTTTTATGTTGACCAGAACTTTTTTTTAAAAAAAAGGATTTAAAATTTATGAAAGAAATGCATGGAATGTTACATAATAAATGCAAGAGTGTACATATATAAGTACTAGACTAGTTAGTTTTATTAAAATGTTCTAGTAGTCATCTACTTGGGAGGATAGTTAATGCTTGTGCTGTTGGGGTGGCCTCATCGCACCTGTCTATATTGACTACACAGTGTCCAGTAAATTGCAGGAATTTTATGGGGTATTAGTAACTAAAAGGCGTTGGTGAACTTCCAGCAGACCAGAGGCTCACTCATCTTGCATATGTAGCTCTGGTGCTGAAATCTGGTGGTCCCACCTCTCCGTGCTGGCGGGCAATAATAGTGGTCTCTGTCACAACGTACTGCACAGATACACTCGAGTAAAATCACCAACTGAATGGACACCGACTTGTTCACAACTGAAACTCACAGCTCTGCAATCAAAGTATTGGCTATGTGTCAAAATTCTATTCTCTACCCACGTCTGGACACAACACGGACACAACAACCACATCATACAGACAGGTCAGATCTCTCTGACCAAACAGCACATTTACCATGGTGGTTTTACATCAGATAGGTCCTCCCAGACTATAGATTCTGAAAAATATTTATTAGCTTCCTTCCCTAAAAGTGGATAGGTAATATGTTTCATTATTCTCAACACTTGATCTGTCTTTCCTAACCCTTGCTGGAGTTTATGTATATTGTTGGTCCCTAGACCCTGACTTGGGCGGGGGGTCTAGAGCAAATCCCTACTTGTTTGTAAGGCTAGATTATGATATGGCAGTATCAAATCACTCGAACATTAAACAATATTCAAAATATACAAAGAAATAATTTCAATCTTACCAGATTATGAATAAAGAACACAGAAATGCTAGCAAAACTCAGCTGAGCTGCTGGCTATAGTATGGCGTCCCTGAACTTATTTCACTTTCTTTCATTTGGAAATCACCACACTTTAAAATACTGTGTCTATCATCGAACAACTATTGAGGAATGGCCCCACTTGCGCGTCTGAGCGCCGATAAAATGATTGTCTGTGGCCAATCACTGCCTAGGTTTATTTCAAATTCAAATTTCCTACCCTAAAGTCATTTCAGTCATGCTTCAGTCAAGTATGGATGTTTATCTGTTAGTCTGTCCGTCTCTACTTGTTTTTTTTCAAAAACGTACTTGATTTTTGAACCAACCTTTCTCTCCCCTCCAAAATTTTGTCGTTAAAAGTTATATTTAGACACAGCTCCCACCAATGTCCCTTCGCTTCCCTACTAAGTAGATTTGAACACCTGCGTCTCGAGGTCGTGTTTTTTTTGTGCAAATAGCGACACTTTTTATTCCATACAGTCTGTCGCTGATGTGAACAACACTGTCTTTTGTCATTATCTTCAATATTATCTATCCGTCTGTAAAATTAAGAACATATTAGTTCACTGCTCAGAATGGGCCATCCGGCCAGCTAATTTTTATATTCCTAACATTAATATTACGAAAAAGTTACTTTTTAATTTTTGTAATATTCCAAACATCTGCGTTCTGCCGCTGAATTCAAATCAAAGGCTTGGTATCGCAAAAGCGACCAATAAATGACTGTGGCGTAACATATCCAAGGTCCCTTCTGTCGAGTTCCTTGCTTTATGTCAACTTGGGAAACGTGACTTTTCTCCGTTTCCCCCCCAATTGCGTCTCCTTAGCCTTTCTAGTCTCACGCAATCTTTCCAGTCATATTTTTTTTTTTCATCCGCCGTTCCCCTCCTGTCTAGCAAGTCAATTTTTATGGAGGGTGATGACCCGCGGTCTGGGCGATCATGTACTATCAGCAGCCTACGCATTATGTTTTTATCCTTACATGTTATCTTTGGAGGTATTTTACCGTTGTATCTCTGTCAATTTCACTACACATCTCCCCACTTGAAAACATGCCTATGGCAAGTTCCAAAACCAGCGATACACATAGGTAAAATTACTCCTCACGTCTGCCACTACTCTAATTTTGATCACAGGGGTGCCGACTGAGGAAATCTGCACCGACATTCAATTTGCCTGGGATATATTGGATACTGAACTGATAAGGTTGAAGCAATAAAGACCACCTCAGCAATCTTGCGTTTTCATGCTTAGCCTGAGATAAGAATACGAGAGGCTGATGGTCCGTCTCCACCACAAAAAAAAGTCCTACCATACAGATAGATTTGAAACTTCTTTATTGCCCAGATTAACGCTAAACATTCTTTTTCGCTTGTGGAGTATCCTTGTTCCGCCTTATTCAATTTACGGCTTGCATAAGCGACTGGTTTCAGTTCCCCATCAGGTGAAGATGATCTTTGCAACAAAGCCCCTCCTAGTCCTACATTACTTGCATCGGTTCTTAAGACAAAGTCCTGTGTCAAATCAGGCAGTTTGAGAATAGGCTTGCTAGTGAGTTTTTCCTTTAACTCTTGGAACGCTAGTTCACATTGTGCAGTCCAAATAATTTTATCTGGAAGTCCCTTGCGAGTCAGATCAGTCAGAGGAGCACAAATAGCGTTAAAATTCTTGATGTATTTCTGATAAAATCCGCATAACGACACAAATGATCGCACGTCCTTTTTTGTTTGCGGCCTAGGTGCTCTCTGCAGTTTTTCCAAGTTCTTAGGATCAGGGGTCATATTACCCTGATATACAGTGTGTCCCAAGAATTCCAACTCTTTGCATCCAATACAACATTTTGTTGGCCTAGCAGTTAAGTTCGCCTCCCGAAGTCTATCAAACAACATCTCCAGAGCTTCAATGTGTTCTTCAAATGTCTCTGTGGCGACGAGAATATCATCCATGAAATTCGTGATACATGGGTTATTCAGGGGATCCAACAATTTGCGCATCATCCTTGAAAACACACTCGGAGCATTTTTCAGTCCGAATGGTAGCATATTGAATTCATAATGTCCATCCGAAGTGCTAAAAGCCAAATAAGGTCTCACTTCAGGCTTCACTGGGATCTGGTAATAGCCTTTACTAAGATCCACCTTTGAAAAGTATTTTGCCTTGTTCAGTCTGGCAAATAACTGTTTTGTGTCTGGTAATGGATCCACTTGTCCTTCTGTGACAGCATTCAGTTTCCTGTAATCTATGCACAGTCTGTGTTCCCCAGACGGTTTTCTCAACAAAACGACACTAGAACTAAAAGATGATTCACTGTGCGAAATAATCCCCTCCTTCAACAAATACTCTATTTCTTCCTTCAATGCCTTCTCCTTCGCGAACGGAATAGAATAGGCTCTCATACAGATTGGGTTTGAGTCTACCAGTTTCATGTCATACTGTAGCAAATTTGTATGGCCTGGTTTATCTGTTAATACATCTGTATGTTCCTCCAGAACCTGTTGAACTCTCTCCCTCTGGTTTTTAGTCAGGTGCTTACTGACTTTTACCTGTGCTGCGGTTTCACAAGGATGTAATGGGTATTCATGTGAGGTGAGTGGTTCTTTTTGCATCTGGGTTGCAATAGCCAAGGTCAATAAGGGGGTGCTTTCCTGGAGTGGTCTGTCCAGATACTTCTTTAACAGGTTTACATGATAAAATTTCTCCTTCCCCTTTTTGTCAATTTTATAGTTTGTTCTAGACACCTTCTCTAGAACCGTATATGGACCTTGCCAACCAATTTGTAATTTATTCTGGCTTCCGGGTAGTAGAAGCAGCACCTTCTCTCCGACTGCCAGTTCCCTGTCCTTTGCCTTCCTATTAAAATATGCTGCATGTTTCTTCCTGGCTTGCTTCAAATTATCATTTGCCAGTTTCCATCCAGCTTTCAAACGAGTGGTCAGTTCGTTCACGTATTGATACGATGAGGTAACAGTCTCTTCCGCCTTCTCATCTGTCCAGGTCCTTAATAGAGTTACATCTGGATCTTTAATTTATCATACTTATTTTTCATGGAACCCATCGGGTCCCGTCCATTAGAAGCTCTATAATGAGGACTTTTCTTCCTAGAATCATCACTCACAAATCGACCACTACCAATTTTTCTCTGGGGTTTGTCTCCCCACTTAAGATTGTTTATGAGAGATCTTCGCTCTCTTGTCTGTTCTTCCAGTTTATATAAGTCTGACCGAGGGATTGTCATCTTATCCTGGGTAAAATTTCTTCTTTGTACTCTTCGCATAGTGGCCATGTTAATCCATTCAAGTGAAGACTGGGTGTGAAAAGGGGGCTCCCATTCCACTTTGTCTACCCGAGTATAATTAGTTTTTCTTTCAGGCCTAAAGTTGCCCCGTGGCGTTTCTAGGTCCTGCACATATTTTCCCTTTGTGGGTGTTCCCTCATGAAATACGCCACATGCTTCTACAAAGTTTTCAACATCGACATTTACGTCGGGCCAATAGTATTTTCGAGCAATCTTTTGGCAGATGGTACCGACTTTCTCATGGTCACCATCTGTTCCAACATGTAAGCTCCTTATTAAGTTTGCCCTATATATCTTGGGAAGAACTAACTGTCCGTGACCAGTGGATCTAGTTCCTGTCTTCCTGTATAAGAGTTTGTTCTTCATGAAATATTCCCCCTTGCTCGGAGGTGTGTGGCATTTGGGCAATTTTTTAAAACAGGGCTTGAGTGTCCTATCCTCAGCCTGCGCCTTCCTCATCTCCTCTGGATGAGCATTTATAGGTTCACCTTCTTCCTCCTTCTTCTGTGACCTGGTCTGCACTGTCGCCATGATCACAGGTTTCTCGGGATTCCCCAAGAAGACGTATCTACACCCCAATATCAGAGGGTAGATTGGTTCATCTATCACTGCTGCTCTGATTTCTCCCTCCACATAGCGAGTTTTCACCGTTATCCTTGCGATGGGAAGTGTCATGAGTGGTATGTCCTTAGTCGCCCCTTGTATTTCCACTGTTTCTGTGGTATACTGACTTGGGTCCACTAGGCTAGACTTCACAACTGAATCATAATCCAAACCTGTATCATAAAGGCACCTTATGGTGACCCCATTACAAATAACATCCTCACAAACTGGGGGGTGATAAGGTTCCTGTTGTCCATTAGGATTAACCTTTAATCTTCGCGTCCCCGACTTCATTGCAGCAATGTTTGAAGGTTTCCTTCTACAAAATTCGGTGTTATGGTTATCCTTCTTGCACCATTTACACCATCTTTTTCCTTGGTTCAACGGTTTTCTTTCATTGAACTTTTGGTCATTGAACTGTGAGTTTCTGTCGCGATAGTCATTTCTTGGCCGCTCAAAGTTTGTCCTACCTTTATTTCCCTGCTCTCTATTATCAAATTTATTAAATTGCTGTGGAGCTTTAAAATTGTCTATGTGCTTCTTTTTAGCACCACTTACCTCTGCCTGAGCTGCCTGATACCTCTCAGCAACATTTAAAATTTCCCCCAACTTCTCTGCACCTTGTTCCATGAGAAATTTTCTCATGTCTGGAGCCATGGACTCTCTCAATTGCTCAATCATGATCATTTCTTTAAGATCTTGGGTCTTCCCCAGAGCCGTCCATTTCTCCAAATAGGTTTCTAGTCTAGCAGAGAATTGGTGGTATGTCTCCCCAGACAACAGTTTGGCATTTCTAAATTTCTTACGATAAAATTCACCATTCTTCTCGTACCTTAATAACAAAGCCTGCTTTAACATGTCATAATTGTCTTGGTCTTCCCTGTTCATTTTGGCAAATACTTCATAAGAAGTACCTCTCAATCCCTGTGATAGCTTTAAACTCCACCTCTCTCTCTCTAACCCATATGTAGTAGCTAATAACTCAAAACGTCCTAGGTACCCCTCTATGTCATCGTCTTTTTCAACAAAATGGTCTAAATGAAACCCCATAGCTGAGTTTGAGGCTCCCAGACTGGGCGTAGCATCTGAGGCAAAAGGGCTGGCACCATTTTCAGGAGCCGGGCCTTGTAATTCCAGCTCCCTTAGTCGTAATTCGTGCTCCCTTTGCAACCTTCTATCTTCTGCCTCCCTTTCGGCAGTCAACCTTTTTTTCTTCTGCCTCCCTTTGCTGTCGTTTTTCTTCTGCCTCCCTTTCGGCAGTCAACCTTTTTTCTTCTGCCTCCCTTTGCTGTCGTTTTTCTTCTGCCTCAATCTGCAGCCTCTTAATTTCTCTATCAGCCTCAATTTGTAACCTCTTCTCTTCAGCTACCTTTCTATCTTCCCTTTCAATATATTTATCACATTCAGCCGTTACATATTGAATTAAAATCTGACCATCCATTCCCATCTCCTTTGCGGTCAGCACAGCAGCTGATCGGAATTTTGCTAGCTCCGCCATACTTTTCAGACAATATAATAATATACAAGCTAAATCTCTAACCAGTAAATACACTAAGTACTTCTTATGACTATAGTCTAACTAATTCTAACTAACCAGTTAACTAATTAATTATCACTGGCTGTGAAGATTCACCAACTTTTATCTGCAGGGACACTTTTAATTTTAAGGGGAATTTCACAATTTTTTTTTTCTAATTTTATTTCTCCAACCAGGAGATCCTAATATTACTGTTGGGCTAATTATCCCTGGACAAGACCCCAATGTATGTAGTGGGTTTGATGGTATTGTATGATGGTGATATTACTAAATGTAATGTATGAGGCCAGCTGTGAAGGCTCCTGAGATAAAATGTAGTTGTGAATTGTCAGAAGGCCTTTCTTGCTACCACTACGACCTCACACTCAATTTTTTTTTCTTAATGAATGTAGCTATGTAAAATGTCTAGGGTAATGATATGTAATGTGGTGTGATAGTTATAGATACACCCACAGATATTTAAGCAGACTAATAATATTTAACAAATATTATAATACACTGAACTAACTCAAGAGTGTAAAATTTTTGATAGAATTATATTACATTTATTTGTTCTGGATCAAGTTTTATGTTGACCAGAACTTTTTTTTAAAAAAAAAAAAGGATTTAAAATTTATGAAAGAAATGCATGGAATGTTACATAATAAATGCAAGAGTGTACATATATAAGTACTAGACTAGTTAGTTTTATTAAAATGTTCTAGTAGTCATCTACTTGGGAGGATAGTTAATGCTTGTGCTGTTGGGGTGGCCTCATCACACCTGTCTATATTGACTACACAGTGTCCAGTAAATTGCAGGAATTTTATGGGGTATTAGTAACTAAAAGGCGTTGGTGAACTTCCAGCAGACCAGAGGCTCACTCATCTTGCATATGTAGCTCTGGTGCTGAAATCTGGTGGTCCCACCTCTCCGTGCTGGCGGGCAATAATAGTGGTCTCTGTCACAACGTACTGCACAGATACACTCGAGTAAAATCACCAACTGAATGGACACCGCCTTG
>JAMPIV010016817.1:0-25000 GCA_024509875.1 Oreohelix idahoensis | reverse complement strand
ATGGTTTGATGTTCACAATTTCTGCATTTACTAATACGAAGACAGGAAAGACAAATAGATCAGATTTAGATATCACCACTGATTACAAAACAGAACGTGAATCAAATGTTACGCAATCACAAAGATTGAACAGTAATGTTACGATTGATAAAAATAGATTGAGAGAAAATGCTTCTGTGTTTAACTTATTTCTCTCTAATTTAAACACGTCGTTTCGCGGAGACACTAATCACACTCATAAAACCTTGGCCTTATACCTGAACAATACGCGCAATCAGGAAAGAAAAAAATCATTCGTGGAAGGATTTCAACATTCGTTGCCCGGAGAACAAGTAACGCTTTCCACAAACTCAAACGTCGAAACCGTTTCTCCAAGCGTTCATGTCAACACTTCTAAAGACGGTTCTAATTCAAGCCCTTGCTCCACGAATGTCAGAAACGGACAAACTGTTGTGGACTGTACCAGTCTCTCTTTGACCAACATTAGCTCAACATGGTTTCCTACAAACACGAACATTATTCTTCTGGACAACAATCGCGTGAGAACAATAAATGATTTGGTCTTCTCTCATCTGCAGGAACTTCACAGCCTTAGTGTTTCCAGAAATGAAGTACGTAGAATTGAGGTCAGTGCTTTCTCTGGACTGGAAAATTTAGAAAGTCTCAATCTGGAACATAACAGGCTAACACTCAGCTACTCTTCATATCCTCAAGGCTTATTTGACCCTCTTAAAAATCTTAGAGAACTCCGCATTCAACACAATATCATCCTCGATAATAGTCAAGACTGTTACCATGATAACGTCCTAGGTACTCTCACAAGTCTGGAACGCTTAACAATTGATGCACCTTGTAATACTTTACGTTTTGGAAATGAGTTTTCAAACTTAACATATTTGTCAAGGTTAGAAATTACTGGTAAAGCAAGGAGTATTGACGAGACAACTTTTGATAATGTCAGACATATCACTGAGTTATATTTGCACGATTTCTCTGTTATTTCTTCTTTCAGCGACGTAGCTCTGCAGCCCTTGACGGAATTGGATATATTAGTCTTAGATGGGGTTCGAATTGGTGTTGGGCATGCCCTGGAAGCTTTGAAACCTCTTATGGGCAAAAATATGACATCAATTTACTTTGAACAAATTGATTTATTTGTGCATGACAGGTACCCAAGCTTCATCAAAAATGACGGTGTACTGAGTTTTAACAGAACACAATATTTACTTGAAATATGTGTGGAAAACTTCAAATTAATGGATAGTTCCATTTACGTTATTCAAGAAGATGCTTTCATGGGCTCTGTGTGGCATAAATGTCTCCGAAATTTGGATTTGTCTTCTAACCCTCTTATTGGCACGAAGGCAGCTTTTGTTCGATTATTCAATTTTAAAAACATTGAGACAATTAATATGAAATCCGCAATGCGAAATTGTGTCGGTAACCGACAACCTACTGGTAGCTTAGGTTTTCAGCAGACTTACCTATTAAGCGATAAATTTGATTCGACACTGAAAAGGGAACGGTTTCGACAAACAGGTGTACTTAAAAATGTTACGACTGATACAGATGTTAACACCACGTATAACGTTATTGACGATAATCATGCGGTATCAACATCATTAAAGAAGGGTGAAATAGTTGGTACATGCATTGCGTCTCGAATGCCTTCAGTATTCTTTTGGGTAACAATTTCTGAGTCATTGAGAAGTGTGATACTTAGAGCATCTATTGATTCAACATCAGTTGATATGAACATACATTTTGTTGGGGCGAAGAGCTTGAACTATATGGACCTCAGTCTCTGTAAGTTTCATGATTTTCGGGGAAATATCACTGGATTACATGAATTAAAAACACTTATTTTATCTGGAAACGATTTATCTATTTTATCTGAAACGTTTTTTGATAGCTTTTGTAATGTAGAAAATTTATATTTATCAAACTCTCTTCTTGACATAGACTCTATGTCTAAGAAAAGTGATAGAATTTTTCAGAATCTGCTGTGGCTTAAACGACTGGATATCTCGTGGAATTTGTTAAACTTACTAGCACGCAATATATTTGAAACAAATGAAAACTTGGAAGAACTAAATCTGTCAAAGAACAGATTCAAAACTATCCCATTTAACTTACGTAACACTCCCAATCTCAGAGTTTTAGACCTTCGCCAGAATTCTATAACATCTCTTGGAGACACAGAAAGAGCTGCTCTTGATGAACTGGCCTGGCAGCACGGTGGGTTTCAACTACTATTATCTGGAAATGAGTTATCGTGCGATTGCAGCAACCTTCCATTTCTGCAGTGGCTAAGAACGACACATGTTCAGCTGGACGAAGGAGTAAATGTAACATGCTCTAACGACTTGAGCGGCAACACTACTTCAGACATTTACTCAGATCTCGATGCATTGTGGCGCAAATGTTGGGGTGCATTTTTTCTATCTCTAGCCATAAGTTTATTCTTCATCATGATCATAGGTTTTCTGGTCTTATTCTTCGTATGGAAACATCAAATTTATATAAAATCAGCTCTGTTAAAATTCTTCACTGGATGCAAGCTGAAAGTTCCATCAGATTACCAGATTGGGGTATACATTGGATATTCAGAACAAGAGTATGCCTTCCCCTGTTTTCAGCTGAGAACATTCATTGAAAATGAAACCAAACTAAGCACTTACGTTTACCACAAGGATATGACGAGTCTAGATATGGCGAGTAGTATAGTGGATGCTGTGAATGCCAGCTGGAGAATACTTCTCGTATTTAGCAGTAGCTTCATGTTTGACTATCAGTGGTCCACATTCACGTATAGATCTGCCATATACTCACAAACACTAGAGAACCCTTCCAGAGTTGTCATTTTAGTTGAAAATAGTTTACAGCATCAGCTTCCTCCAGAGGTTTTGAGTGCGGTATCAGAGGACTGTATAATTGTTGTACCAAAGTGGGAAATGTCGTACCACATGCGAGAACAGCTACGGACTCGGCTAATGCAACAGTAGGGTTTAAGATGGATCTGCAATATTTTATTTATGTGTCCACTTCATTGTGATAATCATCATTGTGTCATCAATAAAATTATCATTATAAACGATATTAACATCATATTATCTTGATCAGTTAAGGAAATTGAATGGTCTAGAAATTTGAGTTACATAATGTTGTTTGATAAACTTTCAGATATTAATATTTAACTTTACTTTAAGTTTAACCGTTCTAGACAAGAAAGCAAATATATTCTTAAGATATTTAAAAAAAAACTCTTAAACTGAGATCTGAGTTTAAAAAAAAACAACAAAAAGAAAAAACAAATTCCCGAAATTATAAGTTCTAAGTGCAGTTTACCTGATTCAACTTGCCAAAACTACCTGTATTATGTTAAAGGCAGAAAAAATACCGTCGTAATCTCCACCATCATAGATATAATCATAGAGTATGTAATCAGCTTTCCTACATTTGCCGTCATCGAAATTGTAATCATCATCTCGGGTACTTTCATCTAGGTTACCATTAACACTGCATGTACGGCAGCTTAAGTGATCATCTGTTATGCTCTAATCTACGTCTTGTTGAGTAATACTGTTAGAGAAGTCAACATCAACCGTAACCCAGGTATCAGCACACAACTTTGTAATCTGCCCTTTCAGTCAAAACAGAGCACCATGTCTCGTAATATATTTCTTGTATTCAATTTTCTGTGTCGTTTCCGCCTTCGTTGTAGGATGCTGTATGTTTATTTTGTTTATTCCAATTGTTTGGAGCATGTTTTTTTATGTCCCTTTGGTTGCCAATGTCTGTTATTTTATGACCCGTTCAATATCTTCCATATTCAGCCTGGCTATATTTTCATGACAGTTTTTCCTATCAATATATATATATATATAATCTATTTGAATTTGAGTTGGTGAACTGGTGTGAATCTATTGTCCTGGTCATACATGGAAATGTGCCAATGAGAGAGATGACAGACTAGCTTCTAGAGCACCAACTGTGGGAATATAGGGCATGAAGAAGGGAGAAATACTGACAATTAACGATCTCCTGTTAGAGAACGACACTGCACTCTATAACAAGTTAAACTAGCAGGGAATGGCCGTTATGAGAGGATGAATTAGGCAAATAACAACCAGCGCGCTATAGCATCACATCAGCAGATACCTACTTGGACATTTGATGAGGGAGACTGAGTGCCTATAGGTTTACCCGCGAGTCCAATGATGTATTACGAACAACAATAACAATAACTTGAGATGGTTGTTATTTACTTTTGGTGTGCAGATCTTAGTGTCTTACTCTCCTGGCCATTTTGTTGTAATGACGTGTCTAAGGCTGATGTCTGTAACTTTAAGTGAAGAGAATGTACTCTTTGTCTGACTCCTTTGGTTAATTATAGTGGTAAGGAATCCATAATACTGTATCTTCTCGTTTCTCTGTTTACATTCCTTAAGTCGCATTACATCGGACTACTACTACAGTTTACTTTGTTGCGTGAAGCCTGCATTGAAACCTTCAATGCATTCTTGCAATGATGGTTTCGGAGAGATTTGATTATTTTTTAAACCACAGAACGAAAATATATACAAACAATTAGCGGTACTTTTTTGAATCTTATTATTAAGACTCCCACGCAAATGCGAACATGTATACGTGCAAACAATTTTGAACTTGTATAATTTGTCACACCATATAATTGTTATTATTCAGTATTTGCAATACTATTTTTGTCTGGTGCAGTGATGAGACGGGCTGATGTATTTCTATTTCCTTAGTGTGGTGGGGGAGCTCATTAATAATTTTTATTGCAGGAACAGCAAACTAACGAAAAAACAAGTAATGAACTGTTAAGATACCAGTTTTATTGCACGGACAGCAAACTAACGGAAAAAAGAATAATGAACGGTTAAAATACCAATTTTGCCATTAACAGTGTTGCCAATGATAAGTTAATGAGCCGGGAGAAAGGTCTATAAACCACCTCGGGACCCAAATGCCAGATGTTGTTGGTCTCTGATATGAAACATATGTTAAGAAATTATGTCTACATTTTCCTTAGAAACAATCTGTTTGTTTACAATATTTCTAGTCCGCACAGTAATAAATGTTTTGAAAGACTTTTATATCACCATTATACATTCAGACATGTTCTACTACTGCTTACTGACAAAGACTATGTGACCGTAACGTAACAGTTAGGGGTCGTCCACATATGGCGTCACGCAACTTCGGCAATTTTTTAACCTGCTCACCTTGTCACATTTCGTCAAAACACCAAATCTACTTTTTCCGACATTATTTATGAAATCAGCGATCCTTAGTCGTTATGTGTGACGTCACATTTGTTTAAGTTTCTCCCCCTCCCTCCCCCATATTGTCACACTTCGTCACAAAATTGTAAAACTCCTTCCTCCTCTTACTGCCTGACGTCATATGTGGACGACCCATTAATCTAGTGTAACCGCAGAATTTGCTGTAGGGAGTGAAATGTTAGAGACTATCATACTATATCCATATCCAGAAAGAGAAGAACGCTAGAGATGGGTATGAAATGATGCAGAAGACAACGAGTGTTCTTAAACCGAAGTAATATGACAGAAGTCATATGACAGAAGAACCTGGAATAAAGTGGATGAACTCCTCTATTCCACAGGTTGTGGTACCGTAAAAAGCGACTAAGGAGGGCTGAGTATATGTCTGGTTGCTGCATCTTACATAAACTTCAACAAACAATATGAACAACAACCAGACAGATGCCAGTGGAAAAAAGAGATGAGAAAAGGACATTGGCGATGGATTTGGACATAACACTGATAAGTCTGTTGGTAGCTTACGAGGTTGTCCTTGTCCTGGAATCACCATGGTAACAGAAATGCTGGTAGACCAAAGAACACATGGGAAGAGAACTGGAGACAAATGTAAATAATGAGGAATATTTGGACAGGCCTTCAGATGATGGCACATGACGGGAAGTCTTGCCATCTTGGCGTGTGTATGTTGAAGGTTCTGGTCCTTATGGAGATAAAGTGTATTGATTGACAAGCTGTCGAAATGTAATGATAATGGTAATGAAAAAAAGGTAAAGGATTCCGTTACACGCCCATTGAGGCATATTGGGAATATGGTGTTAGGCCCACATTTTCTTGACCATCGGCACACTAGGGGTAATATGGTCAGCATCACTCCGGTCGCATTAACCGTCCCAGAGTTACTCCTTCACCCAATTCATGAGGCTGGGTCGACCAAAGAGCCGTTTGCGGTCTAAAAAATGCCATCTCAACTGGGGATCGAACCATGGACCACCGAGCTATGAAGCCAGTGCACTAACCACTGCGCTACCATTATCAAAGGTCATGATTGGATAATAAATCACTAGACTAGACTCAGTAGTGTACAAACATATAAACATATCAAAATTTATCGGCAATTAAACTTATCAAAATTCAGTTTCACGAACCATTATAACTAAATGACAATAGTCTCTGGTTGAAACGTACTTGCCACAGAGAAGCAGTTTAATTTTTTTTGTAATTTATTATACTCAACTTCATCAAAACAACCACAACTACAACATAATATTGATCTCATTTTGTTCTCATCAACATTGTGTACATTTTGTTGCTGTGGCATTTGTGTTCTATTATATTAAAAATATGTTGAAGTATTATTTGATGCCATGTTCTTTTAGATTGATTTATGTTGTTTTAGATTGATTTCTGCTGTGTTATGTAGAATCTCAAGAGATATTGTACATTTATCAGCGTATTGAAAAAAAAAAATGCACTGATTTTTGCCTCAATCCTATTTTTTGGGTTCTTTATTTTCTGCCGCTTCTTTTGTTAGTACTCCGCAGTCTCCATTTTTGACTGAATTTGTTAACAGTCTCATGAAATATTTTTGAAGCTTTTAAAACAATATCGGATCCCACACAGTAAAAGCCAAAAAAAAAAAAAAAAAAAAAAAAAAAAGTATTTACGCATTTATATCTGGCATTGAACCGCTTTCTATCTACCTTTCCCACCCGTCCTTCTTCCATTATCCTAGTGCTTCTTTCTCTTCTATCTATATGCCAAATAACTTTTCCATAGCTACATCTTCAATTGTTTCTTCTGTTATTTTTATTGCCAATGATGATATGTCTCTCTACAGAGACACATCTTACGTCCTTTATCCGGCACTTCCTATTCCTTAACTGACATTGTAACCTTGTGTACTCTCATGGAATGCAAATATGTCTAAATAAGCTGTGTACTTTATTGATTATCAAGGGTGGTATCAATAAACTGTCAGAATCAGAATCAGACACCGAAACAAATGGTATGTGGAGCATCCAGGTCACACACACAACATGATGCATACTAATAGCTCAACAGAAGAGAACAAGTGGTAATCGTCAGACTCCGCACTGGCCACAACAGATTGGGATACTATATATTTAACAAACTAGAGATAGGAACTGCCGATGAGTGTAACTGTGGCACTGATACAATTGCTGCTGAACATTTGCTTCAAAGATGCCCAAGATATACGGAACTGAGAAAGCGTATATGGCCGACACCAGTATCATTTGTGGAAAAGCTTTACGGAGATTCAAATGGCCTCAAACAGACTACTGTTTTCTTTGAAAACATTCAAGTAGACGTCTGAGAGTGTACGAAGAAGAAGAATATGGTTTGCTTTATAGAACTTACTATTTTAAAATGTTTTTTTTTTCCCCGTCATGATTGCATTTTTGTTTTCTTGCATCTTAAAAAGTAATATTTACTATTTTATACATTGAATAACTGCAGATTACATATTCACAAATGTACAAACGTCTATTTTTTCACCATAATAAACTAAACTTGTCGTTCTTGCGTTGTATATTCCATTTTTGTCGGTTACTTCTACTACATTAATGCCATTTCTATCTCTCTCTCTCTCCCTCTCTTGCTCTCTTTTTCTGTGTGTGTGTGTCTCTCTTTCTTTCTCTGATGTTCCATTATCTTTTTATTCTACAAAGCCCATACATATTGTTGACATTATGCATATAATTAGAACGTGTTGTTCTGTACATTTTAACTGTTTCTGCGGTTAGCTCTTACATTGTCAACTCAATAAAAAAAAGTTCTTAATCTCTCTCTCTATCTCTTTCTCTCTCTCTCTTTCTTTCTGTCTTAACTTCTCTCTCTCTCCCCCTCTCTCTCTCTCTCTCTCTCTCTCTCTTGTTCTCCCAGTTACTCTTGATACCTGTACACATATCTACATATATGTTGCCTTACGTCAAGAAGTAAAACCACTGGTGACCACTGGGTGGAGGTTATAAACATTTATATGCTCAACATATATGTTATATGTACATATATATGTGGTGTGTGCATATGTACAGGGTGAGAGTCAGTAACTTCCAATTTTCACGTGTTCATAACCTTACTTGTATCCATTGGATATACTTGAAACAAAGTCAAAACAACGAACAATAACGGCGATTTGACAAATAAGTTTTAATTTTAATTTTATTTTCTAGAAACGAAATAAAACAAAATAAAATCTAAAACACGTTGCAAGAGATAGCAAAAATTACTCCTCGCTGTCCAACAGCCGTGTTGAACACCAAGGATCTTACGTGGAGCTGCATTTTTAATGTGACATAGCATATTACGTAATTAAATGTTAGTTAGTTGTCTTTATTTTGACGTTTGAACCATTACAAAGTAGTTGGTTTGCAGTGAAGAAACAACGATTCAAAAATAGAACGTGACTTTTCAACAACATATAAAAGTATGAGAATAAAAATATTAGAAGATTCTGCCCGTCACTCCCAGTAAATAAATTTGCCTGATATCGTGTGACGTGCAGATATGACGTAATCTTATTGTACTCAGAATGGTGTACCCGGTGGTCCTTGGGAGAATACTGTGCCGGATCATGACGCACTATACGACTCGTTGGGCGGAATGAATGAATTATTTCTAAACCTTACAGCTCGGGGAATCGAAAGTGTTGCTTACAGCAACATGTAAATTGATCACCAACTCTGAGATCTAAGAATATCATTTCCTGTGAGAACAACATTTCAGTGCTACGGAAGAAAAGATACACGCCGGATTTCATGGATTTACGTCATAAGGTATTTGCATACAAAGATATCGTAACATGTAGAATAACACATCTTGAAAGAGCGCATACTTTTTAATGTGATGAAATGAAGTTTAATGGTGGATTAAGCAATGTTAGTAATTACACAATTAAATAAAAATATATGAGAGCTGCGTGATTTCTGTACTTCTCTACGACGCAGAATGCTGGAGAGCAACAGAAAAGGAAATGTCTAAATTGTCCAATTTTCATACAACCTGCATAGGGAAAATTCTTCGATTTTTCTGGCCGAACAGCATCACCAACCAAGACCTGCTAACTCAGAGCCGCCAAGAGGACATGCGCACCATCATAGCGGGTAGACGCTGTAGTAGGTTGACCACATCCTCACAAGAGACCCTGGCACCATCACCAGAACTGTTATGCTATAGAATCCAGAAGGACAGCTAAAAGCCACCTGGCAGAGATGCTAAACATGAACCAGAGCTGGGGCACCACATGAAACATGGTTGTCGACCGAGCAAAGTCGACACAGTTTGTTGCTGCCCTAAGAGGCGCCAATAGTGGTTGTGATGGTCACCGATTGCTTTGTCAGGCAGCGAACAAGGACCAAAGGAAGAAAGAAGGTATTTCAACATTTAGAATATCACAACTTGATCGCACGCTTTTTTAATGTGACGAAATAAAGTTTAGTGGTGGGTTAAAGCAATGTTAGTAATTAAACAATTGAATGTTTTGTACTCTATGATATTTAAAACAACCAATAGCTTAAGGTATTAATTGCTTCCTCTTAAACTCTCAAACGTCTACATTTTAAAAGAAAGCAGTGGTCAGCTCATCAAGTTGTTTTCAACCCTGATAAATAAGTAATTTTCTAATAATTTTCTTATATCATGCTAATTTCTTAGTCAAATCAACATTTGATTTGGCCCAAATACTTTCCAATGGAAAGAAAAACTTTTTTTTTCAAATCGGATTTTTCATATCTTATCAATATTTTGATTTACTACAAATAATTTTGTAAACGTTGGTTACTATTTTTAGATACTAACATTTAAAGTTCTATGTCTTAGAATCTAAAAAAAGTTATCAAAAATGCGGAGCCTCCTCCAATAAAAAATGCTTCCTCCAATCAAAAATGTGGAGCCTCCACCAATCAAAACAGACTATGGAAATGTTGCCCCCTTCAGGAGATATCTCTCAGCTGATTTTTCCCGGTATTCCATTTGATGTATAGTTGTTTTCTCTTCTACTTATCGTAACAGCTTCTTTTCGCCTAAAATGAAAAGGCACCGTAGGGAGCTTGAAGACAAGCGAGGCTTCTCTCCTATTTAGGGCTGGCATAGAATGTCTGGTAACTACAGTATAATAGGACTCCTAGTTCTTGCTGTTAAACTATTGGGAACATCATTCAATAACAATGTATTCTAGTTTACTTGTTATGTTATCTTGTAGCGGTAAGGTTTTTATGAGGAATAGTGTCAGTAGTGGGAGCAGAAAACCTGTATTCTGCCTGCTGAAAATTGTGAAGCCCCAGGGTTGGAAGAAGAACACTGGTAAATCATCAGTATAAGTCAACGGCTGTGAAGCGTATCTGCTTCAGAAAAGTTTTCAGTCAGTATAAGTAATGACCCTAATTGTGTTACCTGATCGCTTATGTATACTATCCATACTGATAATCAAACAAATTCTTTAATACAACTCAAACCTTAACAATATAAAAATTAATACAGTCAGGTCTGAGAGCGTCACAATTATTCTAAATTTATTATTTTACATCTATCTTTTCCTACTCATTGTGAAATTGTAAATTGGTGGGATGATGGGAATTTAATTAATTAACTATAATTACAACAATTTGAATGATGGTTAATTTATATTCTAATTATCTACTCTAAGAAAAATCCTTTTTTTTAATCTTCCAACTTAAGTTGAAAAAATTATTTCATCAAAGTGTTGCTTGTTAACGAACTAGTATTCCTCTTGGCTAATGCAAATAAAAACAACTGTTTATCATCATCACACTAATCACTGTCCCTGCTCTGTTCTAAACTGGTTGCGCATGAAGGTTTGTTACAATTACGGAGTATTACTCATCTTGAATGTCTTATGTACGTAGTCTTCACTGGGAAGTTCAACAGCTATAATCAGTATCCACCTAGACAACCAATTACTGATGGGAAACAACTAGTGGCTTGAAATCCATGATTGAACAATAGCCACGAGGCTCCTGTGTTGCTTCAGGTAGCACTTATTGATCTGGATTCTAGACCTCTGATTTATGATGGCACATATGAACCTGAGGAGAATATTGGACTTGTGGCTAGCCTTTGGATATGAAGCCCACAAGCCTATGTGTTCATCAGAAATGAGTGTGTTTCAAATGGTTGCATGTATATGAATTATACATGGATCACAGTCTCTGATTAGCAATAGCGAGACAAGACAGGTGTCTATCTGCAGAACATTTTTTTGAAAATAATATAGTACATGAATACAGTACATTTTATACATAAGTATAATGCTACCTTCGCCTTTCACATTATAGAGTTCCAAGTCTCTGTTTACAATATAATATTGTAAATTGACATACTCCCATAAGACAATCCTGATAATCACTGGTAAGGCATCGCTTTCCTTTTACAGATTCACAACTAAAGTTCATTTCAGTCCTCTGGTCTGATCCCGACACAATTCCCTATTAAAATAAACTGGCAATAAAACAAATTAATTAATCAATAAAATCTAGCATACCCACTTAGGAATAGATGCTATGGTCACAGAAGCAGACTGGATTTAGGTGAAGTGAAACTGCACTGCACTGTAAAACAGAATGTCAAAGGTTATAGCCTCGGCAAGCATCGCTTTCCTTTCAGTCTGTCTCCAACACTTATAGCGCAGTCGCTTATCTGTCTGTGTAGTGTGTTATTACCCAGAAAAAATTCTGCTGCGCATATGCCACCCCTTTTAATAAGAGAGTCTTAGTAGGAATTACACAGGAGGCAACAAGCCTCTATAATTATATCCCAAGAAGACAAATGTCTTCCTCGCGCTAAGTCACACAGAGGCAAGGCTTCGTAGCTTTCTAGTTTACAGCCCGTCGGTCATATATGATAGTATTCGCGAAGTCTCTAGAAACGTGTGCGTGCAGGAGCATGTGCAGATTCACGAAAATTCTTCTATCTTCCTGTTAGCATCTTAACCTGGTTATCCATGACTTTTTTGATTTAATCCACCTTCCACAATCTCAAAAAGTAATCCTTCCATCCACTATTTATCTAAATACGAATTGCATGGGCATTCATGGTCTCGAGTCGCAATTACTCGTGATCTCACTGAAAAATAAAATAACTGTTCCATCATTTGTCTGTTACTCTGGCATTAGCTCATACTATACACAAATCCATCTTAGATGTTTACAGCAACTTCATTTTCGCCTATGTATAAAAACTGCCAAAACAAAATCGATACGGCATTGCAGCGAGCTCGCGTAATTTGATTTGCTAGTACACTTTCCTTTTCCTATCTATTAATATTAAAGCAGCGTGTTTGTCAATTTCCGCTACAATTTTCTTCACTACCATGAATGATCAAAAGGTCCTGCCTCAAAATCAGCAACAAACATAATCTTCTAATATCAGTTCGCTTGCCAATGGCTCCAGATTTCTCCATAACTTCCTCTTCACTTTGATTTTTGTTTCCACTTCTCTTCTCCCTATGTTTTAATGTATGAATATTCATGGTGCCAAATCTGGTGATTTTCTTAGAAAAAAAAAGATACAGCAGAGACATCTTTCGGATTTCTCGGAGTGCTTTGTGCCCCTCCCTACAACAGGATAGCACTTTGTCTTGGATGGCAGAGTTATGTTTTCTTCAGCGACTTATAATTATTGTTTGTCAACGTTTATGTTCCTTGAATTATCTACAGAATAGAATAACCTGTTCCAAAATCAGTCAATCAATACCCTTTACCTTCTAAAGAGCCTCGACCTTTAACAAACACATTTGCCATGTCTTTTTATCGCAGCCATCAGCTCAAATTCTTTCCATGTATTCCTCATCATTTTCATTTCTCTCCATGTTTGTGTGTTCTTTTTTTTTTTTTGGTCGATCTCTGCCTCTCTTACAGTAGGGATTCCAGAAATAGAACTGGTTCCACAATGTACGTATACCAATTAATTACAAATTCAGAAATAATTTGGCATATTATATTATTTAAAAATAAATAAATACATATTATTAAAACATTATGTTTGCGCGCGTATGTCATATGGATTTAATTTTAACTTCACATTTTGTATTCCTAAGTACAGAGGATATAATTTAATGTTTCCTACATATTCCATTAATTATTTCCTTTTGCTTTATTTACTTTTCTCATAATTTTTTCCTCGTAAATTATACGCGATTTAAAAAAAAAAAAAACGGTTTCAACCACTTTTATTAAACTCCATCTGAGATGTATGCATTAGTCGAGTTTCAAATAATGGACCTCTAAATCTCTATGTTCCACTCATCATGGGGAACTGAAACTTTGCATACATTTATTTTTCCTGGTACATTTTAATCTATCACGTTCTGACTGGTACTGACTTGGACGATGTTACATAATAAATAAAACAATAGTAAATAACGTGGACATACCTCCCTTAAAGTAAACGTTATAAGAAAGTTATATAATTAATTGCGAACATGGATTGTGGTTCCTAATTGAAATGTTTGGTTCTGCAAGGTGAATGGTTGATGTCAAATTAACCATAAATGTGATTCCTTTTATCAGCTGGGTCTAATAGTGTATTCGATATTTTAAGTATCATTTCTAGAAATATATCTATTAATAACCATCTTATTTATAAAATTGCTAAACATACATGGCCCGTTTGGAGTACGTGGTCACTCATAAAGTATGGCGTCCCGCCTCTAAATTTCCTAAAGGTAACAGGGTTTTCGCTCCCACACATCAGGATAACAAAAATGTAATGACACTGTATTCTGCATAAACCAGTGGTTTTCTATCAATGATGCCTTACGTCCGTCGTATCTCACAGGTAATGAGACCGGCTAACATAGCACTTCTTTGAGAAGGTGCATAAAATAAATTAGGATTCACCATGTCGCAAGTTGCGAGCACGTTAAAAATCCCACGTATGTTGAAAAATGCGTAAAGAGTAGGGGCCATACGAGCCTCAGCCGCAAAGCAAAAGTGGTAAAAATTTAGTAAATCCCGTGTGGACGTATTGTCTTCTCTGCTCCAACCGTATTGGATCAACATGGTGAAACCAAAGAGTATAAATGCAGAGAATCGGTGCAAACGTACCAACCGTTCGCTCATGAATTACTCTTGCAAAGAGATAATAAGAAACATATAAGAATGTTCCAGTGCGATTTTAAGAGAAAGCTGCTCAGATGTTTTAAAAAAAAAAAGCATGCATAACAGCGGATATCACTTAAGCTTTCATGAACTAATATTCTCCCGCCCCTTCTTGAGGTAAATATTGATTTTCGACAGTCGTATTTTCTAGAGCCCCAAATTCTGGAGTGAGCTCCAGGTCAATAATTAATTTTATTAGTTCTCCGTGTTTATGAATTTAAAACAAGTATTCTTCTCATATCGGACGGTGCAGACATTCAATTCACTCACGAGTGATTTAAAGTCCAACACATATCTTTAATGTGGATATACAGGTTTCAATAATCAACTTATCGGTTACCAATATAATATAAATAAAGTTGTCTTCATACAATAGTAAGACGATGACAGTTACAACATCATCCATTCGAGAGTGTGTGAAATGGTTTGGATGGAAAATTGATGAAAAAATTAGGAAAAGTCATTTGGTTTTCGTTTGTTTTCTACTTAGCTTCCAGTGTGGTGTCAGTAGGACTTACCTGCTTCATCCGCCGTTGGATTCCCACAGAGTGCCTTGGGCTATAACTTCGCAAATATTGAGGCAACTGCACAGCTCTCTTGCACTATGGCCCAAAGGTAACTGCTTAATTGTCAGTCAAGCGGCTTCAAGCATGTCTGATGAGAGAAGGAATCTAACGTTGACCTGCTGGCAAGTTGGATTACAAACTGAAAAGGGATACAAAGGCCTCCTGAGCTAAGTATTGGGTCTTCTGACATATTTCATCTGGCGAGCCTCGCCATTCATCATCCTCAGATCGTTTTAATACCCTCCCAAGGCGTTTATATTAAACCCCCATGCAAAGTCGAACTGGAAAGTGCTTTTGAGAAGAGGCTTGATGCCGACAATTGAAATATATATTATAGTAACTTTTTCGAAAGTGCTAATGTACACTAAATAGACAACACCATGAACTTTTTCACCTACTCTCTGTGGAGCCTGGGGCCCACCGGTCTGTTGCTGGTTCTTTGTGAGGACACACGCACGAAGCAGTCACCAGTTCTTTTGTCACAGGTTATTTTTGCAGTGATAAGGTTGCCCTAGCTTCATACGCCACTGTACACATACCAGCTAATTATAAATGTAAGAAATGCAAATATAAAATGACAAAATGTACATATTACAACTTACCCCGTGTTTTTTCGGGTGACCACAGACTTCTGCACAGTAACATACGTCCGAATATTGTGGGCAACTGATTTAAGATACCTCCTCTTTTCAGATGAGTTAGGGTGTCTAACTTAGAGTTTTCTTCAAAGTTATTCTCTTCTAATCTTAGAATTCACGTCAGGTTCTATGGCAATTTGCCCTATATTTGGGTCCTAATTATTCCGTGTTCCTAGCTGTCCATCGCTTTTCTTAACGACGAAATTGGAAGTCAATGAAGTCGTCTTAAAATGCCTATTATCATATAATGGAACAATTTTTCGCCTGCGCGCCCAGGTTTCTACTTTGAGGAGAAGTCCAGTCACGAGCAGTCTATCTTAGCATCTCAAATTCCGAACCAACTGCAAATAAGTGTCTGAATTGTGGCTGGGGGTCTATTCCCCACCATCATCTCTAACAGAACATTTCTGCGTGGACCCAACATTTTTCCATTACCATATAATGTCTTGCTTTTTCCGTTTTGCCTGTCATTTCTACAAACTCACTGCGTCACATATCTGATATTATAATCTGCTCCAAGATGTTACTTTTTTGTAATTTCATTATTCCGACAAATTCCATCTGCCGGAAGTATTACATCACTGTCCGTTGTCCCTTAATCTACAACAACATTGTCATTTCCTTACATTTCCAAGTAAGATCTGTCTGTGTATTTGTGCGCGTCATATAGCAACCTAGCACATTATCATGGAGAGCACCGTGCTGTGCGAAAAAGAAAAAAGGAAGAAAGCTTATATGAAAAAAAAGAAAGAAACAGTTCTCTTGTGTATATCTGGCAGTTGAATAGAAATTGACCTGGAATGTGGGGTCTGAGCCATATTATGCCCACGATTGTTGTATGCAAGGAAAATTAATTGCTGAACACTCATTGTTATTATAATATTGAAATCGTTGCACACTTTCGAGATGAACTGTCCCTTCCTAATGTCCCTTTCATGAAAGCTGGCAGTTGTATGTGCTACCTCTAGAGAACGATAAAGCGGGCAGACTGTGGTGAGACCATAGCCACACCATGTAACGTGATAGGGACTAAGTATTAAAAAATGAACTAAAAATAAATGCTTCATACATTCTACTGTATAGAACGAAAGTAGAGTAACCATTAATAAGTGATTTATCATATGGTTCATAAATTTATATTTTAGTGAAACATAGAACAGTAACGTTCTAGTGCATTTCGCCATGTCTGCAAAATGTGAGATGATCGGCTATCGTGACAAATACTGAAAAATAAGAGCCAAGGATCCAGACCTCCTGGACGTGCAAGTAGCTGCACTAGATGAGGGCAACATTAGACAACCTCTTTAGGACGCCTCGAGGACAAGAATGGGAACCATGCCAGACGGAAGACAGCCAATAGTATAGTATGGCGCGCCCTGCCTGGCAAACCTCTACAACCCAGTGTAGAAGAGAAACGACTAAGTAAGTAGGTAAAGCATTGGTAGCCATAATAGAAATGGATCTTTAAAAACGTGTGTTTTTATTTAAATTGTTGTTTCAAATGCATCAGAACTTAGAGATTGGGATTTCTTCTGTGATTTAACACAGCATCATCATCACAACTTAGAGATTGGGGATTTCTGCTGTGATTATAACACCATCCTCATCAGAACTTAGAGATTTGGTATTTCTCTGCTGTGCTTTTTTAACACCAGTCATCATCAGAACTTAAGCGATTGGGATTTCTGCCTGTGATTTTAACCCCATCATCATCACAACCTTAGAGATTAGGGGATTTCTGCTGTGATTTTAAACACCACCATCATCGAGAACTTAGAGACTGGGATTATCTGCTGTGGATTTTAACACCATCATCATCACACCATCATCATCATCTCCATCATCATCCACAGCCCTTTCAGAACCCAAAGGAGTAAAAGGCTTCAACATACATAATGCCATCGTCTCCCTGTCACGTGCCATCAACAAACCGTCTGCCAGGTCTCCCTGTCAAGTGCCATCAAATCATGATCTTTTACAAGTCGTCTTAATCCCCTTCATGTCTCAAGTTATCTTCTCTGTGGTGGTTCCTTAAGTGTTCTTCTTACCTCTCTTACCAAGTATAATTACAGAACAAGGACTGCCTTGTAAAGCTACCAACAGGTTTTCCCTCAGTGTCTGTCTTAACGTCAGCGCGTTATGTTATCCGGGTTCAGAATGGGGAGCAAAGCATGTAACCTCTGAAAACCTACCAATGTATGTCGTAAGATACTAAATGTAAGGCGCTTTTGGGTCCTAGATGCCGGTTACCTCTGCGTGTAGAAAAATTATTAAAATGACAAAACCATCAACATTACATAAGTTAGTATTTCATATGTGTCCCTCTACCATTTCTCGCCACAATCGCATCAGGACACTTTTCATAGTCGACCCACAGGTTTTTGGATAGAAAGCATATATAGTAAATGACGTTAGCCTTGGGTTAAAGAAAAATGAGTTTTTGTTGAAATCACTAAAAACTGGCATCTCGATAAAGAAGGTGTAGGTTTTCGGAGTATGCTTTGGCCAACTCATACCACGTGTCTTTGAGAAGACAATAATCAGACAGGGACCGACTTTTTTCTATTATTCAGTCCTCTGGTATTTAAACTCTGTCTACCCAACAACCGCTATGTCGAGGCTCTATACGGTATATTATTACTCCCACGAGTCGCCTGGTACCCCAGTTTTGTGACAACGCCGGATGTCCCAATGATTTACATTTTGGCACGACATTTTTGATGCATACATGAGTTACCAAATAACTTTTCCAAGTAATATTAAGTCAGTTAACAAGGTATTGTTTTTATGTACAAGGATTCCCCCGTACAACGGTTTTTAAGTCATTCTGAAAATATCGAGCGCTAAACGAAAAAAAGCGTTAAACGAAAAAATGGGTTTCCCATCATGAATTAATTGATATGTAAATTAATTACCGGCTACCCTTGTCCACAAACGTAATATCAAAATTAAGTAAAAGGTGCATTAAAACACTAAAATAAAATAAATAGATAACAAAATGTATTTATCCCACAAATGATATATCAGACATATCGAACACACAATCGACAATATGCTGTAGGCCCTACGTTCAGTACTTATAAAACACTATTTATAACAATTTATAGAGCTTTAATCACTGTTACTTTCGTCCGTTTATATAACTACAGCTGTCAACGGCAGAAAATACTTGGCTTAATATCATGGTTAGCAGAAAGTTTTATAGGTGGTAGGCAAAAGTGTTTCTTTCTCGCAGAGGTAGAATGTACGGCTTTTTGGTCAATGGGAGAGTATGGGCCATAAGATACTATAAAGCAAACATTAAAAGAAAAACGAACTGAACTCGGGGTTTGTGGACCTCTTTCTGGTCTCTTCAAGACGCACCTTGAAGCACTTCAATGGATCTCGCCCTGTGATACGGGAATTACCTATAAATGGAACTGTATTCTACGAGCTTTGGGTTTCAGCCTTTATATACTAGGAATTGACATTGCGACTTCGCCACCTACCACCATGAATGAAATTGATGAGCATGTGAAAGTTATGTTTCTTGCCTTCCATGGAGTTTCGCGTTTAGCGCAAGATCGATTTTTTTTTAGCGTGTAAACAGCATAACGGCATAAAATTAAAACCAGCGTTATAACGAAAAAGCGCTAAACAAACCGCCGAAGACTGGGGATTGTGCTTGTAATAATTTTGTCACAAAATTTGTTTTTATTGCCTCTGTTGAAAAAAATCGCAATGCTGAAACGTAATTAAACCTACTCCCCCCTTCTCCCTTCTCTTCTTTTTCTGCCTTGAGTTAATCCTAAACAACAGTCAATGTAATAGATAGATAGTTAGATAGAATCGATAGATAGATAGGACAGACAGACAGACAGACAGACAGAGACAGACAGACAGACAGACAGATAGATAGATAGATAGACAGACAGACCGACAGACAGACAGACTTACAGACAGACAGACAGATAGATAGATAGATAGATAGATAGATAGATAGATAGATAGATAGATAGATAGATAGATAGATAGATAGATAGATAGATAGATAGATAGATAGATAGATAGATAGATATATAGGACTTTTGGCATGTGAAGACGATTAGGAGTCCTCAATTCTTCCAGCGCTAATCCAAATTACTTATCAAATGTCGTGTACTGGCTTTTTGACTAGTAAAACAGTGAAAGCCCCCTGTGTTTTAAGACCTGAAGGTCCTTTTATATTTTGAAATGAGTCCTATATAACCAAATTGGTTGAACGGGACCGCGCCTCGCCAAAACTAGAACCAAATTTTATTTTTAAAAAAAAATAAATAACAGAAAATAATAAAATTTAAACAAACTTTAAAACAAAATAGTAAAAAAATAAAGGGAGTTCGATAGCAGATACTGCCGCAGAAGTGTGAATACATTGACCATTAAGTGCTTTTTGAAAGAGGCGAGGAGACCAGTTTCACTTCTTAACTGCCTTTGCATGACAATAACTGAAAGGTCAAGATTCAGGTACCCATTTGCAACCCCGTAAACTGGAGCGTGCCGCTAGAGGTTTCGGAATTTCACTAGTAAGATTATGTTTTCACGAGGAAATTTTTAAAAAGCATGACGAGTTGGTATTTTATATAGCAAACGAATGTTCGTAACGTTTTACGATTAGCTGATCGTCTCATCATTTGTCACATCCTGGGTTCTCAAGCACGAGTTTCATTTAATGTATTAGTCACGTGTGTTGGCAGCGCTATTCTCTGAATGTTTTTTTTAACAAATAACAAGGCATGTCTAAGGGCTCAGCGCTTCTGAAGTGGCTACAGTCATCTCACCCACAGCACTAATCAAACTCTCTTAGCACCACCCACTCCGTTAGTGAGCTGTTATAGACATGCGGTCACAGTCTCACAGCCTCACCCCTCCCTAAGCGCTATGTCGTCCGCACGATACTTTACATTGTTCACAAAATAAAAAATCAATCTAGATGCAACTAACTAGTTTTCTCGGTGAGAGGAAAACTGAGGACACGTTTACAATAGGAAGTAGATTGATCAATCAGAAGCAGCCCCCCCTCTCCCCCCCATCCCTCCCACGCTTCAACACACCCGGTCATAAAAAATGAAGATGGCCCTCTTTATAACCTTTTACACTCAACGAGAAGGGCGAGTGCGCTTAGGTCATGTTTGCCAAATGTCACGCTCTTGTTACCTTCCGTACCGGGTGTCCTGGGAATTAAACCAAAAATCCACCTTGGTAGGAAACTATAAAATTTACTTATAGTTTTATCCATTTTCTACCACTTGGGTGGGTGGGGGTGGGGGATCTTTGAAAGTAACAGCTGTTATGGTATATAAATTACTGTCATGCGTTCCATAGCCCATATCGATATGCTCAATATGACAACAGGCCTCCGTGATAAACGTGTGTAAGTAACACCATTTGTCACGGATCGCCTCCCCGCGCTTATGCAGTACTCGGGCCAACAATGGCCAAAACTTTAGAGCATCTAAACTGGGTCGCCACCAAAGGTCGTTTACCTTCGCACAAGATTATTCTTGAGCAGATTTGTAGATAGAAGAGTAAAGACGCTCTATCCGAAGGGAGTGCGCACAAGATAAATTCAGAAGTCAAGAACACATGCGGCTTAACGCGAAAGCCAATAGTTAACTTAAATCTGTCCGTCCGCCTTTTGTGAAAATAGTTAGCAATGTTTTTTTAGCCGCGTTCACCCACCCAGCTGTGTTAATTCAGACGTATTCGTAGTTGTAATGGTATAGCTCTGTTTAGAGGCTTGATCATAAAAGTCCCGCGTTTTTACTGGTGCCTTTTATACGCACTTTAACTTATATAAGGGTGCTCATGCAGCTGGTGGGTTTTCGTCACTTCTTCGGGCTGATGTACTGTCTCTCCTACTCGTGTGGCGTAGTAACTTCAGTACTCTCGAATACCGTCTGATTAACTGTGTAACCAAACTCACGGTTTTAAGAAAAAATAGGAAAGTCAAATGGCCTCTGACTATGTACACTGTTTGGAAGGCTATACAGCGCATCCCACATGAGTGGTCGCTGTCCACGCCCACAATGTTTATTGCTCAGAAAGAAATTAATTCTTGAGCATACACAGTATAACTCAGGAAAGATGAATAGAAATCCCCACTATTCCTCTGGGTTATTAACTCAGAAAATGTGTCCTGACAGCGCGAATAAATGTTTTGTTGCCTGAAACTAACATTAAAAAGTTACATATATCTCCATAAAAATGATATGCTACACTTGAGGCACATGTGATGTAATCATCACTCAACACTGCTCCCAGTCGGAGCCTGGGGTCAACCTCTGCAGTCGGAATTTCCGCACGACTAGCCCAAAAGAAATCACCACACCAAACCGCTTGCTGTAGTGGTTTATGAATATACTATTTTCGTATGTTGAGGTTGCCATCTGTCATCAGAGGTACCTATCCCTTGTAGCGGTATGGCAGCTTGCGTACCCTGACAATCCCCAGAGCTATGCCAGTGGGAGTTTTACTCCTGGTAGGTTCAACCAAGCTGGACTGGTCTGTGTGGGTAGGGGTCAGACATTAATGGGAGACCTCAATGCGAAAGTTGGTACACACAATACATATAATGAAAGAACAATGGGGAAATTTTGCAGCGGAACAGCAAACGAAAATGGGGATAAACTAATAAGTTTCTGTAGCATTTACAACCTGGTCATTGGAGGAACACTCTTCCCACATAAAGAAATTCACAAATTAACATGGAAATCACCAAATGGTCGGGACAGAAACTAGATAGACCACATCATGGTTAACGTAGATGAAGACATGCATTACAAGATATGAAGGTAAGAAGAGGTGCAGATGTGGGAAGTGATCACCATTTAGTAGTAGCAAAACTAAAAGTGAAACTGAGAAGGGCTGCACCAACTGTAACTACACAGAAAAGGTTTGACATCAGCAAATTGAAGGACTCCCTTACCAGAAAAGCTTTTGCGGCCGACATAAAGAAACGATATCAATTTGCCAAAAGTCAGGAAAAGACACTGACTGATGATATAGACCAGAATTTCAACACCATTTCAACAATATACAAAGAACGCAGCAAATCATGCTTGGGGTTCCAGGAAAGGAAGAAGCAAGACTGGATAAGACCAGAAACATTAAACACTATAACGATGAGAAAGGAAATGAAAAGAAAGAAAACAGAAGCGAAGTCCCCCAGGTTAAAGCAACTATATAGCGAACAGTACAGTCAGCGGGACAAGGAAGTTAAACGCCAAACCCGAGCCAACAAAAGGAATTTCCTAGACGATCTTGCAAGACAGGCAGAGGAGGCAGCACTGAGAAATGAACAAAGCACAGTATACAAAATAACTAAATTCATCAGCGGAAAACGAGGTGCAAACAATATTACATTAGTAAGAGATAAGCAAGGTAATCTCATCACGACAGCAGAGGGACAGGAAACAAGATGGGCAGAGCACTTCAGAGAAACTCTGAACAAGGAACCACCAGAGACACAATTGAATGTTCCTGAAGCTGAAAACGATCTAGATGTGAATACAGACATTCCACGAAAAGAAGAAATCATCACAGCAATCAAAGGGTTAAAGAACGGCAAAGCTCCGGGCCATTGTCGTGAATTATTCTAATCCCCATATATAAATTAAAACGTAAATGCAAAGCCTAACAAATAAATTTAATAAAAGGAAAGAAGAATGGTAAAGAACAGTGCTGTCATAATGCCTGTACTCGAAATCCCCCTTGTTTTCTACTTCGTCTGCAAATTGTAACGCTTTCACGTTGATAGTAAAAGCCTACTGTATTATTACCCGCTTTCTTCAATGAAACGTGTACTGTATTTCTTGGGAAAACTTTGAGATACGCAAGCTGATCAATGACCTAAATTTAATATTTCATTCATTCCATTTTATACACGGCGTAACTAAAAGACAGATGGACTAAAGGATAGAGAGAAGGGAGAGGCAGAAAGCAGGGACACGTGCAACACTAAACACGCGTCGCGCGATACACAATTGCTGCCATCACGCGTGTAAGGCCACATGCACTAAATTTATTTCACATCGACAGTGATAAAATTCACTACCCATACCAGAGTTAGGTTTTAAAATCCTGAAAAACGCTTATTGGGAAAGATGACATTAGATGGGTTTACGTTTGAAAACATGACAGTACCCAGACACCACATGGGGACTGAAGTGAACAGGAGGTGGTAGAAAATGCACATTTTGAACGCAGCCACCTAGCTCCCTTAGATTGAGATATTTGGATTCCTTAGGGTTTGCTTTTATAAAATAAAGCCTGGGACATCGGCAGATCGGAGTTGTGCTATATTCATTGCCAGTCAACGAAACTGTTTATTATTATTTCCATGAATTGTGGTAAGCTTGAAATATTCAATATCTTTTAATGAAAATTGAATGTAAATTGATAATTTATGTCTGTATATATGTGTGGTTCAGTAGCGAACATGATGTAAAGCTATAGTGCTCCTCAGCCTGAAAGCGGTGTCCCAGGCAGAAAAGTAACTAAAATGCATGGATGGCCAATACCAGTTACATGACACCTCAATATTAATAGAATAGAAATAATGTGGAAATTGAGGGCGTAGTACCGCATTAGGGAGGGATAATTCATGCGTAATTAAAGTTATTTCCAGCTTAAGCTGACTGTTGGCCTAGATCAGTTCTGGAACTCAATTGTTTTGTGATGTACTGTGCCTAGTGTGTATAAAGAAATGGTGTATACATTTGTTGTGACCGTAAGAAAGGTAACAAGTTTTGTCTACAGGGGACCGTGGTCTTAAAGTTATGAGAAAGACCTGGTTAGTGTCTTTGCCCTGAAGTAGCAGCGTGGGACCTAAGTCCCTTACTTCTTGGTCCATATTAGTTAAACAAACCAGCTGGCGGTGGGCTGCAGAAAACTAATTAAAGTAAATCGAGCAGAGGAGTTCTTTTTTACTGCAGGTCCATATCACACGGAAAGATAAGAGGAGAGTTTGGGCCATGGAGCTCAACATTAAGACCAGCCATCGTTAAAAAGCCTAGTAAAAATAACATTATAAGAGGGGAATTTTAATAGTTTTAAATATCAGGAACTGAGAACAATCTCCAATACTAGTTTATCCAATAAAGAACAAACTAGTTGAAGTCATGTAGATACAAAAACAAACAGAGCTTGAACAAAACAAAACCATTATTGCACCGATCAAATTACTACTGGACACAACTGACACACGATAGGATACTATTACAAATATCAGTCACTGAGACAATAATTCATATTAGATAAATTATCCCTGGTACATATAACTTGTAATTAAAATTTGATTGGATTTTGAGGTATATGGTAAAGTTAATGCC